>OZ024781.1:2240990-2543490 GCA_964017025.1 Stenichneumon culpator | reverse complement strand
AATTAACTCTATTGGTTGTCTGTGATAGGCAACAGTCGGTTCGGGAATCCTAGTGGTCCGTTGTTGTGTTGTCGCCGTTTGACTTTTTGTTACGCAAGATAGAATTTTATATAAACTAGATACTTTGCCAAAGAGAGCTTCCACCCGACTACTAGTAGCAGCACGATGGAGCTCAAAGAGATTCTGCTGTATTTCAATATCGTTTCGAATGTAGAGAGTCTGTTGCTTATGTAATGAGTTTTCGAAATTTCCCGTGCTTTGAATATGATATCTTTTAAAGCTACTTCGTTTTTTGTCAGATCATCGTGTATGGACCCTGGGTTTGATAGGTCTGTGAGTGTTTCCGTTTCTGTCATGATTTATGTGTAGTTTACGTTTTCCATGTTTTTGATTGATTTCCGTATTATTTCTGTTATGTTTAGGATTGGTGTACGTGTGAATTTCACTTCGATCGTTGATGTTATTTCTACTGATGGAGTTAGTGTTATTGTGCGTGTTTTTATTTGACAAGTGGGTTTGATTTCCAGTATTCCAGTGTTTTCTATTGTTTCGATAGCTGATTCGTGATTGTCGCAAAGGAGATACAAAGTTTCTGGCTTAGGTGCTGCAAATAGCCATGCGTTTGCGTTTCGGATTTTTATCCAATAAGTTTGTTTCAGCGTTTTTAGCCTAATGTCGCACAATTCCAAATCGCTGATCTGTGGGTTAACGAGGAGTTGCACCTCGCACTCGGTTTCGTCGCTGATTCGTCCCACTGGGTGGTTTTGTTTGCAGATATACCTGTTGACTATGAATTGACATTCGTTTTCGTTTTTTAAGTTTAAGTAACTACTAAAGTCTTCAGAGACTGCGGTGTACTGGACTGCTGGTCGTATTTATGCTAATCTCGCGCCTTTGGCTGTGGAAAGCTGGCGCACCGGGACTGATAAGTGTTGATACAATTTGTACGGATCTAGAAGAGGAATTTTGATAACGTACATGAGTCTTTCTCCGTTATGAAACGCTGTGAGATCTATTATTTTTGTTAGCTCAGGAACGTATTCTGTACTAAGTGGTATGGGGAATATCGTGTTCGGTGTTGATTTTTGGATTGCTTCCGCGCAAATTAGTATTTTTTTTGTTGAGAGTACTTCGGGGTGTATCTGACCCATTTTTACGATGAGTATGGCGTTTGTGAGTGTTTCCAAATCGATTTAGTTTTGCATAAGTGTTTCGTCAACTAGACTGGTGAACGTTATGAGTCTCTGAATAATGTATAGTTCGTGTTGCAGTGATGCCTGTGTCAGTTTTATTTCTCGTAATTCGCCTTTTACTGCTTCTGCTAACGAAATAATCTGATTTTGAGTGAAGTTGAAGCCTGATTTAATTATGTGCGTTTGATTTTGTACGATTTCTGCCAGCTCGACAGTACTGTTTGCTAATGCTGTTATTTGTGAGTCGATTCGATTTGGATCGTCACTGTCCATGGTTCCAAAAAGTATTTTGCTGATTTTCCCTATGAATTCTAATGGTGCCCGTTTCCTACGTTTCTCGGTTGAGTTTAGCTGAATTGATGGGATCAATTCTTCTAGAGTTGCTTCTGTATTAACGATGTTTTTCAGTCGTGCTTGTACGTTTTGTAGCTGTCCTCTTGTTAGGCAATGTCCTTGCAACGAGTAAAATGCGTTGGCGGCTTCGAGGTTTTCCTCTATTTGCCGTCGTCTGGCAGTGAATCCGTGCGTGTCTGTGTACGTGATGAGCGTCCATGTTGTATGGGATGAATGGAGTGATCCCAGGCATTCTGAATATAATCCCGGGTTTTTCGCCAATGGAATGATTTTGAAGGCGTCTGGTGTGGACGCCTGTATGGTATTGGCGCGGCATCTGCAACATATGCCGGTTTGATTTTATCTACGTGTACCGGTTTAGTTGTACTATCGTCTAGCTGTATTACTATGTTGCGTTTGCTTGGAATTTCTAGAATTTTGTATGGGCCTAGCCAGACCCATCGAATTTACTTATTTTACGTTCATTTGTTATAAGTATGAGTTCGCCTACTTGGTAATTTGGTTCTACGACCCTTTTGTCGTACTACTTTTTGGTTCGTTCTTTGAATTTTATCGCTTTTTCCAAAGCGAGTTCCTGAATGCTTTTGAGGTTTCGCATTAGGTTTGTCATATAATCGTCGTAGGCTATTCTTTTTCGGGAGGTGGGAACTCTGAGGGAGTTCGAGCCTTTCTACCGAAAACTAGTTCGTATGGGGTAAACCCTGTGCTTTCGTGTATGCTGGTATTGTATGAAAATGTTGCGAACGTTAATAGTTCGTCCCATTCTCGATTATTGTCGATAAAATGTTTCAGGTATTCAACCAGAACGTGATTACTACGTTCGATTGCACCGTTCGATTGCGGATGATACGCTGTTGTTCTATGCTGTTTGATCTGAAACAGCTGCGCAAAATCTCTGAACATTTCTGACATGAAGTTTGTACCTTGGTCGGTTAGTATTGCGCCAGGTGCGCCGAAAGTCGATATTAACGTTTTACACATCCCTCTCGCTACGTCTACGGACGTTTGGTGTTTTAAGGCCCCACAACACGGTGCGAGCGCGGGACGAGGGTACATTTCTCGTAATTTTTTACAAGTAAACTATGTGTCAAAATTTTTAAATAATTCTCGTGGTCAATATATACATATAGAAGAGTGTATAAAAAAAATATTTATCCTAATACACAGCGTTGTTTGCGGTATACGTCCAGTCAAAAAGTGCACTCCGGCTAAATTGTTGCTCGGCGGTCGACATCGATAAAGCTATACAGTTCATCTGAAAAATAAAAGAATTTTTTTTTAGAAACTAGACACTTAGGTTTACATCATGACGTAGGGAAAACCCGATATCACAAGAAATAAAAAAATGGCGGACCAGCAAATTTGTTACTTCAAATTTTTTTTGGCTTCGAGGTCGGCGTCGAATATACGCTTCTCGTCCATGGTTTCACAATATCGATAGAGCGTCTCGCCAATTTTGATATTTAACAACTCCAATACATTTATGAGGTCAATATAGCCATTGTTAAAAAGTATTGAGGCGATATTAGCGGCAGTTTCAACAGTGGGATTGCCGTTCAACGATGCCTTTCGCGCAAATTTCCATATAACGGAGTTTAAACACTCGTTGTTATTCTGATTAAAACCACCTAAACATCGTTTAAGAAGTTCGTTCTTACTGAGGTCCACGTATATCGGTTTTATTGCTTCAGTAACATCTGCAGGCAATGCAGGTTTATGTGTGTGTTCATCCAAAGTTCCTTTGGCAAGTGCCTGCTGCCACGAACACCACGAATTTTCGCCTTCCGGACAATACTGATGTTGGGGAGTTGCGTCAGTAGAACACTTGTGGTAGAATGTAGCCCAGATAGCTTTTTTCATGCTTTCCAACGAATCACTATTTCGACGAATCGCAAGACCATAGAATGCAGTCAATTCTTCGATGAGCGGCCGCTCGGCGCGGTCGCTCGCTTCGAACCGTTTCACAGAAAATGCTGTATCTTCGTCAATTTTACAAATTTCTTCAAAAAATTTTGTGAGAACATTCTCAACACATGCATCATTCAGAAAAAAGAAAAAAAATAAAAAAAACAATTTGCACCGTGTTGTGGGGCCTTAACGGCACTGCTATACTGAATTTACTGAACAGATCAAGCATGGTCAGTATGTATATGTGTCCGTTTCTCGTTTCGCGCAAGGGGCCTACGATGTCAACAGCTACTTTATCGAAGGGTTGCGCTGATGTGTCCGTGATAATCATTGGAGCCTTGTTTTTTACTCGGAGTAATTTATTTTTTTGACCGTCGAAGCAGTATCTGATAAACGTTTCTACGTCTTTTTTCATCCCTCGCCAGTAGTACTGGGAGAGAATGCGTTGGTACGTTTTTGTCACGCCTTTGTGACCTTCGACTGTAGATCCGTGTAGCTCTCTGATAATATCTTGTCTGTTTGCTTGATCTGGTACAGTTATGAGGCCCTCACATAACCTGAAAGTGATGTTTGAATCGATCGCGAGCACTCGTAGATATCCTTTGATGTTAGACCACAAAAATGTATCGATAATTTTGGGGCCTTTGGATAGAGTGCAAAATGTGATTTTGTTTTTTTTACTAGAGTTTGTACGAGTGTTTCCAGGCACCTTTGAATCGTGAGTGTATTAGCAGCGTCCGTTGATTTATTTTTGCAAATCATTGTGAAATAGCGTCTTGTCTTGTCGCGTGTGATGAAAATATGTCCGATTCCTGGATTAGCTTGCAAAAATACCGATTGGGCAAGTTTACCTTTTCCTGCAAGTATTTTTGAAACCATTGTGTCCATGACACCATCGGCTGACAGGAAGTGCGCTATGTTGTCCTCCTGTGCCAGGATATTTTCCTGCGTTACGACGATGTTGTTTTTTATCTGTATGTCGTTTGTTATTGTGGCTCCCCTCGTTGATGGTGGAGTCACCCGTGGTGTTAATCGCTTTCGATGATATTGCGATGGTTGAAATACCGAATCGTTGTCGGAATTACTCTCTGGCGATGGCGACATATCGTGATACCGGTTTGTTAATGCTCGAGAAAGTTTTCGAGGGGTAGCTGGTTGCGATTCATCCGATATTGAGTAATCCGTTGTTTCAGGTATGATCCAGCTTGGTGATCTAAATGTGGGTTCGATGTCCATTGGTGGCGTGTAGTTGTCGATTTGTCCCGAACAAGCTGGTGTGGAGATTGGTTGTTTTTTTAAAGTACCTGGTATAGTAATTGGTTGATCGGTTTGTTCGGATGTACCTGGTACTGCGATCGGTTGATTGATTTGTGGGATACTTGTTTGTTTTGTTGATGGTTTGTTATCAGAAATCTCTATAACTTTTGAGTCCCAGTAATCCTGAGTCATTTCAGGTGACATTGGGACAGGTGATGACTTTTCTAATTGTGTATTTTTGGGATCAGGTTGGGTTGAAGTTTCTGGTTCGTCGTTGTTAGTGTAGGTGTCTCCAGAATCCCAGTATTCCGTTGTTAACTCTGGTGATGGTTTTGGTTCTGGTTCTGAATCTGAGGGTGTTGAGTCTGGAGGTTTGACGGGAGGTTTTGTTTTTGATTGTGGATTTAGTGGTTCTTTTGTTTTAGGGTTGCTGTGTGTGATTTTAGAATCCCAATATTGGTCTGTCATTTCGGGCGATAGGTTTTCAAGATCGATTGTGTTTTTTGTAGTGGGTTGATTTCTAGGCTGGATGTTTGGGATTACCGGTTTTTTTTTATAAGCTAACCTTTCGCTACGCCTAGATGGTTCTTGTGGCGTTTTTCGAGTTCGCTTTTTGGTTAGTGTGAGCAATCGTTTCCCTGATCGCTGGTGTGTTACTTTTGGGTGGGAATCTGGTGAACGAAAGTTCGGTGGCACTTTCCGTTTTACACTTTTTCCGTTGTTTTTGAAGCTAATTGTTTTTTGTTTTGTACCTTTGGGCGGTGATCTAAAAGTTGGTTGGACGGGTGCTTTACCACTATTTTGGTCGCTGGACGATTCTCCGATGTTCGTCAGCAACGGTTTGAATCCTTTGTTGAGGTTTTCATTTTCGGATTGTGTCTCGTTTCCAATATTACGTGCCTTAGAGTTGTCATTTTTGTTTTGAGTTCCCTTGTTTTTTTCGCTTTTGTCACCGTATAAGTAGCCGGTTGCCCCGTCAGGGCTGACTTTTTCGCGAAACTCGTTTTTGTTTAGCTGCGATAAGCTTTCTGTTTTATATGGCCATGTTGGACTCTTTTCTTTTTGTTGCCTCATTAGGCTTTTGGTTTTTTGTGGCCTCGTTGGGCTCTTTATTTTTTGTGGCCTCGTTGGGCTGTTTGTTTTTTGTGGCCTCGTTGGGCTCTCGTTTTCCTCTTCTTCCTCTGTTGTACTATCATCTATGTCTGTATACTTATATTTTGTTTCGGTATCGTCTCGTTTCCTATGTTGTTTGCGTGGTTGTCGTTTATGCTCCTCGTCCGTTGTGTCGTTTAGACGTTTTTTGGAGAGTCGACATTGTGGCTGTGTATTTTCTTTTGAGTTCAGCTCCTCGACCATATTTTTTATTGGTCGCATAAATTCACCTTCGTTTTCCGACAACTCGGTGATTGATGTTTCAGTATCTATTGAATCCTTTTTTGTGGGTACATTCTCCGTTTTTTGTTTCAATTTTGTCTTTTTTGGTGGCTGGTTCGTTTCTTGTTGGGTTTGTTTCTGTTGTTCTGTTACTAGTTCCATTGATTCGTCAGAGTCTGTCTGGTATGTTCTCTAGTATGCGGCTTGACTGTCTTCCGATTCGTCGGTCGACAGTTCCCATGTGTTTTGCTTTTTCCTAGGTGCTGGATTTCCAGAACCCGTGTCCGTTGTTGATCGGCCGCGAGTTTGATGCGACGGTTCGGGAGACAGTTTTTGCTTTTTTGTCTCCTGGTCTCTTGAGTTTTCGGATGAACTCTCCTCGCGTTGCCTGATTGGCATGATTTCTGCGGGGTTTCTCGACAGGGCGTCGGCAACGACGTTCAATTTTCCGGGTTTGTGCTGAATGTCATATTCGTATCCGTTGAGTATTATTTGCCACCGTTGTAGCTGTTGCGGGATATCGGGTTTGTTTTTTATATATGTGAGTGTTCTGTTGTCTGTAACGAGCGAACGAACTTTTTAAAGTATTCTACTGCGTTTACTATGGCTAAGAGTTCTTTTTTCATCGCGTCGTACGCGATCTCGGTTTTTTTTAATGCTCTCGAGTAGAAAGCTATTGGATGATCGAAGTCTCCATACGTTTGACTAAGTACTGCGCCTATTGCGTAGTCTGACGCGTCCGTGGTAAGTGTACACGGTTTGTCGAAGTCTGGATACTTTAGGACTGGACGTTTGGTGATTTTTGCCTTCAGGTAATCGAACGCTGATTGGCATTCGTCCGTCCACTCGAATTTCTCGGATTTTTTCAGTTGTTGGGTTAAAGGAATTGCGATTTTTGCAAAGTCGCGAAATAAATCGTCGATAGTAGCCTGCGAGTGCTACGAATTGTTTAATTCCTTTTTTGTCTTTTGGTATTGGGAAGTTTTTAACTGCGAAGATGTTGCTGGTATTCGGTTTGACGCCTTCGGCTGAAATTATGTGTCCTAGGTATGTCACTTCTCGATTTAGGAAGTAGCATTTTTCGGTTTGCAGTGCCAATCCTGCCGAATTCAGTCTTTTTGCTAGACTTTAAAATTTTTTTCGTGTTCGGTGATGTCTCTCGCGTATATTAGAATATCGTCTAGATAGACGAATAGGTCTGTGCCTTGAAGTCCGGATAGCACGACGTCCATCAACCTTTGAAAGGTTGCTGGCGCGTTTTTAAGTCCGAATGGCATTCGGTGATATTCGTAATGTCCATTCGGGGTCGAAAAAGCTGTTTTGTGTCTGTCTGCTGGGTGCATCTCTATTTGGTAAAAAACGGATGCTAAGTCGAACGTTGAAAAATACCGGGCGTTTCCCAGTTGATCTAATATGTCCCTAATGTTTGGGAGTGGGTACGCGTCTGGCGTAGTTTTCTCGTTAAGTTTTCTGAAGTCTATTACGATTCTCCATTTTTTTTATTTATTGTCGCATCAACTTCGAAGGTTATTAGCGACCTGTACATCTTTACATGTGTGTCTAATATGGTGGATTGACAGAGAGAGAAAAAAAATAAAAATAATTTTTTTTTTTATTTATATATATATATATGTATATTATAGTTTTTCGTATATATTGATTGCTTTCGTGAACTCGATAGTCTTGGACGCATTAAACTTATTATTTAAACACTCTTTTAACGAAGAAGGAAGGCAAAACTTAACGCGCTCGTGTTGGAATTTTGGACACTCTATGATGAGGTGATGAACGGTACTCTGGGTATTACATGTATCACAAAGTTTGTTCGGGACATTTTCGAATAGGTGGACATGGGTAATATTGGAGTGGCCTATTCTCAAACGGGTTATTACACTTTGATCCTTTCTCTTGAGGAAGTCCGGAGGCTGCTCCCATATCGATTCCCTGATGTCGTGTAGCTTCGTAAGTCGGCTGTAGCACCATAGGTCATTCCATCTGAGTTGGATAGCTTTGCGGATGCCAAGTTTTAATTCTTGGAGCGAAATCGGGATTTCCTCGGCGCACTTAGGTGCGTCAGTTGTAGCGGTCCTTGCGGATGTATCAGCCTTTTCGTTGCCATCAATGCCTTGGTGCGATGGTATTCAGACCAGGGATATAGATATGTTGTTGTTCGTAAGATTGAATATTTTTTCCTGGATATCTAGTATCATTGGATTTAGATTGGATTTATTTTCTATTGCTTTTAGGGTGGACATAGAATCACTGAAAACAGCCGCTGGAGTTGCTTTAGACTCTTCGATTATGACCAAAGCTTGGAGAATTGCAAAAGCTTCACATGAGAAGATCGAAAAGTATGGCGGCAGTTTAAAAGCGAGAGCGTTATCTCCGATGGCAATGGCACAACCACAGTTATTGTTTAGTATCGATCCATCCGTGAAAAACCTTGAGTTGTTGGCGTATTTTGTAGTAATTGCTTCTTGGAATAGACGCCGGTATAGAGCTGGAGACGTAGATTTTTTATCGTTTGTAGCGAATTGGATATCGAAGTCGATGTTGAAGCGTTGTGAATTCCATGGGGGAAAGGAGTGGATTTTCCTTTCCATGACTTTCGGCATTTTGAAATTTAATTCGGCTTGGATCTTCTCACGTCCCATTTGGAGCGGTCGGGGTAGACTTGGACGATTCTCATATTTTCCTGGAGATGTCTGTGTAGTCGTAGTTCGTGCGGATGAGGAAAGGACTTGGCCCATTCTCCTCAGATAGATTGGTGGCTCATTGGCCTCTGCTAGGACGCTCGAATTTGGACTCGATTTAAAGGCTCCGATTGCTAGACGGATTGCTGAGGTCTGAATCGGATTGAGCATGTTTAAAACGTGATTAGAAGCTGAACCGTAGATCGTTGCTCCATAGTCAAGCTTAGATCGAATGGTTGCTTTGTAAGTGTTCAGGAGGGTGTTTCGATCTGACCCCCAATTTTTGGAGCATAAAACTTTCATTAAATCCATTCTCTTCCGGCATTGTGCCTTTAGGAGTTTTATATGTGAAACCCAAGAAAGAGTTGAGTTGAAGGTCAAGCCGAGAATTTTGAGTGAGTTGACTCTCTGGAGTTTAGCGTGGTCGACGCGGAGCTCCATTTTCGGAGTGTTAATTGGCATATGCCTGGAGAATACGATGAACTTAGATTTGGTTTCCGAGAATTTGCAGCCAGTTTTGTTCGCCCACCCCACTAGATTGTTTAAAGTTTTTTGGAGAATTTCTTGAGTCGTAAGAACATTTTTGCTAGAGCATAGTAGGGTCAAATCGTCGGCAAATAAAAGTCCATTCGAAGGGGCTTCGATTGGACTGAGGATGTCGTTGATGGCCATAAGAAATAGGGTGACACTTATCACCGAACCTTGGGGGAGCCCATTCTGGATTTTGATTTCCTTCGACAGACAATTTTTAACGCGTACAACGATCTTTCTATGTCTAAGAAAGTTTTTGATGAATGCGACGATGTGTCCCTGCAGCTTTTTTCCATTATTTTCCATTTTCCATCTCGTTGTCTCCAGACCATTTCATACGCCTTCTCTATATCCATTGAAACCGCTATTACATGAAGGTTATTTGCGAAGGCGTTGCAGATGAAACTTTCCATTTGGGTTAGATGGTCTGTTGTGGATCGGAACTGCCTGAAACCATTCTGGAGTGGAGACAGCCAATTGTTTGTATCGATTATCCATTTCAGCCGTCTATTTTATCATTTTTTCCAGTAACTTGCATAGGTTGCACGTTAAGGCGATTGGACGGTAATTTTTCGGGCTAGTGGGGTCCTTACCCGGCTTGGCGATAGGTACAATGGTGGCTAGCGTCCAAGCTTCAGGAAAAGAATCAGTCGACCATATCCGGTTATACACCCCAAGAAGAAATTTGAGACCGTTTGAAGGCAAATTTTTTATGAGGGTTATTGGAATCCCGTCTGGACCTGGACAAGAATTTTTACAGAGGGAGAGAGCTATTTTTCATTCTTCTTCGGTAAACGGAGAGTTGATGGAATTGTTCATGCCGTAGTCCCCATTTGTGAGATGGTGAGGCGGACTCGGAGTTACTTGTTCAGCATCGGTTTTGTATTTGGCGAAAGTAGTGCTGTAGTTAGCGTCACTGGAATTTAAGACGAAAGTATCCGCTAGAAGATCAGCCATATCGTGAGGGTTTGATACGGAGTTCCCGTCCGAGTCGTTGAGCACTGTAGTGAAGCTCGTTCGCGCTTGCCCTTCCACTCGTTTTAACCCTTGCCAGATATCTTTAGTCGGGGTGTTGCGATTAAGGGAGCCAACGAAGGTGCGCCAAGATTCCTTCTTACTTGATTTGACGATTTTCCTCGCAGTAGCTCTCAATTTTTTATATTCGATTTTCAATTCCTCTGATCTATGTCGTTTGTAAAGGTTAAAGGCATGTTTGGACGCTTTAATTGCCACATCACAATCTTCATTCCACCATGGAACTTCCTTGTTGCGGTAAGTCAGTTTTTGTTTTTTAATCGAGGAGTCAGCAGCATTCCGGATTTGCATCTTAAAAATATCGAGAAGCTCTTCTATGCTGAGACTGCCATAGGCTTCCAGAATTTCGATATCGTTCAGGTTACTTTTAATTTATTCGGCAAAGCGTAGCCAATTGGCAGCGTTGAATTTCTAAGATGCGGCGGGGAGGGGAGTAGTCGGGTTCGGATTGCAAGTGTTAAACTTCATGTGGAGCGGAAAGTGATCACTGTCATAAAGGCTTTCGTTGGCAGACCATTCGATGTGGTGACAAATGTTCGGCGAGCATATGCTCAGGTCGATTGAGCTGAGTGAGCCTGAAGAACAATTGAAGTGAGTGTGCACATTTTCATTTAACAGTACTAATTCGGAATTATCCAACCATTTCTCTATGAGCTTTCCTCTTCGATCAGTTTTTACTGAGCCCCACAGAGCATTATGGCTATGGAAGTCACCAACTATGATAACAGGTTCAATCAAGTCTTCAAGGTCACTTAGCTCGAGGCTTGCACTGTTCGGTAAATATACGTTACAAATCGAAGTTTTTTGCGGGATGGAGACTGAGATAGCCACAGCCTCGAGATTAGTCACAATCGGGATTTCAACGGTTGGAATACTATCTTTGACATAGATTGTTACCCCCCCCCACTAGCGTGGTTGGAGGTAGTCCGGTTTCTGAAAAATGTATTATAACCTTTTATCGAAGCGCAGTGATCACTCTTAAAGTTAGTTTCTTATAGGCAGATTACTGTAGGTGAGTATTTTTTTTGGAGCAGTTGGAGGAACTCTCGTCTGACGTAAAAGCCGTTGAGATTCCACTGCAGAAGATTCATCGTTTTTTTAGCCCTCGTTCATCGAGGTGTCTGAAGATTCATCATCGGTAGAAGGTACCGGGGATTTCGTCGCACGCGGCTGACCTGATGACTCTATTTTTTTAATCATTCTGCTGAACCGAGATTTGCTTCCGCGGTCTGACAGGAACGGGTACAGTCCTCTCAGCATGTCACTGAGCTTACACATTTCGGTTGAAAACTCTTTTGATAGATCCACGAGGTTCTGTTTCTCTTGAGCCTTTTCCCAGAAATTCTTAAATTGGGCGAAGTTGAGAGGATAATTTCCACCATTTGTCTTCAGTTCGGTCTCGATGTTCTTGAAGGAGTCAGTCGATGACAATCTCCCCTCTTGATCTTCAAGAGATTTCTGGTTTCTTTTGTTGCGAGCTTTTGTGACAAACTCCTTCGTTGTCATCTGGAGAGCAGGATAGTTCGAATTATCGAGAGGGGCAACGGGGTCAGAGCGGGTGGGCGACGAAGAGTCGGAGAGCGGCCGTTTTGGGATAGATGTACTTGGAGGAATCATCGAGGAACCTAAATCCCCGGTGAGGGGAGCTTGAGTTGTTGCCGAGCTGCTTGTCTCGGTATTGAGGGACGGCGATCGGGGACAGTTTTTTGCGAGACGACCTTCTTGTTTTCAGACGAAACAACCCGGGGTGTCGGTGGATACGAATATCGTATAATTCGTATCCTCGAAGTTCATATGGAGAGACTCAGGTAGCTTTTGGACATCCTCCGCAGACACATAGACTTGACGTCGGAAGCTGCATATATACGCGAACGCAGGATCGTTTATTCCAGCTCGAAGGAACGTAAATTGCGATGCTGGAGTGATGTTTCTAGATTTTAACATCTTTTCGATCTCGGCATGTGGTATGATGGGAGGCACGTTTGAAAACGCGACTCTTTAGTTTTTTTAAATCAGAGGGCGGATCGGGAGATGTCTGTTTTGCACTGTAATTACTTTGTGAGTGTCGGTTAGGTCGTCCGCAACGGCTTTCGAGGCCAAGTATACACATATCATTCGAGATCTTGGAGATAAATTTTATTTGATCGGCTGGGATATTTTCGGCGATCGCGGCAGCGTAATCTTTGATTTGGAGGCCTTCGATAGCGTCAATTATTATCGCCTGATCCTTAGTCGGAAAAAGCTCGACTCTAGCGACGTTTGCGTAGCTATTGGTAGTCATTGTTGGAGGTTGGTAAGATATTTCTCTGTACTCAGAGAAATCCTTATGTAGAGAGTCTAAGTTGATTAGAATTACACTACACTACGTAGTGTAATGAAGCTTGTGCTCGAAGTTCCGTAAGACGTCTTTGTTATGACTCGTGTTAGATACAGAGGCACGGAATATCAACACCACGCGACCGCACCGAGAAACACGTCCGTATCGCACAAACATCGAACGAGAACTGTCCATTTTTTGTTGCCTTTCGCGTCTGGCTTTTTGGGAACGACCCAAACTGGAGAATTGTAGGGAGAAAGGGATGGTTTTATTATTCCCTTGTTTAACATGTTGTTGATCTGATTTTGTATTTCCCTTTTGTGTACTTGTGGGAATCTGTATTGTTTGGTGTTAATTGGTCTGTTGTCTGTTGTAGGAATTTCGTGTTTTACTAGTGTTGTGTGACCTAGTCGATCTCCAGGTAAACAAAACAGATGTTGGAGTTCTGAAACCAACTGGAGTACGTGATCTCGCTCTGTTTCGTTGAGGTGATCCAATTGTAGAAGAGCTTGAAGAGCTTCAAGCCTGCTCTGTTTGTCGAGTTGTACCGAGCGTACCTCTGCACGGTCTACATTTTGAGAACCGCGGGAGTCGCTGGGTACGAAGTCGTCGATTGGTTTTTCTGGAATGATTTCGACTGGTATAAGTTCCATTGTCGGAACTATCAGGTTTATCTCGCAATTTTGCGAGTTAATTGCGCAAAGATACGCAATTCCGTTGTTTTTTTACCAAAGCGTTACCCATGTAGAGACGTGGACCTGCGTCGATTCTCGGGATGTATCCTTCCTCGAGATCGGTCGGTTTTAGCCTGACAGGTACGATGAGTTTCGATCTCGCTGGTATCGTCACTCGCTCGAACGTTTCGAACGGGACTGTATGACTGGCAAACTTTATACATGCTTCGGTATATAGTATATCGGCGGGAGGCCCCCTAAAGAAGACATCGCCGAGATTGGCGTCCTGCATAATCGGAAATGTATCTTCGATTACGTGGAATCCGATTTTAAATTCCTTTATCCGAATATAACATCTACCAGTTGTTTTCGCTGTTCCGTCGGTGATACCACTGAGCTCGTATATGAGCGTCGGGTCTATCTCTGTACCTCGGGCGATAGTTGAGTCCTTGATTAAATTTATTTCTGCTCCGGTGTCAGCGAGAAATACAGCGTGACTCGAGTATAAATCTGGTGATTCTAGGGTCACGCTTGGTGGCTTATGCCTTCGCGTTAATCCTAATTTTATCTTAGCTTTTCTAACTGTTACGCTACCGTCTACTTTTTTTTACATATGTCGTTCCTACGTATTTTAGGAGCTCGGGCTCGGTGTGCGCAACTTTTGCGTCTTTTATTGGTTCAGGTTGGACGAGCGCTCTGGTGTCCTGCCTCCCGTCGCGCTGTCGCGAGAGGCGGATCTCTCGTTTTTTTTGGAGTACCAGCTGGACAATTTGCTCGATCTGCGATGTATCGATATTTGATTGGTAATCGGATTTTCGCGAGTTTCGAGTGTTACTTCCGCTTTGTCTCTCCCGTGAATTGTCACGATCGCGCGAATTATCTCGTCTATTTTGATCGTTTTGACAATTATGATCTCACGAATCATCTCGCCGCGAGTTGTTTCGATTGTCGCGCGGATTGTTATCGCGCGAGTTGTCGCGATAGTTATTGGGTGAGTTATCACGATAGTTGTTGCGATAATTGTTAGGAGAGTTACCGCGATAGTTGTTTTGGTAGTTGTCGCGAGAGTTGTCGCGATAGTTGTTTTGGTAGTTGTCGCGAGAGTTGTCGCGATAGTTGTTTTGGTAGTTGTCGCGAGAGTTGTCGCGATAGTTGTTTCGATAATTACCGCGTGAGTTGTTCTGGTAATTACCACGCGAGTTGTTTTGATAATTGTTCCACGGATTGTTCTGATAGTTGTTTCGCGGATTATTTTGGTAATTGTTCCGCGGATTGTTTTGATAATTATTACGTGAGTTACTTCGATATGGACGATTGTTGGCACGTGTGTTCGTGTTTTCGCGTAGTTGCTGTACGGAATAGCACTCAGACGTCGAGTGTGTGGGTTTTTCGCGATGAACTTCGCAGAATTTAAGTCCGCTATTGGTGGAAGTCTGAGTAAATCGTACCCTGGCTTTTTCTGGGCTTTTATCCCTAGTTCCCGATTTGTCGTGTTTCGATGTTTGATGCATAGCTTACCTACGAATGAGTTCGTTCTCGATGTTTAATGCCTCGTCGATCACTTCTTCGAGGGTTGCAAAATGTTTTGACATGATCATGTTTCCGATTTGGTCGGCTAATCCGCGAATAAAAGTTCTAATGATGGTTTGTAGCGCTTCGTTTATTCGTCCATCTAGATAATCCCGTTGTGCTTCGTTTTGGTAAACTTCTTTCAGTCTGTTCTCAATTTTATTCGCGATTTTTCGCGTACGCGTCGCGTAGACGAGAACGGTTTCGCCAAAATTTTGGGTGTTAGATTTTAATGCGGTTTCCAGATTCGATAGCTCGACTGGTTTATCGAAAGCGCTCTTGAGATATCTCAAGAGTAATTCTAGTGTATCATATGTTTTCGATTCAGTAATATCGGCTGCAACTCCTGACAGTTTAAGCAGTACAATTGTCAGGAATTGAGGTCGATCGTTTTCTGCTACGAGTTTTGCAGCATTATTACATATAAAATTGTTAAGTGGCAGATTTCTGCCGTCGAAGTTTGGTACAAGATTTTGTACGTCTCGGAGCTTCATCGTGTTTGGTACGGGGTTATTGTTGTTACCGTTGCCTTCGTCGAACATTCTTTCCTTTGGTCCCTCAGACAACGCTGAGCGGAAAAAACTATTTGCGCTATTTGTGCGCGTACGCCGAGGCCGTTTCGGCGGACTTTTTTGTAATTTGTGGTAAAAATTAGGAAAAGGGAAATTATTCCTTTCTCTCTTTTTGTAAATATTTATTAATGTATAGGAAAAATAACTGTTGATTGTTACTAATATATGTTGTTGTTTTTATATTGTTTAGGGATGGCAAATTGTTATCGAGTTTCAGTCAAGAAACCGCAAGAAAAATGTGAAGTAAATTTTTCTTTCATTTTGGTTTTTTTTGTTTTCCTCCTTCTTTTTTTATAAATGTGTATATATTCTTACTTTATATTATTTTTTTTAGTGAGAAAAATTGATACAAAGCTAATCATTTAATGTTTCCGAGTTTTTTTTTGTTAACAAATTATTTATTTTATTTATATAAAAAGGAATTATATATATATATATATTGTGACCGCCAACTTTTCCTCAAGCTCCAAAAAAATCTTGTTCGGCCACCAACGGCGTGCCTCTCGACCGTGTGAATTATTTTCCGTGGGCGCCAGCCGATTACCAATTAATCGGCACGGTCGGTACCGGTGTTCGTGACAAGCACGCGCTCTCACTGCTCCGGCCGCTGCAGCAGGGCTAGGGTAGAGGGGTGAGGGCGGTGAAGATTTGCTGCTCCAAAAAATATAAAATGCGGAAAATAATCGGCCGAAACCACCCGATTTATTACAATTTATTACAATGGAAAAAAAACCGCGTACAAAATCAGTCCCTGCTAAATTCGCCCCAGCTACTCAGTTCACCGGTTTGAATTTTTCTACGCGTTACAGAGATCCTGGCCCGGGAAAAAAGTAATAAAGAATCGTAAAATAACTTTCGAAGAACCTACGGTACCGGACGAAGTCCGGAAAATTTAATGACGGAAAAATTAATGACGGGCCAGCCCTAGTCTTCCCTACTAAATCTCGCTACTGAATCCCGCACGTAAAATGGAAGGACTGTACCGCTGGCCGATCGTCGTCGTCGCGCGAAGGGCGATGTTTCGCCGCGCACACACACACACACAATCCCGGCGTGCAGGCTGCGCCTCGCGATCGCTTTTGGAGCGGTACCGCCCGAGACCCAAAAAATTCGCGATGTCCAACGGACCGACAAACGAACAAACACAGAACACGAAACCCGAACGGCGGCGGTCTCGAGACCCGTGTGTTTTCCGCGATGCTTTTTCGACGTCCTCAGCCGCGAAAGAAAAGCCTACGTTTTTCACCCGCGCGAGCTCGAAACCTACACGCCACGCCAAACACACACGCACTCTCCCCTGCTCTACACAAATTTCGCGCAGGCGATCTCTCCGATGTTACGGTACCGGTGCGGCGAGAGGCCGTCCAATTCCCGGCACTTATGATCCCCGAATGACAAAAAAAGAAAAGAGGCAGACAGGTTTTTCCCCGAGAAGTAATAAAAAGAAGCACACGTTATGATCGACGGAAACATAAGCTTGTTTTGCCCGGGACGGAACTCCACGCCGCGATCGAGTCGCGGGCACGCTCGATATACTGCGCGCAAAACCGCTGATAGACCGCGTGTCCGACAAGTTACTCCGAAAATCAGAGGGCTTACCGCGAGAACTGATGATCCACAAAAAAAAAATCCTTGCCGGTACCGATTTCCTCCGTCCTTCCTCAGTCACCGAAAAAAAGATTGGCGGGCGGCTTGGCCAAAAGGCTTCTCCGCCTCGAATTTTCCCACAGTGAATTCCTCAAGGATCGGCACCGATAGACGCACAGTCAGAGATATAGACTTGGCGAGCACGCACGTCGTATCTCCGTCGCTTCACAGAAGAGAGTCCCGACCTAATTTTCGGAGTCGTGCTCGCCGCCTCGCTCGCGTTCTCTCTCGCTCCCCACTTTTCCCGATTTCTGTCCGGTGTCCGGTACCTGGCGCCTCTCCCGATAAGGCCTACCTCGCGTAACTAATTTGACGCACGCGGCCTATATTTGAATTCGTCGCTTATCGGCTAAATGTACGGCGCGTCGAAGCTCGGCATCTCTTGTAGATCCAGCGGTACCAGAGGTCCTCGTTGCCTGCATCCATCAAGCTGCGACTAACGGAAATCCTGCGCCCAGGACGGTGCAGGGGTAGACAGAAAGCCAAAGCGTAAGCGTGCAAGCGGGCGAAAGAGTTAAAACCATGCCTTTGAAGTCCGCAGCGGTGGCCAGCTCAGCTCCAGATGGTCCCGAAAAACACCAAAAATAAAGTCCTGGGGAATTAATATTTGCCTCGAAGTACAATTTTTGCCCTTGAGATCGCCTGAGACTCTCAGCGGCGAGATAGGCCACGCGTGCTCGCCTAAACCTCGCAGTTAACGAGGATCTGGGACGCGACCGAAAAATACCGCGTCACAATATATATATATATTCGCTGCCGTCTGGTATGAGGCGCGTTTTGTTTTCTTTCTACTTCTTTTTGTATATATATATTTCACTTATTTATTGTTCTATCATATTGTTTTTATTAAAAAGGGAATAAGGAAATTGTTATTATTTTTTTCCCGATTTGTAGATTTGTAGATGGATGCATGCTCTCGACGGTCGTACGCCACTGACACGGGTTGCGTCAGCATTCGGCGCTCGGTTCCCGCGGGATGATAATTCTCTATTGAGAAGAAGTATTATGTATATATTGTTTTTCAAAAAAAAATTGTTTGCTACGCTTTTTTTTAAACAGAATAAAATATATATATATATAAGATGATACTTACATTACCACGGCGATCGTAAGCCAAATTAGCATTCGGTTTGAATTTTAGAAATCGTTTTTTTCCCTTTTCGTCCTTCCTTCCTTCTGTTTTATTTTTGGAGGAGGTGGACGGTGGGCGACGGCGGTTGATCAACGGTGGATGTCGAGTCGTCGGTGCGGCGGATCACGGCCGCGGTGAATCGATGCCGCGGTCGATGACGGCTCGCCGATGGTAACGTCGGCGGCTGCCGCTGCGCGAGGATTTTGGCGGTCGGTAAACCCGACGTCGCTCGCTCGCTCGACACTCGCTCCGCACACTCTCACTCCTTCCGATACTCATAAAAACTGTTTTTTTTTATTTTGTCTGTGTTGTTTTAGTCATTTTTCTTTTCCACGCTGTTTCATTATTTTATTAATATTATTTAATATGAATATATATATTTAATGTCTAAATTGTTATTTATAAAGTGTCTTGTCACTGTATTGTTTATTCACTGTTTTTTTCATCGTTTGTAGTATCTTTTCACTTTATTGTTTGTTTCTGTATTGTTTGTTCTTCCTTTTCCATCACTTTTTTTTCACTATGTCACTCTTTGTTTTGTTGTTGTTCACTGTTTTTGTTTGTTGTGTGCGAGCACGGCTCGAGCACGTTTGTTGATTCCGGGTGTGTGAGCTGCGGCTCGAACGCGAGTGTCAAAAAAAAAAAAATGTATAAAAGTTAAATTTTTCGAATTTTTTTTTTTATGTGGACGTGTTTTTGTAGTTCCCGGACTTCTGACAGCAAATTGTAATGGATGGTCAATGGTCAGGCACTATATTAATGATTGAGTCGAGTATATAATAATCGGACTTTATTAGTCGTAGCGTAAAATCGGAGGTGTAATAATTGGAGTGTAATAATTGGAGTGTAATAATTGAAGTGTAATAATTGGAGTGTAATAATTGGAGTACCGCACTTGTCGGTCGTCGGAGCTGAACTGATGAAGCGGGCGTGAAGCTGAAGGCTTCGCGCTCGCTTGACAAAGGAATAAAGAATCAATCGAAGAGTCGAAGAGTGTTTAGACTAGACGATAAGTGGACGCTCACGGCGGTCCGGATGCATGATAGCCTTAAGAGCTTCTATGAAAAGCGTATCGAACGGAAACTCCGTATCGATACTCTCGAATAAATATTAAAGGTTAAAAGTTGAAATAAGTTAGGCTGCGGCCGATAGAAACGCCCGATAAACTTTTTCGCTAGTTGTCGCTCCGGGACTGTGATTCCATATGTTTTTTTGTATGCTGATCACGAATCTAACACTTTTTTATACATGTATGAATATTTAATACGAAAAGATGTGTCTCGAAAAAAAAATATTGCATGAAATTCAAAAAATTCAAGATGACATAAATTTTAAACGCTTCGATCAATTTTCGTGAAATTTTAATGGGATCATCTAGTGATCATATTCCATCAGTGTACGCGTTTTTACCCCGATAGCTAAAAAATTGCAAGCGCTACATTGTGTACAGACATTACCGAAGAAATTATAAGTGGCGTACAGAAAAAAGCAACTGACCATTTTTGGATGAAATTTGGTAGAAACATTGACTATTGACCACACATGCTGTGTGCAAAATTTCAGCTTGATCGATCGAGTCGTTCTCGAGTTATAGCAGTTAGCATTTTTCGCGTCCGATTCACACGCACGCACGCACATTTTTTCTAGATATGATTTTTCGATGTTTCAGAACATTCTGAACACGTTTTCAACAAAGTCTCGATTTTTTTTTCACAATAACAAAGCTTCTTCTATGAGGAAGCAAAAAAAGAGAGAATTGTGAAAATGTTTATAAAAAATATATATCTTGTAACAGGAGCAACTGCTCGTACAATAATTTCCCCGAATTCGCGCGCCTCCTTTAGAGGAACGGGCACTCAAACGGGAGGATTCGTGGACTCGAGCGTCTAGGAATTATGGGTTGGTGTGTCAGAGACGTTTTTTATGTGAAAGAATAATAATTTTTATTGGTAAAGTAACAAGCTCTTGAGGAATTACAAGTTTTTCGATTCCTTCAATTAATTCGTGTTCTTTATTCTCGGTCAAGATATTTACTTCAATCGATAACAAAATTGGTTATTCCTATACTCCGATCTTACTTCTTCTTTTTTAAATAAATTAATTTCTTGAAGTGGGAATATTTAATCGACAGGGTTTATACGCGTGTGATCGTACGGCGCATGCGTGGGCAGCTCCTCGATCGTCGCTGAATCCAGCTGGCCGTCGCGCTCGGCTGTACTTGCGATGACGTCACGACTCGTCGATCGACGGTGACAGCTTACTCACCTCGCGATTTGCAATTGGTGTTATTTTGATAATTAGACGTTTTTACCTTGATTGGACGGTATCGGTCCCTTGAGCGAAAGTGAATGAAGCCCTGGAGGTGCTTTTTTCACGTCCTTGGTGGTGTAAAATTATTTATTCCGTCACTTGCCACTTATCTGACCAGTCACCTTGATCACTTTACCTATTAGCTCCAATCGTTGCACAAATGTATAAGTTCAAAATTGGCACGAGATGTCAACGTGTCACGAATTTTACGAGTCCTCGGCACGAATTTCACAAGTTCACCGTGGCTAATTTTTATAAGGCCCGCGTTTCACAATTTTTATAAATTCGAAATTCGCACGAAAATTTATAAGTCCTTTTTCGGCACGACTTGCACAAGTCCGAGTCGGCACAAATTTCATAAGTCCTTTTCCGGCTCGACTTTCATAAGTTCACTCGGCACAGAAAATTTACAAGTCTAAATCGGCACAGAAATTTATAAGTCCAAATGGGCACAAATTTTATAAGTCCACGATAGCCGAAATTTTATAAGTCCAATTTGGCACTATTTGACTTTATTTCACTTTTATTCACTTTTATTCACTTTTACTGTTCACTTTTAGTCCTTGAAGAGCTGGCCGATGGTAAAGTCCAGTTCATCAGATCCGATGAACTGATGATCGACTGCTGAAATTGCCGTCTTTTATACGCCGATTTTGGACTCCCACTCCGTCGGTTTGGCAGATTTCTGGCGGACTCGCGTCTGCGTGCGGTCGCCTAATTATTAATTTTGCGATTGGTTGAGAGCATCCTCGCCTTCTACCCTCCAATCCCGGGTCGGTATCGTAGTGACGATCGTCCGGTGTTACCCGCCGAGCGAATAGTGTGCTCGGTCGGTGCCGTGTGCAATTTTAGTTTCGTAATTTCTGTCCAATCAGTGAGGCCGATTTTCCCTCGCTTTCGCCTTTCTTCGACCTTGAGTGACCTTTTGGCGTAATTCCGCCGGACGGCACTGCCGTGCTTCCGAATCCTCGCTGTTCTTGGCCTTTGCGCGTGCGCGCCGCTCGGTATCGATCGAGCCGCCGCTCGATCCCGTCGGATGGCGCCACTTGTGCCTCCGCGGGCCTGCCGACTGGCTCTGTTCCAGCTGTCAGTGTCTCCCGAGCTCTCGCGGTGTAACGTCACCGGGGCCACACGGGAGAATTGATGATGCAGGGGAGTTACATTCTCCCCCACATTACTACTGAGGCTCGTCCCGAGTCTCAGTAGTCATGTCCATAATGTATTTTTTAAATTAATTAATTTATTTATTTTTTATTTTATTTATATTGTATTTCTTTCATTTTTTATTTATTTATTTTTTGTAATGTGAAAATAGGGAAGGAGAGTCATTTTTCTATTATATGTCCGTTTATTTTACATGTTTTTTTTCTTTTTTTCCGTTCATACATATTAGGTTTTTCGGTTATTTCCTTTGTCTCATTTTCTTGGTTATTGATCTTCGTTGTCGTCTTCTATTTCGTCGTCGTCGGTTGCCGTCTCGCTTCTGTATCCTTCGTCGCCGGTGTCGTTCTCGTTGTCCCATTCGTACATCTCATCATTGTCCATGTTATTCTCAATCTCGTCCCGTCCGAGCTGCTCGTCGTCGTGTCCCTCCTCCTGCCGTCGCTATTGGCCGGCGTACATGCCACCATCCCCCCCCCCCCCCCCTCACGGGAAACGTCGCGGGTTAATTCCCCAACGCTCTTGCCCCGTGGTGAGAAGCCGATCTCTCAGGCTCTCTTGCAGGTTGCCTGGGGATTCCAAAGATACCCAGGCGGCGTCCGTTCCAGTCTCGGTGTCTATTACGTGGGGGGTCCAGAACCGGTCCTCGAGGTACTCCCTGGTATATTCCCTGGTTTCCGGGCTCCATCCTGCGCCTTCGGCAGGTCTCGTGCCATGTAATCCGCACGCCACGGCTTGGAACGCTACTCGGCGGTGCTCTCTTGGTACGAGTAGAGTTCCGCCTGTGCTACGTATAGCAGGAGCCCCCAGTCGCCGATCCACACAGGTATCTCCCCGTCGATGTCCCTTGGGCCCGTTACCGTCCCCCGGTAGAACCTGCCCGTGTGGCGGACGTAGACGGGGGCGCCGGGATAGATTTCTTCCCTGTTGATCTGGTGCACTTCGGAGTGTGCACACTGATGTTAGCGTACAGATTTAGGAGGCGTGCTCGCACTCCCGAGGGGTTCGCCAAATGCACGTAAAAGTGGCTCGGGCTAAATACTGCGACTACCCTGATGTCCGGGTATTCTCCCTCCAAGTTTTGTGCTGGGTAGTCCCGAAACATCTTCACAACTTTTCTATTACTTTCTCTGTACTTCCTACGTCCGCGGTTTTCACCTCGCTACTGTTGCGAATGACCGGTAGTGAAGCTTCGATTTGATTACCTCCCCCTTTTTCGTTGTATCGGCGATCTTCGCTTACTCGGGCATAGTCCCGTACCGTGTAGCGTTATTGTTATTATCTTGTCGCTGAGATGGCTTTTGTTCCCCTAGACCGATCTCCTATTCTCTGCAATTCTGCTCTTCATTTTCATCGCGGCGAGCTTTTCGGTTCTCGGAATCCTTTGTTTTGATTCTCCGAATCCCTCGCGTTTGACCCTTCGACGTCCGTGGTCGCGATCGGTTGGGGATGGGGCGCGGCCGTTGGGCGCTCGGTCTGGCGTCGCGGTGTCTCGACTCGTAGCCACCGTCGTCAGCGGCGCGCTCTTCCTTACCGCTCGAACGACTCTCGATCTCGGCTGCTATTTATCGGGGTCGGTGACAACGGTCCCTTGTCCTTATTCGAATTTTACTCGTCGTTCTCCGAGTCGTCCGCATCCTTCAAACTCGCCTTCTTCTGATATCGTTTTAGGAAGCTCGAATGGAATCTCCCGCGTGGTTCTTTCGACTCAGGATCCTCGATGATATACGTCGCGAGTCCCACGCATCTTCCTATCCTATACAGTCCCTTGGTCATCAACTTGGCGGTGACCTGGTCGTTTTGGTTCGAGAAGTTTAGTGCTTTTACCAGAACTAAATCGCCTTTCTCGAACGTAGTCAGTCGGTGGCAATCATCGAATTTTTCGGCCCTTCTTCTGCCTTTCCGTAAGATTCTGAGCTGTACTTGTTCGAGCTTTTTCGCGTAGTCTACCAATTCCGCGGCTTTTTCTCTTAACGCCGGAATCAAATTTTTCCATGGGCGATGCGGCGGTTTCTTCGTTCGTTATTCGGTCGGGGTGTACTCGGTGGGGTCATGCTGCAAATCATTAATACAGTCTTGTATTATTGGCACCCATTTTGCCCATGCTGTGTGCCGGTCCGCTAAGAAGGTGCGAAAGAATCGTCCGAGTTCTCGATTCACCCGTTCAACGATATTTCCTTGTGGGTGGCGAATCGATCAGAACACCCCTCGGATGTTTTCGTCCTCCAACCATTTTTTCCACGCTTTTGCCGTAAAGTGCGTGCCGTGATCAAATTGAATTCTTTGCGGTTTGCCATGCTTCGGGATATAATCCATGCTAAGTTTTTTTATTATCGTTTGCGTATTGGCCTTTCGCATCGGATACAAGACAGCATATTTGGTGAATGCGTCCAGCGTGACCAAAATATGTCGAACTCCTCCGGTGGACATTGGTAGCGGGCCGTAAAAATCGATAGAGATTAGATTCCCTGGTCCTTCCGGTACAATGGTTTGCGTAACTCTTTTGTATTGCGCACTTCGTCCGTTGGCAAGAGTCACAAGTTGCAAGCTGATGCCTGACGCTCTTCACGAATCTCGGATATGCAAAATCTTCGTTCAACATGTGAAATACCTTGTTCGCACCAATGTGACTGTACATTAGGTGGCATTCCTCGATCAGTATTTCCTTCAGCTCCTCTGGTAACGCAATTTTCCATTGTCCGGTCTGTGCGGCCTTCTGTAACACTCCTTCGTTGAGACGGTAATTTTTCGGGTGATTTTCGAGTTCTTTCTCATCCTCTAGCAGAGTTATGATGGAATTTAGATTTTCTTGACCTCTCTGTATCGTACCAATCTTCCGCATCTTCTGTGACAACAACTTTGCGGGTTTTTGTGCGAGGGCGGCGATGATAAGATTTCCCGGTGTCGTCCCATCAGGCTCGTACGTGTGGTCTCAGAGCCTGCTGAACGTATCTGCCACTTGGTTCGACCTTCCCGGCCGGTATTTTACCGTTAAGTCGTATCCTTGTAGCAATAACGCCCATCTCAGCAGCCTGTCACTAGTGAATCGACACGTTTTCAAAAAGGTTAACGCCTTGTGGGCTGTTACGACCGTTATTTTTGCTCCTTAAAGATAGCTTTGTGTGGTATCGGGACGGGAGAGGAGAGAGACAGAATGTGCTGACCAGTGTCCAGTAGAGAGGCTTTATTCCGACTGACGACTCTCGTCGCTCTACGCACTCTTCTGAACACACCAATACACACACCCACACACACACAGATCCGCGTCCATCCATACACACTCTACACCCCCGCTCTCGCATACACCACACTCCTCCCGGTTTAAGTTTGTCCACGTAATCTCATTTTGCATCGCTTCGCGTTACAATGCGTGCGCCCAATCGCGACGATCGGCGCACGGGTTGTTGGACTTCTTGTGCGTTTACCGTTTCGTTTTTCGGTGATGTTGCCGAGGGACCTCCCCGTACCAGCTGATCGACATGACGTTTAATTATGCCGCCCGAGCCTAGTTTGACCGTATACGTCACCGGCCCTAATCTCTGCTCGATTGTTGCTTCTGTCCACGGCGGCGCGTTGCGGCTGAAGT
Organism: Stenichneumon culpator; assembly: GCA_964017025.1. NCBI lineage: Eukaryota > Metazoa > Arthropoda > Insecta > Hymenoptera > Ichneumonidae > Stenichneumon > Stenichneumon culpator. The sequence continues at coordinate 2,518,177 of OZ024781.1, read as the reverse complement.
TTTTTGTCCACACCTGTTCCCCTCTCGCGAAGCTCCTCGTTCTCCCTCCTCTTGCGTTCCGTATCTGTCTCTGCACTGCTTGCTCTTGTCGTTTCCTTATGTCGGGCCGCATTAAGTCGAATTTCGTTCTCATTTGCCTTCCGAGCATTAATTTAGCCGGCGTTTCCCCTGTCGTGCAATGTTGTGTCGATCTGTACTCTAATAGGAATGCGTCGACCGCTTCTTGCGGTGTTTTTCCGTTCTTTAGCATGATTTTCAATTTTCGTTAAAATGTTTTCACTAAATTTTCCGCAGCTCCGTTTGAGGCTGGGTGTTTCACAGCCGAGCGTATGTGTTTAATCCCAGTCTTAGTTAAAAATCTCGTGAATTCGTCGCTTGTAAATTGTGGTCCGTTGTCGCTGACGATTTGCAGCGGCAATCCGTATCTTGCGAATGTTTGTTGGAAGGCGTTTATTGTTTGTTTCGCCGTCGTGGTTTTCATTACGAATATTTCGGGCCATTTCGTTCTCGCGTCTACTATCAATAAGAAATTGTGCCCTTTGTACGGTCCTAGGAAGTCCGTGTGCACTCTTTCCCATGGTTTATCCGGCCAACTCCACGGCTGCAACTTCGCTGCAGGTGGGTTGTCGCGCACTTCGGCACAGTCCCGGCAATTCCTCGCAAGGTCTTCGATTTGTTTGTCGATTTGTGGCCACCAGCAGAACGATCTTGCTATCGATTTCATTTTTACCGTCCCTGCGTGGTTCTCATGTAGTTCGTTGAGAACGGACTTCTGTAATTTGCTTGGTACTACGATTCTGTATCCCCACATGACGCAATCTTGTTCGATCGCTAATTCGTCTTTTCTTGTTTCGTAGGCGAGCAATTCATTCGACAACATTTTCCTGTTCGGCCAGCCGAGTTCTATATATTTCCTGACCTCCACTAACTCTTTATCGGTCTTGCTTTCGCGCGCTATCCTCCTGTCGTCCAAGCAGACTTGTGCTTCTTGTGTGATATAGTTTAAATACATATGTCTGCTCCGGTTTCGTATGCTCGTTTTTATTCGGTAAGGGGAATCGGGATAGTCCGTCCGCGCTGTTCTTCGCCGATTTCCCGTACATGATTTGATATTGGAATGCGCTTAAGAAGTTTGCGTACCGTTGCAACCGTCTTGTCGCCATTATCGGAATTCCTTTTTTTGGTCCGAAGATTCTTACTAGCGGTTGGTGGTCTGTTTTTAGGATAAAATTTCTTCCATACAAATAATCGTAATATTTTGTCACCCCAAATACTATCGCCCGCGCTTCCTTATCTATTGCCGCGTATTTTCGTTCGCTTGCTGCTAACGTTTTCGACGCGTACGCAATCGGTCGCTCGCCTTTTGGCGTCATCTGTGAAAGAATTGCGGACATTCCATAGTCCGATGCGTCGCATGTTAGTATCAATTGTTCGTCTGGATCGTAATTCATAAGGACTTCTGCGGATTTTAGATTTTTTTGCATTTTCAAATGCCTCTTGGCATTGTTTTGACCATTCAAAATTTTCCTTTTTAGTAGCTCGTACAAGGGATGCAATTTTTCCGCTCGGTTTTTCATGAACTTGATATAATAATTTATCATTCCCAGGAACGCTTGCAATTCTTCCACATTGGGCTCGGGATTTTGTCGATCGCTTCTACTCTTTCCGGTAGTGTGTGAATACCATTTCTGTCTATTCCTAGTCCTAAATACTTAATCTTGTTTGCTAACAACACACATTTTGATTTTTTTAGTTTCAGGCCACATTCTTTAAGCTTATCTAGTACTTCCGCCGTGTTTTTTAGATTCTCGTCCATTGTTTTGCCTTTTATTATTATGTCATCTAAAAATACGTTTACGTTCGGCATACCCGCAAGTGTTTGCTCCATCTGCCTTTGAAAGAACCCTGGCGCCGACGCGACTCCGTACGGCAGCTTATTTGGCTGGTATAATCCCTTGTGGGTGCTCAGCATCAAATACTGTTTTGATTCCGCGCTTACTGGTACTTGCGCGTATGCCTTTATCCTTTATCGCGAACGGTAACGTTCTCGGTTTACAGTATATCGGAGCTGTGTTTGTTCGCATGTGTATCGCGAACTCCGCTTTATTATATGGGCCTAGCCCTGCTGATAATAAGTGTTCGTAATCCGCGAGGAACTTCTCCTTGATACGTTCTATATTTTCGTTTCCTTTTTCTTTTTCTGTTGTGTCGTTCAGTCGTGACGCTTTGTTTTCGTCCGTCTTCCTGCTCTGGTTTATACCCAGTGGCCAAAGCTTTAGCTTGTGTAGCCATTCTCTGCCGATGAGCGGCTTCCGATGTTTACCTACGGCATATAGGTTGCCTACCGATGTCACGCATCCGTATTTAAAGGTTACTCTTTTGATTATCCCTACCGCGTTTCGCTTTTCTCCGCCGAAATAAATTAATTTGATCTTTGCCGGTTCAATTTTTTTTATTAGGAAACAATGTACTACAATCTCGTTCGTTGATTATCGAAATTTCGGAACCTCCATCGATTTCCATTTTAATCGGCTTCCCCTCGACTTCGACTCCTAAAAATTGCGGTTCGATTCTTAACAAATTGCACGGTTTCAGCTTGCTACCTATTTCAAAAGTAATATTTTCGTACCAGTCGCTGTCGGATTCGGAATCGGCGTCCCTCGCTTCCGTTTTAATTGGCTGGATGTTCTTTACCGCCTTGTCCGTTTGTCGCGGTCTCGCTCTACATATCGCGCGCAGGTATCCTTGTCGACCGCATCCATCGCAATTCTTCAATCGGTGCCAGCAGTCTTTCTTCTGGTGTCTTCCTTCCCGCAGCAAGTACACGTGCTTCCCGCACCTCGGCTCGACTCTCCTCGTTGTTGCCTCGTGTTCCTCTGATCCCCTCGTTTGTTTTTATATCCCGTTCGCACCCGATACACTTCTGGATCAGCCTCGGCGGTCTTCTTCCCACCGTGCTCCTCCGTTTCGAATTCCTCGGCCGCTTTCGTTGCCTCTTCGATTGCCGTAGCTGTCTTCAATGCGATGTCTAGCGTCAGGTTTTCTACTTTAAACAGCGCAATTTTAATCGATCTGTTTCGGATTCCGCTTAACATTTGGTCTCGTATAGCGTCTTCTTCGTCCGTGAATGCACACTCGGTGGCTAAATTGCGTAACGCGGCAACGTATTGCGTCACCGACTTTTCCTCGTTTTGCTTCCTATCCCGAAATTGCACTCTCAAAACCGTTTTTTTTTACTTTTGGCTTGATGTAATCGTTCACTTTCTTAATGATGTCCGCGAGCGCAACGTCTTTCGGTTTAGCCGGTGCAAACACTTTTCGCACTACTTTGTATGTTTCTGCGTCTATTTTTGTCAGCAGGATCGCACGTTTTTTATCCTCCGCTATGCTGTTCGCGTCGAAGTACAGCTCGATCCGCTCGACGAACTTCTCCCAGACGTCCACTCCGATTTTGAAGTCTAGTTGGCTCGTATACTCAATTTTCGCGTTCTGTTGCTCGCTATTTTCCGCTCCGTTTGTCGTCCGGTTCTCTACCGGGTTTCTCCCCTCGTTCCCTTCTTCGTCCCGTACGGCTTCTCTTAATATTGGGCGCAATTCATCCAATTTACTTCCTTCTTCAATCTCTATGCCGCGTTGTTTCGGTTCTTCAATCACTTCTTTCTTATTAAGGGTTTGTATCCAGGCTGTACCCGTTCTCTTTTCCTGCCTGTCTGCCATGCGCGTCGATGTCCGTTCTCTCGTCGCCAATTGTGGTATCGGGACGGGAGAGGAGAGAGACAGAATGTGCTGACCAGTGTCCAGTAGAGAGGCTTTATTCTGACTGACGACTCTCGTCGCTCTACACACTCTTCTGAACACACCAATACACACACACCCACACACACACACAGATCCGCGTCCATCCATACACACTCTACGCCCCCGATCGCGCATACACCACACTTTGGAACTTTTGAAGAGCCCACACGATCGCGAGTAGTTCTTTCTCCGATGTGGTGTTCCCGACTTCTGCCCCCTTGAGCGTTCGACTGGCAAATGAAATCCCTCCGACTTCGCCATCTTCGTCGGTTTGTGACAATGTCGCGCCAAGCGCGTAGTCACTTGCGTCCGTCGTCAAGGTATACGGCCTCGTCACGTCGGGATGTTCGAAGACCACTGACTCGCAAAACAACCGTTTCACTCTTTCGAACATTGCTTAGTGGATATCTGTCCATTTCCAGCTCGTTCCCTTTTTCAACAGTTCTAATAATGAAACAGTTTCTTCGGCGTGTTTGCTTGTGAATTTTGTATAAAAATTCACCAGGCCGAGGAATCCTCGTAACTGTTTTATGTTCCGTGGTCGCCTAAATTCCTATATTGATTTGATCTTATCGGGCTGTGGTCGAATGCCGTTCGTCGTTACGATATGCCCGAGAAAATTCACCTCCCTTCGAAAGAATGGAGATTTCTCCATTTTCAAGGTCATTCCGTGCTCTCGGATCTTTGAAAATAATTGACGGAGATGTTGTAGATGTTGTATTGGGTCTGTCGATACACACAGCAGATCGTCTACGAAATTGATAATACGAAATAAAATCTCCAGTGTTTCGTAAAACGATCTCCAACCCTCGAACAAGTGCCGCGGTGCTTCTTTTTAAACCGAACGGCGTTACGGTAAACTCGTAACACTTGTTCTCGTGTCGAAAGGCTGTGTACTTCTGCGAATCAGGATGTAAAGGAATCTGCCAGAAACTGCTAGTTAAGTCAAGCGTCGACATGACTTTCACGCCTCCGCATTTTTGAAATATTCCTTCCGTCGGCAACGCGGAGTCGTAGTCGCCTTCGAGGTGCTCTTTTAACTGTTGGGCATCGAGACATAGCCGCACGTCGCCGATGGCATTGATAACGGTTACCAAGGGGTTAATGTAGGTACTCGTCGATCTCTGAATAACCCCTTGTGTGAGCATTTTGTTGATTTCGCTCATTACTTTCTCCCTATATGCCATGGAGATCGGATATGAGCGAGACACGAATGGTTTTTCATCTTGGAGAACGAGTCGATGCTCGTACGCCTGCATTCGCCCTGGTCGTTTTCGAAATATGTCTCTATATTCGAAAATCAGGTCCTTGAAGGCCTGCTGAACCTTGATGTCCACGTCAGCGCACTCCCGAAGCTACTCGTCGACTTCTTCTTCGCGTAGGCATTCGGAAGCGGGGTCGTGTATTTGTCCGCTCCTGATATATCTCGTTTCCGTGCCTTCAAAATCTCTCTCTTCGCCGGTGCATTTTATCCGAGCGAGCATCGCTCTACTCTCCCCCATTGCCTTGTCTCCCTCGATAAATTTCTGCTGGCTCTCCCCCATTTGCCAGTATCCTCCGACCAGGCGTCTAACCCTTTTATCGCGCACCTTAATGACTTTTTTGTGCGTGTCCACGTATACCTCGAGTTTGTCCATTGCGTCTATACCGAGAAGCACCGATTTTTGCAGTCTCGGTATCACTAGCAGGTTCACGACCCCCTCGGAATCATATATTTTCGCCTTCATCATTAACTGTTGCTTTATTCGTCCGGCACTCCCTCCGAACGCTCCCACCACATTCATTGATGTTACCGGCAAGGTCGGACATTCCTTGAAAGGCTCCAGGTTTTGCAAATGAAATTCCTCAGAGATACAGGAAACCTCGCTTCCGCTGTCGACTAACGCAACGGCCAATGCCCCTTCGAGGCCAATCGTTACCTCAGGACACATTGGACACGTTTCATCGTAGTTATATTTCCTCCTGGAGGTTGGATATCCAAGAGGTAATCCTGTGGACTTTCGAAAATCGTGTTGACACTCTTTCTCTTATCTTGGGGGTGGCTTTTTGCCCGAGAGCGACGATTGTATCGACCTTAGCTTGTGCCTTCTTCGGGGTTGATGCGGGTTCGAGTTGGGGGCGACGGTTCTCCTTCGTGACCTCGCGAGTGTCGACCTTTTTCTGGTCTTCCTCATGTGCCCTTATCCAGAGGTCCGTTCCTCCCCCGTCCTTCACTAACCTTTGCATGACTCGCCCTTCCGGTGGCTCGCCATCATGGACGATCGTCGTCTCTCTCTCGAGGTTCGTCGCTTCCTCCTGCGAGTTTTTCGCCTCCTCTCTTTCCTTTTCCTTTTTCTCCTTTCGTTTCTGCCAATATTCTGCTGTTCTCCGTTTTCTTTCTTCCGCTTTCTTCTCTTCTTCTTTTCTTCTCTTTTCCTCTTGTTTCTTCTTTTCTTCTTCGTCTTCTTGTTTCGCCGCCCTTGCGTCTCGTGGACCTTCTCCGTACCTTACGGATGCAACGTCTATGCGTTTCCCTGGATTGCGCCCAGGGAGTTTACATTCGACTGCATCCCGGGTGCAGTTGTCTATGGCGGCGTTCTGGAGTAGGCTGGCGGCGGAACAGACAGGTTTGGTATTGGTGCGGCTCCCGGAGGCCCTTGCCATGGATTGTTTGGCGGCTGCTGCTGCCCTTGACCTTGGCCGTACGGATTTGCTCTTTCTTGTTGATTGGTTCGGTACTGCCACGGGCGCTGTCCTCCACCGTTTCCCAGGTTTGCATTTTGACCTTGTCCATTCTGTCTTTCACTGAGGTTTCGCGCGTTCACCGTCCCTCCGAGGTCATTGCTCTCCAGTAACTCGATTAGCTCACTAACCTTGCTCACATTTCGTACGAGAATCGCCGCTCTTATGTTCTCGTCGAAATGCTTGTAGAGCCGGCGGATCGTTTCTGCGTCACTTATCGGTTCGCGCAGGTCGCGAACGTTACCGATCACTCGGGTTGCGTATTCTGCCTTTGTTAGGCGTTGCCCCTCGATGTAGTAACTGCCGTATTCCAAATGACGCTTCACTAAGTCTTGAAGCTCAAGCCCGCAGTATCGTGCTCGGAAGGCCTCGTCAAACTCCGAGATGTTCGAAATTTCCGACGCCACCAAATGCCACTAATCTCGGGCCGTTTCGACCATGGCATCCCCCATCATGCACCGGAATTCTGGACCTTCCGGTTCTATTGCACTAAAATGGTCTCTGAGGGTCTTTAAATATTGCATCGGGCGTTCCACACCGTCACCCTTGAAGATCGGGAGCTTTTTCGATGCCACATATGCCTTACTGGCATTCAATCCCCCGAACATCGTGGTCCCGAGCGTCGATTGTGACAACGCACCTCGTGCCTGTGCAGCATACTCGCGGATCCTTTTCGCATTCTCCTCCGCGGTTTTCAACGCTTATGCCAAAACTTTCGTGACCCCTTCAAGTCGATCGATTAATTTTACGATGGTTACGTCCTGTGCCGCTAATTGCTGTCGGGTGTGTGCATTTATTGGTTTCTGTTCATTCCGGATCGCCTTTCTCATTGTTTCGATCTTGCGCTCGGTTTCCGCCTCGCTTTCGGTCACTGCTCGGGAAAGTGCTGTCAGCATCCTGGTCTGCGCTTCTCGTGTTCGTTCTACGCAGGCCGACGCCTGATTCACTTGCAGGTTCTGAAGTTTTTCAAACTGCTGCCGATGGTCTGCCTTCATCTGCATCAGAGCCATGAGGATGGCCCTGTTGCTGTCGTCACTGATTTCCCCTTCGTTGAGGATTTCTTGCTGGGTCACATTTCTTTCTGTGGCGGTTGTCGCATCCGCTGCGTTTGTTTGGGGAATCATTGACAATCGATTCATTGCCCTCTGCTCCCGGATGCCACCTCCGCCAATCAATCCGTCCGCTGTGGTCGATTCCCAAGCGAGGGTAAGGTTCGGCAGATTCGCGTCGACCAAACTTTTGTCTCGTGATTCCTCGGAGGCTCCCGGGGACTCGTCATCAATTGTGACTTCCTTCCACCGCGACGGATTTTCTAGACATTTTTAATTTACTTTATCTTATTTTATTAATTTGTTTATGTATTTACTTATTTATTGGCTCTGACACTGCCAATTCTTTTTGCTCGAGCCCCACGTTGGGCACCAAACGTAACAGGTGCAACTGCTCGTACAATAATTTTCCCGAATTCGCGCGTCTCCTTTAGAGGAACGGGCACTCAAACGGGAGGATTCGTGGGCTCGAGCGTCTAGGAATTATGGGTTGGTGTGTCAGAGACGTTTTTTTTTATGTGAAACAATAATAATTTTCATTGGTAAAATGACAAGCTCTTGAGTGATTACAAGTTTTTCGATTCCTTGAATTAATTCGTGTTCTTTATTCCCGTTCAAGATATTTACTTCAATCGATAACAAAATTGGTTATTCGTATACTCCGATCTTATTTCTTCTTTTATTAAATAAATTAATTTCTTGAAGTGGGAATATTTCATCGACAGGGTTTATTCACGTGTGATCGTACGGCGCATGCGTGGGCAGCTCCTCGATCGTCGCTGAATCCAGCTGGCCGTCGCGCTCGGCTGTACTTACGATAACGTCACGACTCTGCGATCGACGGTGACAGCTTGCTCACCTCGCGATTTGCAATTGGTGTTATTTTGATAATTAGACGTTTTTACCTTGATTGGACGGTATCGGTCCCTTCAGGGAAAGTGAATGAAGCCCTGGAGGTACTTTTTTCACGTCCTTGGTGGTGTAAAATTATTTATTCCGTCACTTGCCACTTATCTGACCGGTCACCTTGGTCACTTTACCTATTAGCTCCAATCGTTGCACAAATGTATAAGTTCAAAATTGGCACGAGATGTCAACGTGTCACGAATTTTACGAGTCCTCGGCACGAATTTCACAAGTTCACCGTGGCTAATTTTTATAAGTCCCGCGTTTCACAATTTTTATAAATTCGAAATTCGCACGTAAATGTATAATTTCTTTTTCGGCACGACTTTCATAAGTTCACTCGGCACAGAAAATTTACAAGTCCAAATCGGCACAGAAATTTATAAGTCCAAATCGGCACAAATTTTATAAGTCCACGATACACAAAATTTTATAAGTCCAATTTGGCACTATTTCACTTTATTTCACTTTTATTCACTTTTATTCACTTTTACTGTTCAGTTTTCACTTTTCACTTTTAGTCCTTGGAGAGCTGGCCGATGGTAAAGTAGATCCGATGAATTGATGATCGACTGCTGAAATCGCCGTCTTTTATACCCCGATTTTGGACTCCCATTCCGCCGGTTTGGCAGATTTCTGACGGACTCGCGGCTGCGTGTGGTCGCATAATTATTGTTTTTGCAATTGGTTGAGAGCATCCTCGCTTTCTACCCTTCAATCCCGGGTCGGTATCGTAGTGACGATCGTCCGGTGTCACCCGCCGAGCGAATAGTGTGCTCCGACGGTGCCGTGTACAATTTTAGTGTCGTCATTTCTGTCCAATCAGTGAGACCGATTTTCTCTCGCTTTCGCCTTTCTTCGACCTTGAGTGAGCTTTTGGCGTAATTCCGCCGGACGGCACTGCCGTGCTTCCGAATCCTCGCTGTTCTTGGCCTTTGCGCGTGCGCGCCGCTTGGTATCGATCGAGCTGCCGCTCGATCCCGTCGCATGGCGCCACTCGTGCCTCCGCGGGCCTGCCGACTGGCTCTGTTCTAGCTGTCAGTGTCTCCCGGGCTCTCGCGGTGTGACGTCACCGGGGCCACACGGGAGAATTGATGATGCAGGGGAGATACAATCTAATAATGCTTGTCTACTTCCGGGGCTTCTGACACTGTAGATCCACCCAATTCGTAGTTTTTGATCCCCGCGTGTACCCGATTTCGGACACTACTGCCGCAATTTGTGACACCGGCGCGTACTTACTTACCCAGTATATACTTACAGTATACTTACAAGACATTAAAATTTGGAAAATGTATCAAAGATTAAATGAAAAAACGAGTTGTATGGAGGGTTAAATGAAAAAAAGTTTTAAGTAACCAATGTTGACAAATTTTCAGAGTATTATAATTTGATGAAAAAAAAACATTTTTATAAATTATGGAGATAGCAATAAACCAATGGTAATTTACTTAATTTTATATATAATTCAATCTCAAATTAGGATAAATAAACAAAGCTTATTATCGGACGTAACTGAAAGATTGAGGGGCAGGAACTGCGGCATAACCTCAATTATATGACAGACTTATTCATTCCGCGAATTTAAGGAAAAAACTGAACAAAAAAAGTCGAAAGTCGAAGGTCGAAGGTCGAAGGTCGAAGGTCGAAGGTCGAAGGTCGAAAGGCGAAAGCCGAAAGCTGAAAGCTAAAAGCTAAAAGCTAAAAGCTAAAAGCTAAAAGCTAAAAGCTAAAAGCTAAAAGCTAAAAGCTAAAAGCTAAAAGCTGAAAGCTGTAAGCTGTAAGTTGTAGGTTGTAAGTTGTACGTTGTAAGTTGAAAGTTGAAAGTTGACATTTTTATATCACTTTCTCTTATTGGCCCTTTATTCACAAAGCTCCTTCTATGAGAAAAATTGGTGGCGCTATAGCGCGCACAGACTTTTTTGAAGAAATTAAAAAGAGCGTACAAAAAATCAACTGAACATTTTTGGATAAAATTTTGCAGAAACATTGACTATTAACCACACATGCTGTGTACAAAATTTCAGCTTGATCGGTCGAGGCATTTCCGGGATATAGCCATTTGAATTTTTCTTGTCTGAGTCGCGCACGCGCACGCGCACGCGCACGCGCACGCGCACGCACACGCACACGCACACGCACACGCACACGCACACGCACACGCACACGCACACGCACACGCACACGCACACGCACACGCACACGCACACGCACACGCACACGCACACGCACATTTTTTTCTAAATGTGATTTTTCGATGTTTTGGAACATTCTGAACGTGTTTTCATTAAAATCTTGAATTTTTTTTCACCATCACAAAGCTTCCTCTATGAGGAAGCAATAGGTTTTTCTCTTCTCATAGATAAAGTAATTCATGCTGAAGATTTTGATATAAGTTTAATGTCGTTTAATACTCATCCGAGAATGAAAACGCACTATTGTACATCTGCCGAAACTAGTGAGCTCCGTCTAGCAATGCTGTTCCGAGACTACTGAGATGCAACTCGCACTATTGGCGGATAAATTTACTTACTAAATATTTTATTTAAAAAATGTGCGTGTCGCCCAAATAAACTATATTTAATGCTCTTCAATTTGCCAGTAACTCGTTCGTTTTTGATAAAAATTGAATTTACAGCCGTTAAAGTTGTGCTGTTGGAGGCACAAACTGGGACACGGTCACAAACTGGGCCGTTTGCCAGCCGTTTTTTATAGGCTCATAAAAAAAGTCCAATCATAGCAGATTCTTTTCTTACTTTTTAAAGACGTAATACTTTTTGTTACGGTCTGCTCACGGGGATGGCAGTTACCTTCAGAACCGTACAATCGCTTATCGTCGATATCCCACAGCGTACTCTGCCCTTTAGAGCTTGGCTTCCATACAGTTACGATTCTTCTGAGATCGGTTTTTGGATTGCATATTTGCACCAAATCGTCGCTCACGCCGCGGGCGCTTCAGTCAATATCGCATTCGACACTCTCGTTCCCAGCTTGCTTATACAGACCTGCGCGCAGATAAAAATTCTCAAGTATCGCCTCGTCGCCATTCCAAACACGATAGACGCGAAAAGAAAATCACATCGCAACGAAGGAGATCGTGAAAATCGGCTTTTGGAGTCTGAATTGCTGGCTGAGTGTATCAATCATCACCTCGAGATATTCCAGTTGAATAATAGTAGTCTATTGTTAATTGTTAACTCGTCTGGGATTATGCTCATTTGTTAATTAACAAAACTTATCGAACTCTAGATTTTCCAGAACTTCGAATAATGTGTTCGGCCTCGTAGTTTTTCTTCAATACTCCGTCAGCTACGTCGTAATTTGCGTTAGTGTTTACGAATTGTCGAAGGTGAGTCTATTCAGTACGGCGTTTGCCACGAGTATCTTGTACCTGGCCTGCATGCTTGCGCAGATATTGAATTTCTGCTTCTACGGCGGTGAAACTACTCTTCAGGTATATTAACATATGTGTTGTCCTTTCGTGCAAATATTGAACATTGTCGACGATGTTTTAAATGCAGAGTATGGAGATTTGCGATGCGGTTTATCGAATGGACTGGTCCTCCTTAGGTGTTAGGACTCAAAAAAGTCTGATCACTATCATGATACGCTCTCTGCGACCAATTACCTTCACATGCGCTAATATCATCACACTCTCACTCGTTTCCTTTAGCAGAGTGAGTGACAACCAGAAACTCGTTAATTTAAAAAAATGCCTCTTATTATATGTTTGTACGTTTATCAACGTGATTTTAGCTTATCAAACTTTCATACTCGACGTACAACGTACTGCAACAATCGGGAGAGTAATCGATCAATTTAATTGAATTTGTTTATAGATGGAAATAATAAAGAAATTGTCACGAGAACGTAATATTCCATTTTGACAAGTTTTCATCGCACCGGAGTTGTGAATAGATGTATGAAGGCTTTCTATATATAAAGATACCTGGAACGAATGTATAACGTCTATGAATGATTTAAGAAAATTGTTGGTAGGACGTCGAGAACATTCATGGCTTTCAGTATGGACGGTCATATTTTATGGTCCTCAAGAGCCGAAGTTTTTAATATTAGATTATGCGGCATAGAGGCAAATGACGGATCCATTGGTATTGCAATCTTCGAAGGGAGCCGTTGAACGTCGACAACTTGCGGAAAAAGCTTATTGGGTTGTACATTTTTTCACATTATATTCTGAAATATCTGAAACATGGAATATATTCGGGTGTATCAAGACCAAGCATAAAATACATCACAATTCAGCCTCTATCGTATAGCTTTATAATATTTAAAAGTTGTGGCCTTTGGTGGACGACGAAGCTGTCCCAAGGCTGCACTGAGAGAAGGATCTAGTAAAAATTACAATCAACTAAGAAAAATTACCATAGGACATAGTAGTACGGCGCCAGGGCACCACCTATGGCAGAAAGTCTCAGAATTTACAAGAATTTTTACCATAATATCTAAGAAAAATTCTTATAAATCCGGTACTACCTACCATAGGTGTCGCCCTAACGCTCTACTACTATATGCTATGGTAATATCTCTCAAGTGATATAGTAGTTTTTACTAGATCTTTCTCTCAGTGTACTATTCATCCACATGTCTTGCGATATTTATTATCTACACGTTCACAATATCAGAATTCGTAAATCTCGCGGGGTTGTTTGACAATGCCGAGGAATTTGCCAACGGATCGTTTATGCTCTTGTCGATGGTTGGTGTGTGTGTGGAAAAGCAGCAAATTTGTTTAGAAAAAAAAACGCTGCGCTATAATCGGACTAACGAATGCTCTCCAGAACGATATCTGCAGACCGCGCAGTGTGAAAGAAACTCAGATACACAGGGAATGCGATAGAGGTGCTAGGTATTTCATTAACGTATCCCCCATTATAAGGTTTTTGATCATTTCAAAGCCATGCTAGATGTGATTTTTCTATAGAAAGATTCAATACATTGTGGTACGGTGCGCTTGCCGAGTCCGCAGCAGTTTCCATGATAGTGAGATCTCTTATACTGGACATCTCTCAACGTATTCTACCCTTCAATGCTTGGCGTCCTTACAATCACGATACGTCTCAGATTGATTTTTGGTTCGCATATTTTCATCAAGTGCTGGCTTCTGGAGCGGGTGCTTTCGTAAATATTGCATTCGACACTCTTGTTCCGGGTCTGTTGATACAGACGTGTGCACAGATAAAAATTCTCAAGTTACGACTATACGCCATTCCAAAGACAATCAACACGAGAAGAAAATCATGCTGGACTGAGAACGACCAATAATTTCAAAAGGACAACCAACTTTTAGAGTCCGAATTGCTGACCGAGTGCGTCAGACATCACCTCGAGATATACCAGTTGAATAATTACAATTTATTGTTAAGGTGGTCGAGGCATTTGAAAATTGCGTTTAAAAGTGGTGCACAATTGCACATTGTGACGAATTGAAATAGTTGTCACTGAGCTCCTCAACGAACACCAAAAATTGAAACCATTTGATCATGAAAATACAATTCTGTTACACAATTCATCGAAGACAATCTTTTTACTTTTTCTGTACTTGTCAGAGCATTTCCATCGCATGGTTGATCGAAAGTGACTGTACAAGATCTCCGTCGCGTTTTTAACAAGATTATTTATGGTCCGAATAAAGGAATTATATTTCACCCTATCATCCTCTAGAACAAATTGATCGTAACGTTGGTTGTTACTATAACTCCAATCATGGTTCATAAAGATAAAACAAATTCCATCGCGGCATCGTACGTCCTCTATTTCTGATCCATGATCTCTGTTCTGTACGGTAACGCGCCGCGGCTCTTTTGGTCCTCGTCGAAGTTGTAAATTTCGATTACGTTAATTATGAATAACGACGACACCTTACGCGTACACTGTTGAGCTCCAAATTAATTTAACACAACTATTTATGTTTTGAAGATGAAAAGAAATGCCGTGGCTTTCGTAGAATGTCTGTATATTTAAAAATCAACAATTACAACAAAGACTTAAAATATAACACGAGTAAAAACTGAGTATGAATTGGTTAGCGAGCAGCTAGCTGTGTCTGCCGCTTGCGTTGAGATTATTGGTTCGCGAGCAGCTAGCTGTGTCTGCCGCGTGAGTCCACTGTACTTGTTCACGAGCAGATGACTGTGTCTACTGCGCGAGTTCACTCAAGACTTGTCCACGAGCAGAAAGCTGTGTCTGCTGCGCGAGTTGAAGTAAGACTGACTTTTTCTGTAGAGTAAAAAAATACTGAGAAAAGAAAATTAGTCCCATGGTTTTCGTTAGCGGGAAATTCTACTATCTGATTGGCTTCCCTTTTTTGCCAATAACCAATTATATTCTCTCGTCGAAGTGGAAGGGCTCCTGTGCGGGACGTCCTTTTTGAAATTAGGAAAAACCTAATTATCTCATGAAGCGCATGACTTCGGAAAAGAGTGAAAAAACCCGTGACTCAGAGCGGCAATAAAACATTTGGCGACCATCCGCGATCGCAAGTAATAAAACATCTGGCGGCCCGTACCTGGTTTCGTACCTCACTGGTAATCCCTTTGCCTGGACGAAAGAAGAGAAAAACGATTTCTTTTTATTATCCTACTGTTATTCAAAAAAATATATTTGAATGGTTTAAGAAACATGAATCAATTTAATACAATATAGACTAATAATGCTAGCGTCTCAAGCGACGCACCAGACTCCCCCCCTTGAGAGGATCCCGATAAAATTTTCGCTATGTATTGCTTAATTATTAGATCGTCCATGAGATGCGTCCTTTTCGTCAATGGGCAATGGAGCTAGTCTTTTGACGTTCCGTTCGAAGACACTTTTCGCAGTCTTCACGGTCACTGTTCTGATAATCCCATCTGCGCCCGGAGGAGTCTTTGTCACCCGGCCCAGAATCCACTGCATCGGTGGCAGAGTGTCTTCCTTCAAGATCACCAGAGAGCCCTCTTTGATCGGATGCTGACCGCTCGTCCACTTGTGACGGATGTTTAGCTCGTTCAGGTACTCCTTGTACCATCTGGACCAGAAATCTCTGCGAATCTTTTGGAGATGCTGCCAGTTGGATAAACGATTAGTTGGGGTTGAACTGAAATCCAGTTCTGGTAAGCTCGTCAGTGAATCACCAATTAGGAAGTGACCGGGAGTAAGGACGAAGAGATCGTTGGGGTCTGTGGAAATAGGCGTGAGTGGTCTGGAGTTAAGAACGGCTTCGATCTCGATTGCTAAGGTATTGAATGCCTTGAAGGTGAGTAACGTATTATCGATCACCCGTTTCAAATGGTGCTTAAAAGACTTGACCGCGGATTCCCAAATGCCACCGAAATGTGGTGACAACGGGGGAATGAACTTCCACTTGATGCCCTGATTGGCGAGGAATTCGTTTACTTCTTCTTGATGTTTGCTCGATTTCTGAAGTGTGTGAATTTCCTTGAGTTCGTTGTTTGCACCAATGAAGATTGAACCGTTGTCTAAATGTATGGAGGTGGGCTTGCCGCGTCTCGATATTACCCTACGAAGTGCACCGAGAAATGCTTCGGTAGTCATATCGCTGACGACTTCCAGGTGTATTGCCTTTACGACTAGGCAAGTGAAAACCGCGACGTAAATTTTAACCCGTCCTCGATTGCGGAGTTTCTTTTCTTTTACGTAGAACGGCCTGCAATAGCCGACTCCAACGTTTTTAAATGGGCGAGATTCTGTGACTCTTACGCTCGGTAGGTTCCCCATGACATATTCTACCGTTGGAGGGTTTGCTCGAAAACACTTCACGCATTTTCGGATGATCTTTCGCACTTGGTTGCGTCCATCCAAAAGCCAAAATCGACGTCGCATGACGTAAAGACTCGTCTGGGCTCCTGCGTGATGGTTTCCGATGTGATGATCCCTGATGATGAGATCGGTGACGTGATTTGATCGAGGTAGCAAGATGGGATGCTGTTGAGAGTAGGGGATGCTGGAGTTTCTCAGTCGTCCGCCCACTCTCAGCACTCCTTTCTTGTCCATGAAGGGATCGAGTGAGAGCAACTTGCTTTTTTGTTGACCCTCCGTCCAGCTTGCAGATCGCGTATTTCTTCCGAGAACGCTGTGCCTTGAATCTGTTTGATGATGATTCTTTCCGATTCTGCTAATTCCTGGACTTGCAGTATTCCCTTATATCGATTAGATTTTCTGAAGCGGAGACAGTAAGCAACGACTCGTCGCAACTTCGTATATGATGAAAATCGTTGGAATATTTCGTCGCTGACGTCAGTTGTTATTGTGAAGCACGCTGCACTCTTCGATTCTGGAACTTCTTGTGGCAGTTGAATCGGTGTTGTAGGTCATGTTGTTTCGTGCTGGTTGAGCCAGCTTGGTCCGAATTTCCAAAGTTTATTTTGGACGAATTCTTCGGGTAACTGTCCTCTTGATAGCGCGTCGGCAGGATTGTCGTCGGTGCGCACGTGTCTCCAATCCTCGGGAATGGTTTTGCCCTGTATTTCGGCTACTCCGTTGGTGACGAAAGTTTTTAGAGTGTGCGGAGATGTGTTAATCCAGCACAGGGCAATTTTGAAGTCTCTCCAAAACGTGGTACTGTCGATTGCCCGGTTTATTGTGTCCTGTACTGTACTGAATAATTTTGCAAGCACTTGTGCACTGCACAGCTTGAGACTAGGAATTGAAACCGTGTTTAGCGGAGCAACCCTTGATTTAGCACAGAGTAGATTGCATTGGGTGAGACCTTGATCGTTGGTCGGCCGAAGATAAATGCACGCTCCGTACCCAGTTTCGCTTGCGTCACAGAATCCGTGGATTTGAATGTTTGTAGCATCTGGAACAAGTATTTTTTGATCGAAGGTCCATTCGTTGACAAGACTCAACTGTGTGCAAAAACATGTCCATGTTGTCTGGATGCTGCTTGGGACTGATTCGTCCCAGTCCACCTTCGATTGCCATAGTTTCTGCATTAGTGCTTTCGTAAAAAGGATGATGGGACCTAGCAAACCCAGTGGATCGAAAATCTTCGCAATTTCCGAGAGCATCGTTCGCTTTGTAATTGTCTTGCCGGGGTTGAGATGCTGAGCACTGCAACCGATCGTGTCATTCTTTGAATTCCAAAAAACGCCGAGTGAATTCAATGTTTTTTCGTCGCTCAGCTGTAATTTGAGATTCACGTTGCTCTCCGCTATTCCCTCTAAAAGACGCGAGTCGTTTGACGCCCATTGTCGGATGTTAATTGTCCTTGTTGCAGTAGCTGAATAATTTCGTCGCGAAGCGTTAGTCCCTCCTCGATGCTGTCTACACCTGTGAGGGGATCGTCCACGTATAAATCTGTTTTGAGAATACTTGCGACTCCTGGAAACCTGTGCTTCTCGTCTGTTGCCAATTGGTGAAGTGCACGTATCGCGAGGAATGGTGTTGGTCTTAATCCGAAGGTGACTGTGTTCAATTGGAAAGTTTTCACGACACCGTCTTGCCTCCACAGGATTCGTTGATATTTCCGATCTTCCTTTCGCACTTGGAATTGTCGATACATTTACTCGATGTCACTAGTCAGAACGTATTTGTGCAGTCGGAACCGGATGATGTGCGAGAAAATATCATCCTGGATTGTTGGGCCCACCATCAGTACCTCGTTGAGCGATACTCCTGACCTGGATGCTGCGGATCCATCAAAGATGACTCGAAGTTTTGTCGTCATGCTTGTCTCCTTTATTACCGCATGGTGCGGCAGAAAGAAGCCCGTCGTGTGGTCGGTTTTTTGAACTAAGGACATGTGCCCTAGTTGTAGATACTCATCAATGACGGCTGAGTACTGTTCCCGCAGACCTGAATTGTTGCTGAGTTTTCTCTCGAGTGCGTTCAATCGTTTTAACGCTCTGGCTCGCGATTCTCCCAGACTTTCGTGATCCCTACGGAAGGGTAGTGCGACGGTGTATCGCCCAGTTGCTTCCCGCGTTACGTTTCGCTTGAAATGTTCTTCGCACGCAAGCTCTTCTTTCGACAGATGGACCTGTGATGGCCCTTCTTCGATGTTCCAGAACTTCATCACATCGGAGTGTGAGTCCGACAGATGACATCTTGCTGGCTGTCGACCTTTCTGTTTTGAAGATCCGGTGTTGCCTCCAATGCCCCATCCTAGGCGGGTCTTCTGGATGTAAAGATCTTACGCTCGTTGAGACAGATCTATCTGTCCGACGCAGAGTAGTCATAGCGTTGGCCCAGCCCCGATAAATATGTCGACTGGTGCCGGCTTATGGAACTCTGGGTCCGCTAGACGTACGTTTGCTGGGATCGGAACAGTTTCTCGTTGTATAGGGTCGTTCGGTACGAGACCCGCGATTCTTGGTATCGAGAGATAATTGATTGTTTTCTCGAACCCGTTGTGTGACGAGAGTACGGTTACTGTTACGACATATCTTGATATTGTCTTAAGATCGTTAAGTGCTTCCACAGGAATAGAGCATCGTTGTCTCTGTAGCTGCAACGATTCGGCCGGTCTTTCGGTTATGAAATTGGCTGTGGAACAAGTGTCGAGGAGTGCTCGACAATGCGTTAATTGAAGGTTCTTGTCCGACACCTGAATTGATGCGGTCGGCATCAATTGATGCATCGAAGCATTCGTCGTTAGAGAAATGCAACGATGATCTGCTCGTGTGGTTTCTGATTGTCAAGCTTGAGGGGTTGACGCCCGTTCTTCTCTTTGCTGATGCAGGAGAGTATTATGACGTCGGTCGCACAACTTGCAGTTTCCTAGCTTGCACTCCTTTTGATCGTGGTTTTTGTTGAGGCAGGTCATGCATAAACCCGCGTCCTTTACCAGTTTAATCCTCTTAGGAACTGTTAACTTGCGGAATTTATCACAGCGATACAATGGGTGTTCACTGTCTTCGCAAACTGGATATGGCTTTCTCGTTGACGTAACAAATGTCTGCTGCTTCTATTGTGAACGCTTCCCTTGGTTAGATTGCCGATTGAATTTGGCTGGCCTGTTCGCTGGGGATGACGAGGATGAAGCAGCTTCCTGATCGTATTGTTTGGCTAGCCGGGCGGCTCTCCGTCCGAGAAACTCTAGCATGTCGCTTAATTTGGGGAAGACGCCTTTCTCGAGGGTTTCATCCCATCTCTCGAACGTGCTTTTATGCAATTTGTTCTCTAAATTTTGAACAATCATTTCTTCCATGACTGTGATGCCCAATGTTTTCAAGGAAAGCACGTGCTGCCGTGTTTCATCAGCTAGTCTTGTGAGACCTTCGGCTGTTTCCCTTTCTTGGATTGGCGCTCGCAGAAGCTTGTTCAAGTGTCGCAAAACTTGAAGAGAGTAGCACAGGTCTCCGCTAGGGGACGAGCCAACACCGGGCTAAAAAAAAAAAAAAAAAGTGTCGCAAAACTAGAATTCGTTTGTCGGCGTATGTTTCATCGAGCAGTTTCCACGCAGTGTTATAGTTTGCCTCCGTGATGGAAAATATTTCAATTTTCCGGGCGACTTCTCCTTTCAAAGCTGATCTTAAATATTGCAACTTCTCGTTGTTGCTTAACTGCGTGTCGTTGTGGATCATCGATGAGAAAATGTTTTTGAAAGAAAGCCAGTTTTCGTGCTGTCTATCGAACGTCGGAAGAGATGCCTCGGGCAATTTAAACCTGCGGGTGGCCGTGCCTGCGCGCGATGTACCAACGGATACTTCTACCGACTCATTGTCGCGATCGAAACCGCGATTATTTGTTCTTATTGACGGTTCTGTTGTCGACCGCGAGTTTATTAATCGTTGCGCGTCCGCGAGAGCATCGACGTACGCCTCTTCTACCGCGGGACGTTCCTCGGCGTGATCCGTTTCTTCGTCCAATATTTCGATGTCGGTCTGAATTACGTCGAATGCGTCGTACGTACTTTTAAGTCGTTGCATGCGAATCTCTAACTTTAGGATGTCTGGAGATTCCTCCGCTTTACATCTTTCAAGAAATGTTTTGAAACTCTTAATTTGACCCTTGAGCGTACCGCGTTTGACCTTAAGATCAACATATGAATACTGTACACAACAATTGATGCACATTTGGATGTGCCACTTTGCGATTCTGCACTGTAGCAAATGCACGGCGGCGTTTTCAGCATATTTACATTCGTCCATTTCCATTTTCTTACACATAATTATGCTCACACATTAATAGCAAGCATATTTCAGACACTACACACAAAAAATCGTCACGTGCCCAAACAAACCCCTGTACATGTAGCCACTCGCAAATATCGTATGGAGCGAGTGTTTCTCGCGCTCGACATGAGAAGGGACCTTTAAATTGTCGTAGCCTCAACCATACACAGGTGCAAGATAACATGTATAAACTGTAAACCATCATTTGTTTACGTTTGCATGCACCACTGTTTGATTCTTCACTTTAGCACATATACGGAAGCTTTATAAACAGACCTACATTCTTACGTTTTCATTTTCCTACACCTTATTCCATTTACACGGCAACCAGTTTACATATTTTATATATTACACACGAAAACTTTTCTCCCGCCCAAGCTAACACTTGCGCCTACAGCTAAATAAAAATCATACGGACGTGCATCGCACTATCGGTCAATGAGAGGCAATACGGGTTTGACCATTTCCAAGAGATGAGAACCACGGCTAGCTTGGCGGTATAACAGAGTGCCAGCTTAGGCATTCGAATATGCACTCTATTTTACCGACGAGCTGACCGTGGTTCTCATCTCTTGGAAATGGTCAAACCCGTATTGCCTCTCATTGACCGATAGTGAGATGCACGTCCGTATGATTTTTATTTAGCTGTAGGCGCAAGTGTTAGCTTGGGCGGGAGAAAAGTTTTCGTGTGTAATATATAAAATATGTAAACTGGTTGCCGTGTAAATGGAATAAGGTGTAGGAAAATGAAAACGTAAGAATGTAGGTCTGTTTACAAAGCTTCCGTATATGTGCTAAAGTGAAGAATCAAACAGTGGTGCATGCAAACGTAAACAAATGATGGTTTACAGTTTATACATGTTATCTTGCACCTGTGTATGGTTGAGGCTACGACAATTTAAATGTCCCTTCTCATGTCGAACGCGAGAAACACTCGCTCCATACGATATTTGCGAGTGGCTACATGTACAGGGGTTGGTTTGGGCACGTGACGATTTTTTGTGTGTAGTGTCTGAAATATGCTTACTATTAATGTGTGAGAATAATTATGTCTAAGAAAATGGAAATGGACGAATGTAAATATGCTGAAAACGCCGCCGTACATTTGCTACAGTGAAGAATCGCAAAGTGGCACATCCAAATGTACATCAATTGTTGTGTACAGTATTCATGTGTTGATCTTAACGTGTGTCGGGTTGCACTCCGCACGATTGAAGGCGCCTCGATATAATTTTTTTTTTATTATCTCGATTAATAAAATGAAACTTCTCCTAAAGTCTTTCTTGAAAAATTAGTACTTTACTTTAAACGGAATTTTCTTCCTTAAATATTCTGTTAAGAATAAAATAAGTGTCAGAGTCGTGATCAGCGTGAAAAACTACATTAAATATAGTCCCGAAGTGACGACTAATGAAAAAGTTTATCGGGTACTTATATAGCCAAAATTGCAAAAATAGGCGATTTTGCGTATTTTTAAACAGCGATTTCTTTGCTTCCCGATGGCATCGCGGAAAAGTCTAGGTGCCTTCCGTGTTCTGCAGCAAGAAGTACACAAGATGATGGATATGACGGAGTTAAAAGAATTAGATAAAGCGGGGTCATTTGGACTTGTTCGAGAATGACGCGCTCAATGGCGTTGCGGGCGATAGCCAAGCGGCCGGTGCCTGGCAGCACCTCCCGACTGCATCTCGGCAAGACTCACCCGCGCCGTTGGCGCACGCGTAGCGGCAAATGGCACGGGTTCAGGTGCTCGCACATAGAAATACGATGACGGAGGTCGGAGACGGAATACGTATAAGCCGTTCGGTTACCGCGCCGACCAATCACGGGACACGAATCTTTCGAGCGTTCCGTCTTTCGAGCCGTTCCGGCGTTTCGTGTCTACGTTCATCGTTGAACGCAAGAGCTTCCGATTTACAATGTTGCCGCACGTGAGAGCGACCGGCATCCGAGAATAACCGAATAACCACCTCTTATTGTGGAAAAAATATCGAGCGTCAATCGACATAAAGTAAGTCGATGATTATTTTTTTTGAATTAACTATGTGGGGCCATCAATTTTAGAAACATACGGATTCCTAATATTTATTGCCCGAGAACAAAATATTGTCGTACATAACCTATCTTTAATATTTGTTTTTTATTTGTGTCAAATTATATTCTATCTTTCAGCTATTACAATGCAATCAGCTAACGGTGAAGAAAATGCTCCGAATGTAACTGGTGACCCACTTTTGATCGAATTAGTATCGCAGTTTCCCGGCTTATATGACAAGACATTAAAAGAGTATAAAAGTAGTGTCGTGCGTGATGCAGCATGGAATAGTATCTCGCAAATGATGAATATGCTTCGTAAGTATGCTGCATTTGCAATTTCTAAATGTTTCATTATTTTTAGTTTATTATAATATTTCGTATTTTTTAGCGTCTGAATGTACCAAGCGTTGGAATCAATTGCGTGATAGTTTGAGGCGCGAAAAAAACCGACGAGACGAAGAGTCAAGAAGCGGTATGGGACAATCGCAGCGACGAGGATTTGTGTTGTTTGAAGACATGCGATTCTTGGAAGGTCACTATCACAAAAAAAGGTACATTTGTTTTTATCTGATACATCACCCAATGTAATTTCGACTTTGTGTTAATGAACTCAAAGTACATCTTTATAACTATTCTTTCAGAACTTTCAGTAATGTGTCTCAGCCTTATGACAAGAACCGGCGTCCGTCGACGACTGAGTCATCAATTATACGTCCAGAGGTAATCCCGTTGACACCACCAGCAACACCACGGATGGCAGGTACGATATCGTCGATGCCTCTCCCACAGCAGAGGACGAGTTCGGTGTTTTCTGTGGGTAGTACAATGGAGCCTAAACTTCCGTCCACGACGACACTGTTACGTCAAAACTGCGGGATTTCGGATTTCTCACAGATTTAACGTAGTGTTACGTTGAGTACTATTGATACGCGCTGGTCAAGAGAAATTGCTCCCTCCTTTACCACTCCTGGCATCAATTATCAAACGCAACTGCCCATTTTCTAGTCTAAACTTTCGGAAAATTACTAAGGATAGGGCTAGGAATGTTATTCGTCGAAATGTCTGAGAGGTATTTAAATGAATTAATTATTTCGTAATTTAAGGGAATGATTTACACGATTATTTTATCCGGAATTAATTAGTTATTAACGCAGAACCGTGGGGTTTTTAAGTGTGGAATTTTGTTGGCAAAATGATTTTAATTGTAAATTAAGGGTTATAATGATGGCCAATTTCGGTCAATGTATAGAGAAAATCTAGGAGAATTTGGGGAACACACAATTATTTTTAATAGAATAGTGGTGATAAAATGGTACTTACTCTGATGTTGTCGGAGATGTTTCGTCGAGGGAAGGTCGCTATTCACAGATAGTTACGTGTTTCGGAAATCTTATTATTCACGTTTATTCAAAACTCAAATTATTAGCGCAAATTTATTACAAGAATCTCAAAAATATAAAAATTAGACGGTACGAACGGTGAACTGATACAATGGATTCCCGTACAAAGATGATTAAACTTTGACTTCGACGTCTACTCAGAGTAAAACTTGGAGACAGATGAGGAGATGTGCGCTCTCCAAAAGACGGTGAAATAATAATGCAGGACAGGAGTGATCGAGACTCCGTTGTCTAAAAGATATCCAGGAGATAGCTTATGACAATATATATGGATCGACCGAAAGAAAGAGACAAAAAGGTGTTAACTAGATGACCCCAAAAGGGGAAAACACAGTTGAGTAAAGAGCGAGTCGCGACGATGTTCTGGACTCTCACTATCTATCCTCTTCCCTTACAGAGGTATCTTCTGCACCCTCTCTATTTCTTTTAATGTCGCTCCCGTATCTATCTCTCCTTCTACGCGCCCAGGTGTTCGTCTCGCTTGTCTTGTCGCGCCCGAGATGCTTGATTTCTCCCGCTCTACTCTATTACTCTCCCATCCGTGCTCTCTATGCGTCACTCCTCTTTATTATTGGTCGCAAATAAAAATGCAAAAGGGCAGACTGAAACCCGATAGGTTCGAGAAAGACTAAAACTCGGAAAGAACTCAGAAGGAGGTGACTAAATGATTTTTTAAAAGAAGACAAAATGACCAGCGAGAAACTCGGGTACCAAAGAAAAGACCGAAAGAACCACACCGCCCGGGGCCTGTCTTCGCGGCTCCTTATATACCGGATATGCGTGGCGGGGGGCTGAAAGTCAACCCTTTCCTCACCTTCTGTACGTTTGTCCATTTCCCCTAATTCAGTAGCGTATTGCTATTCTGTTCTTCGATTTAAGAAAACATTTTCTTATATGTTCTTTGGTCTTTTGATAAATATTGATATCTTTGGTCGATCGTTAACTTAATTTTTACTAGTCACTGCTATGCATTTCATTGCATATTTAAAATAACCTTTTCGACTAGCCTAACCACTCAAACAGGAATCCCTGGCGGATTCCTTCGTACAATTATCTTAATTTTAACTTTACTCATTAAAGTTTTTGGTCTGCTTATTATTTTTATTACTAGTTTACTTTAAGATCTGTCGGAAAGATTCGGAAGTGAAATCTATCGCAAAATTGACTATAAGTTCGAAGTTTCCAAATGATAAATATTAAACACAATGTTGTAAAATATGTTGCCAAGTTAAAGGGGGTTATAAAGTCCTCTCGAATCTTTCCTCAACCGAATTGCACTTTGTTCCTCTTGGGATCAGGCTGTCTCCCTCTCACAACTCCCAGGTAGATATTATATGATACTTCACTGTATCCGTTTTTCTAGAACATTCGTTCGGTCGTTGTACTTGCATGGAGACAGCGTCATCCTAAAGGTATATTCTCGATATGATCCAGCATGGATATTTTCTGTGGATCTTCCGTGGGGGTTTCCGAGGATCGGAAGCTTCCCCTATTGCCCTTGAGGCTATGCTAATGCGGTCGGAATCGGTTGTGCCTGCGCTTCGGGTACTCTATCTGCTCATATTCTTATTTTTACTTAATTAATTATGCCCTGAGTATTATAAATTTTGGCAATATTATTATTTCCTGAGATGTACAGTATCCTCTAGTATTTGGAGATATTGATAATTTTTACCCAGTTGGTAAGGTGTAACGCAGTTCTTTGACGGGTTTATGCCGCTGTAATCATTCCGTGGCATATCTGATACAGCTACGTTCTACGGGATGACGTAATTCTGGTCAAATCTTCGCTTCGCTTTATAACCGTTTATGAGAGGTGCCTCGGACAGTTATATTCACGTGTAAAATGACAAGTTATTTAGCATGCTATTATTTAAGATATTTAGTGATTCTTCGAGCTACCTCTCCTTCAATATTTCCTAGTGTCGTAGTGAGGATACGGCTCGATCCGAGAACCTTGTCTATAATTTGCACATTAGCGGAATTAATTAGAATGTTCAACAGATATTTACACAAATCGACGGATTGAGGTGAATTTGCAATAAAACCCGTAATTGAAATTAGTTACCCTTCAAGGAAAGAATGATCTATTGCTTAATTGCATGATTCATATCGTCGGGGAGTTGCGTAGGGCCACGCCCGTACGGCTTAGGCCCGAATTGTTGGTATGCTAGGGATACCTCTTGCGCGCGGGGTAACCTATCTGCCCCATTTTTATAGCGGACCATCTAGCGGCATTTACCTTAAACGCAGGACTACCTTGCGCCGTGGTAACTGTCCGGATCGCAAGATCTAGAGGTGGTAGTCGATAACTCGATCCATTATTTATTTTGTGTAGTGGAATGACCACTGTTTTACCGCCGATGGGGTGCGTGTCGAAAGCAGTTTATCGCCTCTGTCCGCAGTTCCCCTTGTCATGGATTTGATCCATAACTGTTTCTAACGAGGTACCCCAATTAGTTGGGTTTTTACGTTAATTATATTGGTTGATTATTCCAACATAATTATTTTTCCCTGCGATATAGGCCAGTGCTCACAGCAAAATATCACTCTTATTCTTATTATAAAATCCCCGTGAAGTGGGAGGAAAGAAATATTTGTCGAAATTAAAGTTACGGCGGGACGTAACAACACCGCCTCCATCGCCAGGTTTAATAATGACAGATAACTTTCGATTCGCGACATCGGCGGCATCGTCGTGTCAGCATCCATTAAAGACATCGGCGATTCTTCCTTGGACCACGAGAATGCCGTCTCCATCGCCACCCTTTATGGAATCTATAAATCCACTCACAACAACGGAGGCGTCCTTGTCGCTGCCATTGTCGCCTACATTTCCACCCGTGGCAAACCCAGAATCTCTGCTCATAACAACGCTATCAACGTCTTCAACTCCGTCTCTGTCTCTATCCGTGACAACATCTGGTACACGAGCCACGACGATAAATTCCTCATCTCTTCCCGTGACATTAAACGAAACTGGACTCGTGAGAACCTCGTCTCCGCAGCGATATCATCTCATTCTGTGTTAGATTCGTCAGGAGTGCCATCGCCGTCGTCGCCGATATCACGATGGGAAATTCAGGACGATTTTTTGCCAGCTGCTGACTTGCCTGATTTCGATGTGTCACTACGCCCATGTCCTACTTCGGTAACCATGCACAAGACTCCCAAATCTAAAGCCGCTCACTACCAAAAAGATCCCCCGTCTATTAACGGTGTTTCTAAACGCTGCACACTGACTGAACCCATAGGGTGCTACACGAAGCCACTATCAAAACAAAAGAAATCTGACCCTATCGAATCTTCATTTTTAAGTCTATCGTCGACGATCCAAAATGCGTTCACAAATCGCCAGCGAGGTGACGATAAAATTACGCCAAAAATGTACTCAAATAATGATCAAGCATTTGCTAATTTGGTCGTTGCAGAATTAGCAAATCTCGATGAACCAAAAAAAGCAGTAAAGAAATCACAAATGATGAAAGTTCTGTATGAAGACAATTAACAATTCTTATGTGAAGTTGCCATGCGTCGAAGAAAAAAAATGCAGTTACCGGGGATAAGGTGCATTATCACAATGAAAACTTGCTCGTTTCACTAATGCCATTGTTGATAATATCAAAAAAATAATTTTTATTCGAAGATCGTTATAAAGTGTATTTTTTTTGCAACCACATTGGTTATTTTTTCTTTCAACATTGCAGCTTTACCTTCGGCATTCTGAGGGCTGCCATTTTTTTTAAATATTCATTTGTAAGCGATGCACAACTCGATAGTTTTAATTTCAGCGTTCCACTTTGAATGTATAAGTGTTTTGTCAAAGATCATCGTTCAACGAAATAAAGTATTGGTTTACGAAATAAATGCGATATGTTGTTACTCACGTTACCGACAATCATCAGATAAGAAATCAGAATCAGAATGAGAATTTTATCTCATATTGGAAGTTACAATAAATCTAAAAAAATTGTTCATATTTTTTTCAGACAACGTTGTCTTCGATATCATTCGCATTTATTGCACGACTGAGAAGAATTTTGCAGAAGGATTGTAACATTGGTTCGAAAAAGAATATTTATTGGGAAAACTGCACGTTGAAAAGAATAATATCGTACTGGTTTACAAGTTTATAATAAGAAAAAATCGTCACACCATTTTCTAACTATTTTAATACCAAAAAGTAATGATACAGTAATATACGAATGGAGTACAAATGGCCAAGCTTTATTTTCATTATTCCGCTTCCCGGTTGAAATTGCCCGTTCGAATATATTCGTATTGCCATGGTACCTCACCTTCTGCAGTTAAGAAGTAGTTGGTCAAGATTTGCCGGACAGCGATAGCATTCTGCGCAATATTGTGAATTCGAGCTTGTGGAACATTCTCTAGTGCACCACAATCCATTTGCCTATATACACCACGATTAAGAACACCGTTCTGTTCTCGATCCACAAACGTTGGAGGAGCATATAAAATCGTTGGTGGATTCTCGTTTTCATCAAGTGTTTTCAAATAATTGTGCAAGCAGATTGTCGCTGAGACAATTGCATCTACACTATCGACTTCAAGCGTTTTAGGCTTTCTATATATACGCCAACGGGCTGATAAAATTCCGAAAGCATTTTCGATTGTACGGCGAGCTCGAGACAAACGATAGTTAAAAATGCGCTTATCTTCCGATAAATTTTGCCCAGAGTACGGTCTCATCATATGCGTCGATAGACCAAAAGCCTCGTCACCAAGGAATAAACATGGTGTTCTTGCCTGAAATCCTGGAAGTCGCGCTGTTCCTTTAGGTAAGCCGAGTTGCCCTTGTCTCAAAGACCTTCCTATGGGGCTGTCAGCAAATATACCACCATCGTTGTTGCTTCCCATTTCCCCGATGTGTACTAAAGTAAATTTATAATTGGCATCACACGCCGCAAGCAGGACAATGCTAAAATTCTTCTTGTAGTTGAAATACAAGCTACCAGAATTCGCTGGAGCTTGGATTACTACATGCTTCCCGTCTATTGCACCACAGCAGTTTGGGAAATTCCATAGTTCTAAAAACTTGACACATATTCTTGCCCACTCGTGTTCATTTGGTGGTCTCACGTATATGGGTCCAAGGACTTACACCAAAACGTGTGAAACTTCTTTTATGATGATTCTTGCAGTGGATTCCCCAATTCGATACGTCAGTGCGACAGAAAGTATTAAATCACCAGTGGCAAAATACCTGCGATAAAAAAGTTTCCTGAATGTAAGTACATCCAATGAATTGTATTGACTACAATTTTTCAAGGTATCCTCCAACAATTCAAGAAACAAACGTCCTATTTGATAAAAAAAAGTATGGCGCATTATGTGAAACGTGAAAAAGAATATACCGCAATGCTATTAAAAGTCGATGCTCTGGAGGAAGGGCCCGATGACTCTTTTTTACAAGATGTGGATATATCATGCCCAATAGTTGATGTAATGTTCTAAAATCCATCCATGTATCGATGCAGCATATTTTCATCCAATTGCAATTCCCGATATAGATTGTAGTAATCGCCTTGTAGAACTCGTCTTTGATTCAATGGCCTAACCCACTAACGTCGGTGTCTCCAACGAGAGGAACGTTGTTGGTGCCGCAACATAACAAAGCATGCCATCCATACCAATATGAGTAAAACATCTTCGAAATCACGATCCATTATCTAAAAATAATTAGTAGAACTCATTGGTAATGTTGGTATTTGTCACAAATAAAAATCAAATATTAAAGATAGGTTATGTACGACAATATATTGTTCTCGGGCAATAAATATTAGGAATCCGTATGTTTCTAAAATTGATGGCCCCACATAGTTAATTCAAAAAAAATAATCATCGACTTACTTTATGTCGATTGACGCTCGATATTTTTTCCACAATAAGAGGTGGTTATTCGGTTATTCTCGGATGCCGGTCGCTCTCACGTGCGGCAACATTATCAATCGGAAGCTCTTGCATTCAACGATGAACGTAGACACGAAACGCCGGAACGGCTCGAAAGACGGAACGCTCGAAAGATTCGTGTCCCGTGATTAGTCGGCGCGGTGTGTGGGTAACCGAACGGCTTATACGTGTTCCGTCTCCGACGTCCGTCATCGTATTTCTATGTGCGAGCACCTTTACGTGCCATGCGCAACAAGCTTCGACTCTCTTCTACACGTAATGGCTGACACGGGTCACCACGAGCTCGGGTAGATCGCCGTTTTTCAATCGGTATTCTCACGAAACAGCTCAATGGTTCTGCTCAGTTTTCGGTACATTTCATCACGGCGATGTATCCTCGATTTCGGGATATCGTACGGGCTCACTCGGAGTATAACGCGAGTGATTTCTCGGGTACGGGATACGCGTAATCACACCGGAACTACTCACGTTCTCAACGGCAACCTCGCGACGATAAAGCGCTACAGGTATATTTTGTCATTCGATGGTTACCTCGCGGCGTTACATAGCCGCGGGTATTTTCTCACTCGGGAGTTCAAGCGATTTTCATATAATCTAAATGGCTCATCGGGAGTGCTCATACAGGACCATTATTGTTGTTATCCGGTACAGCTCACGCGCAACGGTCTACCCATTTATACAGTGTTTTTCGCGCCATTCCCATCGTTTCTGTTTCTTTAAATAAAGAGTTTATTTTCACTGTTTAATATCGTGTTGTGACTTTATTTACCCCCGTTGCGCTATATCTCATCCTGGCAATGCTTAAACAGGACTTCTGGAGTCAAAATTGAAAGATCGAAAAGAAAATTTGGAACTCAGAACTGTAAGCGCTAAACGGATGTGTGTCAGCATTGTTTGTCTAATGGTTGTCAGCCCTGCGAAGGACGGTGTACGAGTGCGCAAGCGCGAGAATAAATGATGAAGGAGGCCGGAGTAAACGGCAGTAGTGTGGCTCAGTGTGAGCAAGCGAGAACGTGTCTCGCGATAAGTAGCAACGCGTCGTGAAGCTGCCTCATGGTCGGACTGTGCCGCCATGATGTACGCCGAGTAAATCGTAAGATAAAAAGATAACCGAACCATCTTCTTTCGTCGCGAACAAAACCATTAAAATAAAGTATATCAAACTCGTTAGATTGGAAGATATAATAAATAAAACTTTCACCAATTGATATAAACCACAAGAAAAACAGTTTATTTGCCGTTCCATGCGCGTTCCCTAAAAAGAAATATCCGCTCATATCGTCGACATCCTGAAGTATCTTACAGTCAGAAGTGGGATATCGCGCTCCGAACGCTACAATGATTCGTGTGTGTTAATTATTTTTTCATTTTTTTTTTTAAGTGACGGGAGATCGCGGTAAAATTAAAAAAAAAACGTGCTCCGAAAAGATTTCGACGAGTGGTCGGACATCTTGGACAGTTTCGGTTCCGATGCCGAAATCGGAGCGAGTGTTGTAATTTTTTTTTTTTCTTTTCTCTTTCGCTATCAGAGACGAGTAATTCGCGCGAAAAACAATTATAGTAGTGCGGAGAAATATGTCGATACCGGATTTTCCGTCGTTTCGTCGTGGACTTCGACAGGAGAATCTCCAGTCGACGGCATATTCCTTGCGTCCACCGAATTTGACCGTTCAGTTTTCGGCAGACCAACGGTTACAAAGACCAGCGTTTACGCCGCGTGGTTTGGCATTTCCGTTTCCGCCGCCGGCATTTCCCCCAGCTATATCGCCTTTCTCGGAAGCGACACCTCGGTTACCGGCGAGCGATAATTGGCAGAACGCGACACGTCGATTGAACGTCGAATTCGGCAAATTACCTCCGAGTGGTAATGGTGTTCGACAGAACGACGCGAATGGTAATGGTGTTCGACAGAACGACGCGAATGATAATGGTGTGCGACAGAACAATGTAGCCGGTCCTGGTGAGGAGCAGGCTAACGACGACGGTGTCGACGGTGATACGGTGGGCGGTAGAGAATCGTCGGCCGATCCGAGTGAACACGCGACGGTGCGCGTGGGTTCGATGGACCGTGTGCTCGATGCCATGACACAACTGTTGCAGCAGAACGCTACTCTGCTCCAAAATCAAGCAGCAGCTGTTCCTCCAAGAAGTTTTCATGTTATGCCCGATTTGACAAAGTCGATTGGCGATTTTACCGGTCGAGAAACTCCGGTCGAGGCAAAGTGTTGGTTACAACAAGTGGAATCTTCGGCTTTTATTCACGCGTGGCCTGAGGCATTTTTGTTCGAAACCGCGACGATGCACCTGAAAAATGCAGCACGATCGTGGTTTTTGTCCAAAAATAATTCTTTTACAAGTTGGGAAGATTTCAAGCTTGCTTTTATCGCAACGTTTGTGCGGCAAGTGAATAAATCGCAAATGTGGGACAATTTGAAAAATCGACGGCAACGTGAAAACGAGTGCTTGCAGGATTATTTTTACGAAAAGGTTCGACTCTGCAACACCCTCGAGTTGAACTTCGATGAAACCAGAGAACAGATAGCGACGGGTCTGTTGAATCGGGATCTAGCTGTGCACGCGTTGGCAATGGAGTTCGATAGTGTGGAAAAGTTATTCCATGGTCTCCTCCGTTTCGATCGAACGATTAAAAACTTTGACAGTTCGAGGAATCGGAAAGCGAAGGATGTTCCGACGAATAAATTCAAGAAAACAACGGAAACAACGTCAAGTGAGAGTTCTTCGGATGATAAAAAATCGAGTGCTTCGAAGAAATCAGAACTCAAGTGTTTTAACTGCTTGAAGACCGGTCACTTTTCTAACAAGTGTACTGAACCAGCCAGGAACAAGGAGTGCAGAAGATGCGGAGAGACGGGGCATTATGCCAAAAATTGTGCAAAACCGTTGCCGATGGATAAAGGAGAGGTGAACATTGTTTCGGCGAGTGAAAGCGCCGAAAGTGAGCACGAGATGGAGTCTGTAGGACGCAAAGGAGCTTCGGCAAACAGACTCGCAAAATATCTCAAGACGATCAAAATTAATGGATTGACGATGCAATCCATGATCGATCCGGGAAGCTCGGATTGCACAATCAAGGCTACTACTGTTTTGTGTCACGGCCTTGAAGTTATCCGACTGCCCACTGTTCTGGGAGGGTTCGGTAAGCAGGACACAAAGAATTTGGTGACATCGTGTGGAGTGGTTCGAGTTTCAGTGGAGGTCGATGAGGTCAAAGCACAGGACGTTTTACTACGCATCGTGCCGGACGACGTACAATCTACAGACGTGCTGATCGGGCGCACTTTCACCGAATTAGATCATATAGTGTATATAAAAGTGGACAATAAACTTATATTCATCGAGAAGACAACTTTCGAATCATCGAAAGTTTTACCGGAAACAATTAAAAACAAAATAGAACGTCCCGCAGTGTCGCGAGACAATACGTTACCACCAGCGTCAGTGAACTTCGTGGAAGTAAAATTCGAAGGTACGAAGATGTCACTACCTCTGGCAAACCTGGACACGAGATCACGGTCCCTCAGAGAAGGGGAAATTATCGACTCATCTGTGATGCGGATTGAAAGGGCCACACCTCTTCGTCCACGAGTTACGGCGATCGAAGACAGCGAGATCAACGTCGACGACACGGTTACCATCATTCAACGTCGTCAACTGAGAGGTCTCCTGGAAGAGTATCGAGACTGTATCGCGCAGAATATCCATGAGATCGGTAGAACCAATCTGCTGGAAATGGATATACAGGAAAAACCAGGTAGCGTACCCGTGTCGGTGAAACCGTATCGAAACAATCGTATAGAGCGTGAGTCGATAAAAGAAATTGTATCTGAGTGGAAGGATGCTGGAGTGGTGCGAGAGACCACGTCGCCTTATGCAAGTCCCGTGTTGTTGGTGACTAAGAAAAATGGCGAGAAGCGTTTGGTGGTAGATTATCGCAAATTAAATGCACAAACGGAACGCATCCACTATCCTTTGCCAAACATAGACGAATATCTAGAAGTAATTAGTGGCGCGAAGATTTTCGCAACGCTAGATTTGGCCCATGGCTACTTACAGCTTCCGCTGTCGAAGGAAGCTTGTGCGAAAACCGCCTTCATCACGCCGGACGAAACTGGGGAGTTTACTCGTACGATGTTCGGCCTGATGAACGCACCATTTTATTTTTCTAAAATGATGGAGATGGCACTTGGACCACTTCGTAATAAATTTCTACTGTTTTATCTTAACGACGTGTTAGTTTTGGCAAAGGATTGGGAGGAGCTGATGGAGCGTCTCAGAGCCGTTTTCGAGGCATTGCGAGCAGCGGGTCTAACTTTGAAATTGTCTAAGTGTCATTTCGGTAAACGAAGAGTCGAATATCTCGGGTTCGTGGTAAGCGAAGCGGGGATTGAACCGGGTCCGGTCAAAGTTGAAGCGATCGCGAAATTTCCCGTGCCTAGCAACGTACACGAGACGCGACGTTTCATTGGTATGGCCAGTTTCTTTAGACGTTTCGTCCCAAAATTCTCTTCAATCGTAGCACCGTTAACCGAATTGACGCGGAAGGAAGTAGAATTTCGATGGGACAAGAAAGAACAAATGGCGTTCGAGGAAGTTAAAAGATTGTTAACGTCAAAACCGGTCCTGGGGATCTTCAATCCCAAGTCGCCACGAACGGAGTTGCATACTGACGCGAGCGCGGCGGGATTAGGAGCAATTTTGCTGCAGGAAAATGATAACAAAGAATTACATCCAATATTCGCGATAAGTCGACGAACGTCGGTAGCAGAAAGAAACTATCACTCGAGCAAACTGGAGTTGATGGCTCTTGTCTGGGCGGTAGAGAGGCTACGGATGTTTTTGATCTCGACAAAGTTTACCATCTTGACAGATTGTCAAGCTTTAGTATATCTGAACGCCAACAAGACCACAAATCCCCAGATTGCTCGATGGACGGCCGCGTTGTCCGAGTACGATTTTGAAATAAAGCACAGAAAAGGTACGCAGATGGCGCATGTGGATGCGTTGTCGCGGGCTCCAGTCGAGGAACCGGTAACTGAGGAACTGTTGGAACGATCGCAAGTTTTTCAAGTTAACTTACGCGAGGAAGAGATACTTTTGTATCAACGAGAAGACGAAATGTTGAAAAAGAACATTGATATCTTGTCAAAAGATCGTTCCGAATGTTCCAAGATCGAACTAGATGCAGTGCAGGATTACCGCTTACGCGACGGAATCCTCTATCGGTCAGTTGACCGAGACGGAAAAAAATTGAACTGTACGTGGTACCATCGGTGATGCGTAAAGCGCTGGTTATCAAGTATCACGACTTATCCAGCCATTTCGGAGCAGATAAGACCCTCGCGAAGATACAGGCCTATTACTATTTTCCCCGAATGCGTACGTACATTTAATGTATCAAGAGTCAGGCACGAAACCCTCCTCTTATGCTCGACCCGAAGGTCTCTCGCCCATCAAGAGCAAACGCAACAAAGATTCCCCTACTTTCCGTTGAAAACGCTGACAAGGGGGGACTAGGCTTGGAAAAACCCTGCTCTCACCGTTGACTAGTCGATCGATCGATCAATTAATCAAGGATCATCGAGCAGATGAACCTACCCTGCCCTGCAACGGGTAGCGACTCACCTGGTTGGGCTTCCAGCGATCCGACCGAAGTCGAATCCCTCGAAGTCATTTCCAGCGGGGGCCAAACGGGGAGGCGGAGTCGTGAGCAACTTGCTCAG
Source organism: Stenichneumon culpator (assembly GCA_964017025.1). Lineage (NCBI taxonomy): Eukaryota > Metazoa > Arthropoda > Insecta > Hymenoptera > Ichneumonidae > Stenichneumon > Stenichneumon culpator. The sequence goes on along the minus strand of OZ024781.1, from coordinate 2,482,457 downwards.
TCCACTTACAGGATGCCCGGAAAATATCCAGGCGATTATCGGGGGAATGGAACCCCACGGTAGCTGCCTTGAACAAGTCGTAAAACAGAACGACCCCTGCGCAGTTCAAGTGCAGCTGCAAATGCGTACGTACATTAAGAGACACATTGCACAGTGTCTTGAATGTATTATGAGCAAAAAGACTACCGGAGCACAAGCGGGGGAACTTAGACCGATCCCGCCGGGCGAAAGACCGTTCGCCGTGGTGCACGTAGACCACGTAGGGCCATTTGTAACCTCGACGCGGGGAAGTAAATATGTCTTAGGTTTAATCGATACGCTGACGAAGTATGTGGTTTTTGAACCGGTCAGAAATACAAGTGCCGCATCAACCGTGAAAAAGCTCGAGAAAGTCGTTAATCAGTTCGGAGCTCCGACGAGAATTATTAGTGATCGAGGATCCTGTTTCACATCGAAATCGTTCGAAGAATTTTGTAAGAAACACGGGATAAAACATACATTAAATTCGAGCCGGCATCCGCAAGCGAATGGGCTAATAGAGCGAATGAACCGAACGTTGCTTCCCTCGATGATAATTCGGACCGAACAGGGTCTACGTCTAAATTGGGACGACGAGGTAAAAGGCATCGAGCGAGATGTAAACTCGTCGGTTAGTAAGTCAACGGGGAAAACACCGTTCGAGTGTCTGTATGGCTACCAGCCACGATTTTGCGAAGGAAGAATGCGTGAAGTAACCGAAAATTGCGAGGTTTATCGTAATCCCGTAGAAGTACAAGAGAAGATTCGAACAAATATCAACAAAAGCCAGATGATGAATAAGGAGTATTACGATAAGCGCCGTAATAAGAGTGTGAAATTCTCGAGTGGTGATATAGTATACGTGAAAATTGACCACGTAAGTACGGGAGAGAGTACGAAGTTACAACCACGCTACAAAGGACCGTTTGTTGTTTCTAAAAGCTTAACGAATGATACCTATGTAATCACGAGATTAGCGGGAGGAAGAAAGATGCATAGACCGTTAACAGCTCATGTTTCCCAGCTGAAGTTGTGGCGTGGTCGTGATAAGTACCCCGAGAGCGAAGAAAACCTAGATAATAATGACGAATTATGTGATAATAATGTAACCTGTGATAGTAATGTAACTTGTGATAGTGACGAAAACCTTGTGAACAACGATAACGGTGCAAACGACGAGTTCTGCGGAACGGGAGAACATATAATTAATGACGACGAGTTTCTAGCTGAAACGATTCAAACCAAAATAACGAGTGAAAATGACGCGCCAAAAGAAGGTTCACGTCCGCTGAGACAGCGACGACCGCCAACGTATCTACGTGACTACGTAGATGCATAATAAAAATAAAAAATAAGTGAAAAACTGAGTTTTCAGCTAGCCCTGATTCTGGGCGTAATGTTTAAAACCGTGTTTTCAGATAGCCCTGATTGCGGGCGTTATATTTTTAAAAAAGTGAGGTTAAAACTTAATCTGTGATACGCTTAAGTACGAATGTATTTTAGAGAGTCCTAAAATTAAGATCAGGATGGTCGAACTGTAAGCGCCAAACGGATGTGTGTCAGCATTGTTTGTCTAATGATTGTCTAATGTGTGTCAGCATTGTTTGTCTAATGGTGTGCAAGCGCGAGAATAAATGATGAAGGAGGCCGGAGTAAACGGCAGTAGTGTGGCTCAGTGTGAGCAAGCGAGAACGTGTCTCGCGATAAGTAGCAACGCGTCGTGAAGCTGCCTCATGGTCGGACTGTGCCGCCATGATGTACGCCGAGTAAATCGTAAGATAAAAAGATAACCGAACCATCTTCTTTCGTCGCGAACAAAACCATTAAAATAAAGTATATCAAACTCGTTAGATTGGAAGATATAATAAATAAAACTTTCACCAATTGATATAAACCACAAGAAAAACAGTTTATTTGCCGTTCCATGCGCGTTCCCTAAAAAGAAATATCCGCTCATATCCTCGACATCCTGAAGTATCTTACAGAACTCTATGTATTTTTTCACGCTAAACCTGAGTCGGCCAGCAATTTTGCCTAAAAGTTAAGTGAGACATTGATTTTGAAAAAAGTTGAATGGTTAAATTTTCATAACGCTTCCTCTTGAAAGTTGAAGGTTGATGGTTGATGGTTGATGGTTGATGGTTGATGGTTGAAGGTTGAAAGTTGAAATTTGTATAGCACTTTCTCATAATGTCCCTTCATTCGCAAAGCTTCCGCAATGAGGAAGCCAAAAATATAGTAAATGCTTTAATATAAAAGAAGCTATGCGAATAAAGGGACATTATGAGAAAGTGTTATAAAAATTCCAACATTCAACTTTTTTCTTTTTAATATTCATCATGACGAAGTTGATGGAAAAAGATATTTTCCACTTTAACATCGTATAACACGACTTTAGACTGGAAGATATGTTAAAAACATGCATAATTTTGTTCACTTTAAACTGAACAAATTACATCTGATACATTTTTCCATACGTTTGAAAACTTTCAAGATATTAATGTTTTAAAAAGCAGCCTTACAGAAAAAATTAATTTTTTATAAAAATCATACGTTCGGAAATATAGATCGGAAGTCCAAATAAGAAAAAGTTGGAAATTGAAATTTGTCATATCGTTTTCTCATCGTATTCCTGTATTCGCGAAGCTTCTATGAAATGCATTTTCTGTATTTTTGGTTTTCTCATAGAGGAAGCTTCGCGAATAAAGGAACATCATGAGAAATCGACATGACAATTTCAATTTCCAACCGCTATGAGAAAGTGATATGAAAATTTCAATTTTCATCTCTATGAGGAAGTGCTTTGAAAATTCCAATTTACAACTTTTTTCAACATCAATGTCTTGTTAAACTTTCATGAAAAACGGCTGGCCGATTCAGGTTCAGCGCGTAAGAGAATGTATACACGAAGTATAGTTGTAGCTTTGAAGATTCGCAGGCTCACGATTATACATTTTCGATAAAAAAAATTCTCTATCCAAAAAATGTTCGTTATTCGTATAGTCAGCACTACGTCTGATGTATTTTTTTACTGATCGTGAATTTGCCACTTATTTCGCTTCTATATCAAGAATTGAAACGGAAACATGCGGCTGTGCAAAGTACTAAACAAAAACGTCGCTCTTCACGTTGTCGGATCTGTGCTCAAGGCGAAAAAATACATTAAATTATGCGCTCCCGAATTTTTTTTTCCACCGGATTATTACACAAGAAATCCAAATGATACCTCTTTGTATAGTTCTTTTAAACCCGTTATTTCGTAACCCGTTCATCTTATGTCTGTTCATCGTATGTCTTGCCGTGGAATATGACAGGCACCTGTGTTTTTCTACCATTCCATAGAGAAGCAAAGAAAACTTCTTTTTTTTTTTTAAATACGCAAAATCACTCATGTTTTCAATATCAGTTAGCAAAATCTCCGTAAAAGTTTTTCTGTGGTCGTCGTCGGACTATATTTAATCTGTTTTTTCATACTGATCACGAATCTACCAGTTATATAGCTTCTTCCTCAATATTTAAAATGAAAACAGGCGTCTGTTGTGAGCTACGAATTCTTTTTGTTGTTGTAAAATTTAAATGGTTGGATCGATTCTTGCCAAATTTAATAGGGAACATAGGTCCATAATAATTAATTCATGTCGAATTTTTTAGGCAAATATCTAAAAAATTTGAAGAGCTAGAGTTCAAATCATATTTTTTGAAAATTTGAAAATTTTACGAAACCGAGACCCCTCTACCGATTCTAACCAAATTCAATAGCGAATATTGTTTAATAATAATCTACTTCTGTAGAAAATTTCAACCCGATAACTCGAAATTTGCGAACGCTAGAGTGCGAACACACTTTTTCAAAAAATTAAAAACCTTATAAAATCTGGCCGAATATCTCCATTATTCCGCAAATTGTAATAAACAGAGGCACCTAACTGCTTTACTTGTGTGCCAAATTTCAACCCGATTCATAAAGCCGTTCTTGAGTTATAGGCGATTGAATTTTGCAGGCCTGACACATACACGCATACACACACACATCCATCCAGACATTTTTTCTAAATGTGATTTTCCGATTCTTTAGAACATTCTGAACACGTATTTCATAAAAATCCCGAACTTTTTTTTTCGTGAAAACAAAGCTTCCTCTATAAGGAAGCAAAAATACGTGTCTCCTCTTTTTCAAAACAGTTTTCGAAAAAAAAAATTGGCGCTATCATTCAAGGCCGGCAGGGTCAGAGCTTGACAAATTGTGGTGGAATGCCCTACATGTAAACACATATGCCCATATACCTGAAGAGTAGTTTCACCACCGTAGAAGCAGTAATTGAATATTTGGGCAAGCATGCAAACTAGGTACAAAATACTCGTAGCAAACGCCATGCCAACTAGACTTATTTTCGATAGCTCGTAAACGCTAACGCAAATTCCGATAGAGCTGACGGAGTATTGAAGAAAAACTACGAGTTCGAATGCATTGTTCATTGTGTTTGTAAATCTTAAATTTGATAAGTAGGAGCATTTATGCACAGTTTGTCACCTGAAAATCGGGTGAATAAAAGTGGAGTGCCATTGCACATTGTGGTGAATTGAACTATTCGACGCAAGCCAACTGGGAGAACACCAACAAATCATAGTACTTTGTGATACAAGTGCGGTAAAGTAGACCTTCGACAAAGATTGTGAAGTTGGCTGCACGAGGACGAAGTATCACAGGAGCACGAACTGTGTTCAAGTCCCCAAGCACAAAGCAAGTACTGTCTGCTATACGAGCTGAAGGCGAGAGCCTTCTACTTCCTAACCGCCATCGGAAGTTCGCTTTTCATCGAATCAAGGGTGATTTCTGTATCGTCGATTGATAGCCAGGCTTTCGTGCAGATCCCATGTAAGTAGAACGCGTCCGCGGTGTTGAGAATAATTTCGCTATAGCTTTAGACGAGTGTTCGACAGCGTCCGCTGCTGTGACGGACTCGGCAACCTTTCTCCGAAAAACAAACCATCGATTTTGTTACTATTATCTTAGCCAACGGGTTCAAAGCAGGCAGTATAATTACTCAACGTACCACTGACAGCAGAGTGTGATGGTTTTATCCATCGTTTATGAGGTTTTATCCATCGTTTATGGCCAATATAAATTGGATATCCTTTGTATTCGAACACACTCCTTGACTTTGTTCGGCCGAACAATATGGGTAAGACACAGCACCACCAATAACTGTAAGACTAGCGCCGAGTTGATTTTGTGCAGAATCTGATTTGAAGATTTTTTGAGGATCGGAGGCTTCAACGCCGATTATACCTCAGGAGGATAGAGCGAAGGCGATTTCAACAACGAGCAATTTGATATTTGTTGCTTTGATAGTTGGTACTTTTTGAAAAGTTGTCGCCACTCTGTATTTAAGTCGATAGTGGGAACCTGTATCCAAATATTAAAGAGCGAAGTTTGAATCGCAGGATTCATTGGACCATCGTTCAACGGTACTTCACCCAAAAGATTGAATAGGTTTTGCAAAACATCTTAGAAAATGGCAAAACATCTTAGAAAATGGCAAAACATCTTAGAAAATGGCAAAACATCTTAGAAAATGGCAAAACATCTTCAGAAGTCTTCGCGCTAGAGGTCGCTGAAGGGACCGCGATTTTATCGATACCCCAGAAGGGCCAGTAGGAATTTCAGTAGTCTATATCAGATTGCCAAAAATTGCATTACCAGAAGCTATTGGAGCGTTAGGAGTCGGGTCAGAAGCATTAGAAGTTATTGGAGCTCTCGACTGTCTGCGACGGTCCTGATCTCCATAATACTACTTAGGATGTGAGTAATAAAAATATCCCGAATATTCAGAGCTTCAATATCCGAAACGTGTCTTTAACCGCCTGGGTAACGCTCACCGTTGTATCAATCTTAAGGTACAGTCTAATGTTACTCATAGTGACGAGGAGTTCTCAGCACCTTTTCTCTTCCTGACGAAAAAGATCTTGACGATCGAGGAGCATGTTTGTCGTCGAATAACATCCTTCTCGAATCGACGATCTTATGCAAGATTTGATCATCGGTAGAACAACGCGATCAGGACCACGCAGAAAAACGACTAGAGACGATACGATTAGAGATTGGTGCGTCGCTTGAGACGCTAGCATTATTAGTCTATATTGTATTAAATTTATTCATGCTTCTTAAACCATTCAAATATATTTTTTCGAATAACAGTAGGATAATAAAAAGAAATAGTTTTTCTCTTCTCTCGTCCAGGCAAAGGGATTACCAGTGAGGTACGAAACCAGGTACGGGCCGCCAGATGTTTTGTTACTTGCGATCGCGGTTGGTCGCCAAATGTTTTATTGCCGCTCTGAGTCACGGGTTTTTTCACTCTTTTCAGAAGTCATGCGCTTCATGAGATAATTAGGTTTTTCCTAATTTCAAAAAGGACGTACCGCACAAGAGCCCTTCCACTTCGACGAAAGAATATAATTGGTTATTGGCAAAAAAGGGGAGCCAATCAGATAGTAGAATTTCCCGGCAACGAAAACCATGGGACTAATTTTCTTTTCTCAGTATTTTTTGACTCTACGGAAAAAGGCAGTCTTACTTCAACTCGCGCAGCAGACACAGCTTTCTGCTCGTGGACAAGTCTTGAGTGCACTCGCGCAGTAGACACAGTCATCTGCTCGCGAACAAGTACAGTGGACTTACGCGGCAGACACAGCTAGCTGCTCGCGAACGAATAATCTGAACACAATCGGCAGACACAGCTAGCTGCTCGCTAACCAATTCATACTCAGTTTGTACTCGTGTTATATTTTAAGTCTTTGTTGTAATTGTTGATTTTTAAATATACAGACATTCTACGAAATTCACGGCATTTCTTTTCATCTTCAAAACATAAATAGTTGTGTTAAATTAATTTGGAGCACAACAGTGTACGCGTAAGGTGTCGTCGTTATTCATAATTAACGTAATCGAAATTTACAACTTCGACGAGGACCATAAGAGCCGCGGCGCGTTACCGTACACAACATTTTAATGGTCCTTCGAGCCGGATTTCGCATCAGTGAAATTATTGTGCACAAAGAACACTGAGTGCATCACGGATACCAGTGGTCAACCCGGAGCCGACACAGCAAGCGGACTCCTAACCAACTGGATAAGACACGATTCTGGACGGTAAAGACGACAGCCGACAACAACGTGGTCGATCCGGAACACTCCAACCACTCGGCATCAAACAAGGGAAGCTCGTTCAGAGTCATCACACCGCATCCTAGCCCTCTTCACACTTATCTCGCGAACTCGGTATCCACTCACAATGGCTCCACCAGCGAGTCAGGCCGTCCAAGAACTCAAGGCATTAAGGGGGGATCTTCTTTTTTTTCGACAAAAAAAATCGATTTTTCGCTGACCGCTGTTTCATATTCTTCAAAGTGTTGAGAATATGTGTGCAAAATTTCAAATTAAAATTCTCAAAAATGGGAAAGTTATAAGCGATTTTATACCTGCGTGTCGACTCGCGGTGGCCGCGCGCTCGTTGTCGCACGGCAGGGGTCGGCGCGCCCGGCAGCTGCCCGAATCTGTTGCTCGGCGGACCATAAATATAACGGGACAGCATACAATAGGCATGAAGGACGAGTCCTAACGGTCGTGCGAGATCGAAATATTCGGTGGAGAGTCACTCAGTCTCGAACGAGAGTTTACTGGTAACAGACGTATATATCGTGGATCGAAAACAGGGAAGTGATACTCATAGTCGTGCTGCTAGATCGAAAAAAAGGAAATTTGTTGGCAATATTCACACCCGAGAAACGGAAACGACGTTTGCAAGTACGTCGGCCCAGAAACTGTCAACAGCGGAAGACAGAGAAATAATTACGGACCCGGGTCATGGATATCGCATTATCGCGTTTCTATCGGTTTTCTCTGCAATCTCGCAACTCGTAATATGTTAGGAATGCAAAGGACCGATCAAATTTGGCGAATCCAGTTCTCGCGGCTTGGGTTTTAAAATAGTTGTGCAGTGCAAGTGTCGTGTGCAATATATTAATTCCTGTCCTCTCGTCGATGACAAATCGTGTGAGATAAACAGGAGAATGGTTTTTGTGATGAGACTATTGGGAGTAGGTAGAGAGGGTATAAATTTATTTTGTGGCTTGATGGATATATCCCAAGGTTTCAGCACAACCTTGTACTATGCCTCCTTGGAGAACATTTACAGTGGAGCCAAAGCTGTATGGGAGCTGTGTGCGAAAAAGGCACTGAAAGAAGAGAAAGCGAAGAATGCTGAGCACGGAAATCCAGAGACAGATATTTCTGTGTCGGGAGACGGAACATGGAAAAAGCGAGGATATAGCTCCTTGTTTGGAATCACGACACTCATCGGCAAATATTCAAGCAAAGTGGTTGACCTTGTCGTGAAATCGTCTTACTGTCACGCTTGTAAATGGTGGCAATCAAAATCCGGTACCGAAGAATGCGACGATTGGTTCGAAGAACACAGCAGTGAATGTACGGCAAATCACGATGGGTCAGCTGGAAAGATGGAAGTTGACGCGATCAAAGACATGTTCCGACGATCTTGGGAAATGCATGAAGTACGGTACGCGAAATACATCGGCGATGGCGACACGAAAACATTCAGAGCCTTGTTGGAAGTAGTGCTGATAATAGGATTCGAATAATACGGATATCCGGATATCCGAATTATCCGAATTCAGCAGAACCGACGCTTCAGATTCGAATATCCGAATATCCGGGTATCCGGATCCGAACTCATATACAAATATTCGGATATCCGGATATCCGGATCCGAACTCATATACGAATATCGGATATCCGGATATCCGGATCCGATCTCATATCTAAATATCCGCATATCCGAATATCCTGATATCCGGATCCGATCTCATATCCGAATATCCGCATATCCAAATATCTGAATATCCGGATCCGGATTCATATCCGACTACCCGGATGCGAACTCATATCCCGATTCATATGCGAGTACCCGGATCCCGAAATAAATGAAATGTAAGTGACTATACAAATTTAAGCGATCTGGTGAAAGCAAGCATCTATAAAAAATATAGAGCTTACCCTCCCCCCCACCCCCTCCGTGTCTAATGATTTACATAACTCTGTCAGTTTAAAATATACGAATTAAAAAAAAGTATTACCACATAAAAAAGATTTTTTAAAATCTGAAAAAATGCACACAAGGTGCATTTACGTGGTACAAAAATGTAGCCAATTATGGTTTTGTTCTGAGATATTAAATGAGGAATTTTTGCTTCCTCTATGAAGAAGCAAAAATAAAGGAATTCATTTAAAATGAGACAATAAACGGTTGTCTGATTTTTTTAAAACAATTCATTTTTTTATCATTGGTTACTAACTTTTTGGCATTATTATTATGCAAAATCAAAGGTCTTGACATCATTAATACGGCTGATTTTTTCAAATTTTTGGCATACAACAAAGTACTGGACATTTGATCGAATTAAACTTTTGCTTGGGAATGTATGTGGGATACACCCTTAACTGAAAAAGAATGTTTATTTTTCAACTCGTAGCGCAAAGCTGTGAGGCTTCACATCTCCCACGCACGTGCATTTGTTTTTCTACTCGCAGCGGAAATTTCAAGGTGACCTCGCTTATACGATGATTTTCCGCGTGCAGTGTTTATGCCTCACCCCCGTACTCCCGCTAGTGAATCTCTGCGTTTACAATCCTACCATGGCTCACTGTTTACCTATAAATGCTATATATCTATCTATCTATCTATCTATCTATTAACGAGTAAGGGCAACGCTCTGCTTCAGTGCTTCGCATACCGCGGCAAACTCGAGACGTTCTTTATAATGCCGTCTCGGTACCCAAGCTGCGTTTGGAGTCATTGTATTAAATCCGCAAATGGTCTCGAAGTGACTTGTACAATCTGTGACGATGTACTACAGACAAGTGGATCAACTTCTCCGTTAATTAAGCACCTTCTCAATATACACGGTTTGGCAAATGAAGGAAGTGGAAATGACGGCTCCAACCGGAAGCGCAGGTAAGATAAATGTGTAAGCTTTTTTTTTCTTCTGCAAAAAAACGAATTCTTTTGTTTTTTATGTTAAAATATTAAAAATTGTCTGGAACGTCGAGAAAAACGGTTTAGAAAAAGATCCGTATGTGTGCATATATATTTTCGGATTCTTGTTAAAACAAGGAGACGAAAATCTCGATATTTTTTTCGCGAGAACGTACATTTCTTTATGAGGAAGTTACGATTGAATCCCACTTTTGGCTGGGAATGTACGTGTGAAGCACCCTCAAGGCACTAGCATAAGGATTTGGTCCAAAGAAAACAGGTCGATTCCCAATCTTAACTTCCTCGTAATGAAAGTTATGTTCTCACGAAAAAAACGAGATTTGTTAACAACTTTTTGACATTATTATGTCAAGAAGTTATTAATAAATTTGCTAAAGAAAATTGTTCAACAAATAACCAGTAAACTTTTTTTTCCCTTTTCAAATTAATTCGGTGATTTTCTAGAAGCCACATCAATTTTTTCAAAATGTTAATTTTTTTTATTTTCCGTTAATTTTTTTTACGGCGATAACTATGAAAACTCTTGATGTAATCGCCTCAAAATTTTTTGTGCGTACTGTGGAATCGTGATACGGAAACATATCCAAAATTCGTGACGCGACATCGATTTTTCAAATTTTCGAAAAAAGAATTATCAAATATAAGAATATTCAGAAAAAATGCATATAAATTCTTTAAAAAATCAGAAAACCTTTTAGTTTTTAATTTTTAATTAATTGATTTTTGACAATTCATATGAATTTTTTCAAAATTCCGAAAATTTGAAAAATCTCCGTAGGGGCACGAATTTTCGATATGTTTCCGTATCACGTTTCCACACTACACACAACAAGTTTCGAGGCGATTGCGCCAACAGTTCCGTAGTTATGTCCTTAAAAAAAAATTAAGAAAATTCTGAAAGAATTCATGTGGCTTCTAGAAAAGCCATATTGAAACTTTGGTATTAAAAAAATTGAAAATTTGCCATTTGAAAAGAGGGACAAAACAGTGTACAGATTATTTGTTGAACAATTCTTTTTTTTCGAAATTTGTTAATAATTTTTTGACATTATTATTATTGAAAATTAATGATCCTGGCACCTTTAATACAACTGATGTTTTTTCAGGTTTTTATACCATTGGAAAATGTTCAAATTCGCACTGAATCTCACTTTCGGCTGGAAAAGTACGTGCGAAGCATCCTTAAGGTAGTCCTTGCGAATAGTGTTCACTCCGCATAAGTTTCAGAGAAATGAGAGGGCATTGCAAACACTTCTGGATGGTATGAAAATCCGAAAAAAATCAAGCATATTAAAAGTGCTGAAAAGATTAATTTGGCATAATATTAATTTCAAAATTTTATTAACAAATTGATGATACATAAAATTGGTCAACAAATCTCTCGAAGACCTAACTTTTTTTATGAAAATGATTCATTCACTTTTCTGAATACATATGAATTTTTTCACATTTAAAAATTCACTTTGATTTTTTTTATATGCTTATTAACAATTAACACAAGAATGAACAACGGACATCGTATCTCAAAATCTATTTGTCGGATTGCGTTGAAATTTGGACAGATCTTTCATTATAACATTTTATATCTAAGGACCGGATAATTAAAAAAAACTTTATTGATTTGTTAATAACACACGATTAAGGTCGAAACAAAAAAAAACGACTTTAATCGTTTGGACGATTAGATTTTGAGATACGATGTCCGTTCTTAATTGTCATTTGTTTGTTGTTAATAAGTCCGTTGTTAATTAATACAAAAAAAAAACTGAAACTTCATAACACCTTGTACTAACTGTGTGTATAAACTCGCCGTATTCCTTTTAATACCGGCATAAAAAAAAATGTTGAAAATCAACCTGTTTTTCGGACCAAATACTTATGCTGGTGCCTTAACTGTGGCAGCTGCATGGCCAGTCCGTGAACGTCGTTCTGGCATCTGGGGTGGCCGGAAATAAAAATATGACAAAATATTCTTTTAGTATAGTAATAGAACTATCGAATGACCGGATACTTTTTTGAAACTTTGAAAAGTGAACATTGAAACCTGTAGAAAAATAGTTCGATATTTGCAGATTCAAGCTTTTTACAAGTTGTAATTTCTCGTATTTTTCAAATTAAAAAAGTATCAGGTCAGTCGATAGTTTTATTATTAAGCTAAACGTATATTTCGTCTTCTTTTGTTTCCGGTCACTTCAGGTGCCAGAAGCATGGTTATGAATATGATACAATGAAAGAAAGTCGAACATGTTAAAAATATGTACGAATTCTTTGTAAAAGTCCGGACTTGTCATCCCATTACTCGCTTAATTTCTCTTTTTGAGAATCCACCGGTTTTTCGTGGGTGAAACTTCCGAATTTCTAATTTTTCCAGGTGCATTGATACGAAAGACGAAGATAATGCCATGGACCTTGAAGTTGCGGGCGAAGAAAACGTCTCGGCTGCCAATCGCGGACCATCTACGTTACGTGATGTCGCTGGATCGGATCCTCGCGGTTCTATGGAAGTAGACAACGTCACCACCGAACCCACCCAATCGATAGTGCGCAGTGGAAATCAAGTGTAATCACGAGCGGCTACCGACGTTCCACCTGATGAATCTGACAATCCGGTAGTTCGTTCTTAGATGTCAAGGCCATCAACTTCTCGTGCTCGAGTTCGGTCAGTAGCCCAAGGTGCCAGGCTCGATCGCCCGTGCAATCGCGATCGAAGCGAGTTTCTGTGTCAGGCGCTCGCAAAATTGACCGTTGTAAAAATGTTGCCTCTATCATTTATCTCCAGCGACGAGTTTAAAGAATTTTTAATGCACGTAGAGCCAAATTTTAAAGTGCCAAGCGTTCAAACGCTGAAAAATCGACTGGTGTTTATGCGAGAGCAAGTGGCAACTACAATTAAGGCTGAGATGTCCGCTGCATTGGGTGTGGGATGTACTGTCGATTGCTGGACTTCACGTGGTCAGGACTCCTATCCGACATTGACCGCACACATCGTAGATCCCACCTGGACTCCGAAAAGCTTCACGCTGACTACGGAGGAAGTCAGTGAGCGACATACAGCTGCGAATTTAACTGCCAGACTGGATAACGCGTTAAAAAACTGGGGACTGGATGGTAAAATATCAGCAATCGTGACGGACAATGCGCAAAATGCAAAAAAATCTGTTAGAGATTTAGAAAATCTCCTCGTTAATGAGGGTGTTACTTGCGCAGCGCATAACCTCCAGTTGTGTGTTACGAATGCTCCAAAACTAGCGGTAGTAGAGACCACTCTCAATATTGCCTCAAAACTGGTTGTCCATTTTCGTCACTCAAATATCGCTACAACTGCGCTAGAAACGAAGCAAGAACAGCTGGGTTTAGCGAAGCTGAAATTGATACAAAGCTGCAGCACGCGATGGGACAGCAGTTTCGCCATGATCAATCGCTTGATCTTGAATCGAAGTGCGATTACGAACGTTTTATCCGATCGGTCTACAACAACCCCGGCGATGGCGGAGCGCTTGGAAATTACAGAACGTGAATGGTTGGCGATGGAGATCATCCATACAATTCTCAAGCCATTCCAAGTAGCTACCACAGTCTTGTGCAGCGACGGGTATGCTCCAACATCAATGGTGCGCCCAATCGTGTTTACGCTGCGAGATAGGCATTTGGCCGAACTTTCCGATGATGACCGATTGATCGCCTCAACAAAAACCATCTTAAAAGATCAGCTAACACTGCGCTTCGATCTCGACTGCGGCTCAGTGATCGGCGTGAACGCGAGGCAAATCGCAAGCTTCCTCGATCCCCGATATAAAGATTTACTCGTAGAGGAACCAACAGTTCGGGATAATATTCGATCGTTCGTGCGAGGTCAGTTGATCGAGGAAACAATGGAAGAGGTCGAGCGGGAATGCCACGCAACGGCAATGGATTTTCTCTTCCAAGCTCCTTCGACGTCGAACAACGGGCAAGCCCAATTTGATATGTACCTAAGCGAACCTCAAAATGGTCACAACGTAGACCCATTCGAGTGGTGGGCAAGTCGGGAAAAGCGATATCCCGCTGTAGCAGAACTCGCACGGAAATATTTGTGTATTTCCGCAACTTCCGCGAGTTCCGAGCGGGTGGTTTCAGCAGCTGGTAACATCGTTATCTCCAAACGGAATTGCTTACTGCCTGAAAATGTAAATCTCCTAGTGTTTTTGTACCAAAACCGAAAGCTTTTGTAGAGTAGTAAATTTATTGATGTACGGAGGATGTACTCCATGCTTTATTTTCTCTATGCGATATAGCTTACTGTATGTTTCTGTACCTGGTGTACACATGTGATCATTTTGTATTTAATTTGTGTGGTTTACGAAATATTGTTATTTTTTTGTTCATATTGCTTATTTTTCTGTTCATTTATGTGTGCCTTACGAAACACCGTGGCCTTCCTTCGTTCTTTGTGTATATTAAACAAGAGATTCTGACTATGTATGATCATGCTTATTTCCACTACTATTTAACATACGATTTCTTGACTCCGCTTTTGTTGTCCAGCATTGTTTTCACACATACATTAATTGTATGTATAATCCGTAATTACCGGATCCGGATTTATCAACATTCGGATATTCGGATAACGATCGCGATCAAGATATTCGGATATCCGGATATCCGGATAATCCGGATATTCGAATCTTCAGAAAAAATTGCAGCACTAATCCGGATATCCGGATATTTGAATATGCGAATATCCGGATATCCGGATATTTGAATATGCGAATATCCGGATACCCGGATATTCCGAATCTGAAGCGTCGGATTCGGATATCCGGATATCCGGATATTCGAATCTTCAGAAAAAATTGCAGCACTAGTTGGAAGACAAACCTTACGGCGATGATTTGATCGTGAAGAAAAAGGAATGCGTCGGGCACGTTGAGAAGCGTATGGGCTCGCGACTGAGAAATGTGAAAAAAACGAAAAAACTTGGAGGAAAAGGAAAATTAACCGATAAATTGATAACAGAATTAACAATTTTCTACGGTTTGGCTATCAGAAGACATCCAGAGTCTGTTGATGATATGTACAATGCTGTGTGGGCAACGTTCTACCACAAGATCTCGACGAATGAAAATCCTCAGCATATGTACTGTCTCGCGGGGTCACAAAGCTGGTGTAAATGACGCATTGCCGAAGCCGAAAAAACTCTGGACGAATTTGATCACGAAGCTCCACTGCATGAAGACGTCGCGAATGCTATTAAGCCGATTTACATTGATTTGTCATCGAGAGACTTGCTGGAAAGGTGTTTAGGTGGCGATACTCAAAACAACAACGAAATCTTCAACTCAACCGTTTGGCGATTCGCACCTAAACACCTTCACTGTGGCGCGAAAACGATCGACATCGCGGCTTATTTGGCCGCAGGGATTTTTAACGAAGGCTTTACAGCAGTCCTTAAAGCAATGACGACGATTGGAATCGTCGTTGGCCAGCAAGCATCAATATTCGTCGACGCGCGAGATAAGCGGCGGATAGAGAGGTCAACGAGACGCAGCCTCGAAGCAACGAAAGAGGCTGGAACTAGACGCAGAAGCGAAATTGCTTCACTGAATGAGTTGTTCGAAGCCGAGGAAGGCATCCTGTATGGCCCTGGCATAGCAGATTAGATTAAAAATACTGTAAGTACTCGATATGTCCCATAAACTGTACTCACAACTTTAAACGCGTTTTCTCGAAACAGCTTTTTCACAACTGGTGTGCACGATTTCTCAAAAACTATTCAACCGATTGCCTTCAAATTTGGACAGAATGCGCAGCTGACATCCTTTTATCGTTTGATGAAGCAAAAAAGCAATACGTTTAATAGTTTTTTATTTATAACAAAAAATCGATCAATTTTTTTCGAAAAATCGATACTTTAAGTTCAAAACGTCACCAAATCGTTAATTTTTTTTTCCCTTTATCAAACGATAGCGATATGTGTCTAAAGTAAAATGCTTTTGGGTTTTTGGTGCAGGATGAACGTGAAGGCTGTAATCGTGCACACCATCAAAAAAGGACCATCGCGCGTCGAGGGGGGTGGGAGGCGGATTTTTTGGTGAAATTGTTCAAAAATTTTTTTGTATGTAGTAATCAGATCAATAAAACTATATGCCAAGTTTCACAAGTTTTCCGTTGTATACTTTCTTCATAAAAAAATTCCCAAAAAGCGGTAAATTTTGCGAAAAAAAAGACAATCCTCACTTAACCTATTCTCGATTCTATTCGCGATTTTTCGCGTACGCGTTGCGTAGACGAGAACGGATTCACTGTAATTTTGGATATTGGATTTTAGTTCGGTTTCCAGATCCGATAGTTCGACTGGTTTGTCGAAAGCGCTCTTGAGATCTCTCAAGAGTGATTCTAACGTGTCGTATGTTTTCGATTCGTTAATATCGGCTGCAACTCCCGACAGTTTAAGCTGTACAATTGTAAGGAATTGGGACCGATCGTTTTCTGCTACGAGTTTTGCAGCATTGTTACTTGCGCATATAAAATTGTTGAGTGGCAGATTTCTGCCATCGAAGCTTGGTACAAGATTTTGTACGTCTCGCAGCTTCATTGTGCTCGGTTCGTTATTATCGTTTTCCCCGTCAGACATTTCTCTCCCCACTCTCTCGGACCATACTGAGCGGAAAAAACTATTGGCGCTATTTGTCCGTGTGCGCCGAGGCCGTTTCGGCGAACTTATTTTTAATTTTGTAAAAATTAGGAAAAGAGGAATTATTTCTTTCTCTCTTTTTGTAAATATTTATTAATGTATAGCAGAAATAACTATTAATTATTACTAGTGTTTGTTGTTTTGTTTTTTTTTTTTTTTTTTTTTTTTTTTTTTTAGATATGTCAAATTATTATGGGGTTTCACTCAAGAAACCACGGAAAAAATCTGCAGTAGTATTTATATTCTTATTACTCTCTCTTTTTTTTATTATTTTTTTTGTTTGTTATTTGTTTTGAAGAATAATGCAAAGAATGAATTTGTAATTTATGTGTTCGTTCGATTTTTGAGTTTTTGTTTTGTGGTTTTTTTTTAACAAATTATTTTTTAGATTCACTCGACTTTTTATTTTACCATGTAATTACGAAAGAAAAACTTTGAATTCAAAAAGAAATTATTATTATTATTATTATTATTATTATTATTATTATTATTATTATTATTATTATTATTATTATTATTATTAATAATAAAGTAAAGTAATAAAGTAATTCCGTAAAGGAAAACAGAAGTTGCGGAATCCAAGTTACGGATTCCACCAGCCCAGCTGGTGGGTATGTGGGACTCCCGAAGCCTACCCACTAAACCGCCCTCTCCTTTCGATCATCCCCCAACCAGGAACTATTTTAGTATTACTTCTGGTTGGGGGATCTGTCTGTGTACGTCTAGTCGTTTCGTGTGTCCGTTATCTGTCACGTCAGTCCGTCTGCTCTGTCATTCGAGGCAGCCGTCTGCGTTTTTACGTCTGAGTATCGTCTCTGTATACGTGGCGACTAGTTGCCACCACTCTGCTGTATGGAGCATCACCACGACGATGTTGTCTGGGGTGATGGTGCCAACAGTTGTCTCCAGTGTCCGTCTTAGCATTGTCCAGTGTTCACATTCAAAGAACGTGTGTTCCGCGTCGTCCCGTGCGTGTCCGCAGTATTTACAGTCCGGAGTCTGTACCCTGTTCATGCTGTAAAGGTACCGTCTAAAGTAGCCGTGTCCTGTTAGAAGCTGGGTGATGTAAAAGTTCACATCCCCGAACTCCCTTTCAAGCCACGGCCCCAGGTCTTTGATCAGCCGTCTCGTCCAGTTGCCTGTAGTTCCTTCTGTCCAGCGTTGTTGCCAAGTCTGCATCGTTCTGTTTCTTTCGGTGGTTGCCGCATCCCGCCGTCTCGTGTCCGCGCTCCTCCCGTGTATCCTCTTGCGCTCGAACGCAAGAAGGTCCACGGGGATCACGCCCGCCACCACCAGAACAGCTTGTGCAGAGACAGTCCGGTAGGAGCAGGCGATCCTCAGCGCGCCCTGTCTCTGTACTGTCGTCATAGCGTGGCAGTATTTCTTGGTCTTCAGGGCGTCTGCCCAGATCTCCGCACCGTATAGTAGGATCGAGTGGGCCGTCGCCATTAGCAGTCGCCGTTTCCCCGGTCTCGGTCCAGTCGTGTTTGCCATCAGCCGGCTTAAGGATGCAATCCTCTCGGCCGCCTTCCGGGCTGTCTTTTGTATGTGAGGCCAGAAGGTCAGTTTCGTGTCTAGGGTCACCCCCAGATACTTAACTTCTCCTCTGGTCTCGGTTTCGTCTGTCCCGACCCTCATGGGTAACGTTGTCTGTATACGTCTCCTCGTAAGGAACATCAGTTCTGTCTTTTGTGTTGCGAGTTGCAGTCCGTGGTCGGTCATCCAACGTCCGACTCGTCTCATGGTCTGGTTGAGCTTGTACTGAGCCAGCTCTGGGGTCCGCTCAACGATCACCGCCGCCACGTCGTCAGCGTAAGCGACGAGGAGTACGCCGAGCGGAAGCTTCAGTCTGAGCAGGCTGTCGTATACTGCGTTCCAGAAATCCGGTCCTAAGATGGATCTCTGCGCGACCCCCGCAGTGATTTGTCGCGTTACCTGTCCGTCTGTCGTTTCGTATGTAATTCGTCTATTCCTCAGGTAATCCTCCACAACCCGAGCCAAGTACGGTGGAATCCCGAAGCCGCCTCTCAGCGCCTCCAGGATGTCCACCCACCTGGCCGAGTTGAAGGCGTTCCTGATGTCTAGCGTCGCCATGAGCACGATTGGCCGCGCTGCGTGGCAATGTCTGTCCGTGTCCCTGAAGGTGTCGACTACTTTTTGGATCGCTCCAATCGTTGATCGACCCCTTCTGAAGCCGAATTGCTGGTCGGAGAGACCACCTCCGGCTTGTATCGCGTCTGTAATTCTAGGTCTCAGTAGCCGTTCGTACAGTTTTCCTGTCGTGTTCAGTAAGCTCAGCGGCCGGTAGGCTGATGGCGTGCTGGGGTCACCCTTCCCCTTGGGGATAAGGACCAGCCTCGCCGTTTTCCACCGGTCGCTGAAGGTCCCTGTTGTAAGGCAGGCGTTGTACAGGTCGAGGAATATCTCCGGCCTCAAGTTAACCATCAGCCGGATAATCTCTCCCGGTACCCCGTCTGGTCCCGGTGCCTTTCCATTCTTTATCGCGTTGGATGCTCTGGTGAGCTCCTCCGCGGCAAAAATGGGGGCTTCCGGTGCCTCTCTGTCATCTGTTTCGTCCGTGCGTATCGGGTGTGTCGGAAAGAGTCCGTCAACGATCCGTCGTGCAGTTTCAGCATCCTTGAGTTCTGATGGAATTCGCGCCCCGAGTTTACCGGTTACAATCTTGTAACCCGTGCCCCAGGGGTCCCGGTCCACCTCCTCGCAGAGCTTCTTCCAGCATCGCGTTTTACTGTCTCTGATTGCGTTCGTCAGTGTCTTCCGTGCAGTCTTGTAAACGGCTTGGAGGTTTTCCCTTTCAGGTCTCCCGCCAGCCCTCGTTACCCGACGCCTATTTGCCAGACAGATTCTGCGCAATTCGGCTATCTCGTCCGTCCACCAGTACTGTGGTTGTCTGTTTCGTCCGTTTCGTCGTTTCGGCATTGTGCTACTGCACAGCCGTTCCGTCAATTTGGCTGTCTCGTCCGCCAGTCTTTCCGCCCTTTGCCGGCCGACCAGCTCCGGGGGGACCTTCGTTAACGGGGCTGGTGCTGCCACCAGCTCCTCCGAGAATTTTCGTACGTCCAGTTTGTTTATATTCCACCGCGGGGGGTGCTGGATCCTCGTTCGTGTCGTTCTTGTCCGTCCTGCCACTTCGAAGACAATGTACTGGTGATTGCTGGCCGTATAGTCCTCGACCACCCGCCATCGCCTAATCCGTGTCAGTAGTCGGTCCGATGTCATTGTTACGTCTGGGATGGAGTTTCCAAATCCCGGACGCCTGTATGTCGGTGTGTGTCCTGTGTTAGCCACCACTAAATCTAGCCTCGCAGCCATCTCTAGTAGTAGCCGTCCTCGTCTGTTCGTCTCTGTCATGCCCCACTCGATCGCCCTCGCGTTCAGGTCCCCCGCTACCACGACGTCTCCAGGCAGATCCCTAATTCCGTCCTCGAGGAGCGCCACCTTTTGCTCGAACTCCGCCGCGGTGCAGTTAGGTGTCAGGTAGACACTGACGTAAGTGACAGTGCCGACCTTAGCCCAGACATAATCGTCACCCACCCCGCGGTCCGTTATCCGAGCTCGGGCAGCGCCCCTCACCCAGATAGCTGTTGTCTCGGTCTCGTTCGTAATCCATGTCTGTGTCGACCTTATCCTGTAAGGCTCGCACAGAATCAGGATGTCCGCGTCGTGTTCGTCCGCTATCTGTGGCAGCAGCATGTCCGCTGTCCTGCTTCGGTTCAGGTTTCCCTGGATTATTCTGTCCGTCGTTTCGCCTGCTTTCTGCACTCCTCCAGCGCAGCCCGGAATACCGCGCATCTCCCGGATCCCGCGAGATGCGCCGCACTGCCGTGCCCCGCCTCGGTGCACAGGGGGCAAGCTGGTTTGTTCTTACAGGCCGTTGCGTAGTGTCCCGTTTCACCGCATATTCTGCAGTTTTTTGTCCGGTCCACGTTCGTGCAGTTTGCTCTAGTATGTCCGTATCCCAGACACCTGTAGCATTTCGTCACTGTTAGTCGTTCCCGGACGCGGCAACGCACCCATCCGATCCCGATCCGTCTCCGTCCAAGCAGCGCCGCGGCCTCATGCGGTTCGAGCTCGCATACTGCCATATACTGCTCGTACCGGTTCGGACCGAAGATGTGGACGCCAAAGTCCGCGTCTCGTCCTGTTTCTCGTCCTAGCGCTGTTCTCACGTCGTCCTCGGTCGTGACGCAGTCTAAGTCCATGATCTCCAGTTGAGCCCTGGAGGTCGCGGACCTGACGTTGCCATCGTCTCCGATCGCGTCCTGAAGTGCGCGTCGGAAGTTTTCCTGTCCGTCCTTTTTGGACTGTATCTTTAGCAGACACTGACCGTCTTTGGTTTTCCTCAGAGTCGTCACCTGCACGTGGCTCTTCGTCGGATCCACCATCGTCCGTATTTTCCGTACAATGTCGGGGTACGTGCTGTCTTTCCCAGGCTTGACAAATACAGCCGTCCCCCGTTGCTTGGGCGCCGGCTTGCGTTGTCTGGCCCGGGCGTTCGCGTTCGTCGCGTTCGTCGTCGTCGCCTTCGTCGCGTTCGTCGTCGTCGCCTTCGTCGCGTTCGTCGTATTCGTCGCTTTCGGTGCTTTTGTCGCTTTCGACGCTTTTGTCGCGTTGGTTGCGTCCGTTGCGTTCGTCGCGTTCGTTTTCTTTTTTCGGTCCGTCAGTTTAGTTTTTTTTCCCGTGACTGTCTTCCACGTTTCGGCCGCTTCCGCTCTCGGAGGTCGCTTCTGAGAAGGCTCCAGTGGGGTCGCGGTCGCCGAACGTTTCCGTTTCGTCCGTGGCGTGTCCCGTTCTTTCGTCTCCGTTTCTGTGTCCGTCAGTTCGTATTCAGTAGCCTCTCTTCTTGGGGCTGCCTTCGTGCGCTTATGCAGTGCCACGTCGGCTGCCTCGAGAATCGTTTTGATTCCCTTCTTAACCGTCATATTCATGTTCTTTTGAACAGCGGCTGCCTCGGCCATTTTCGTCGCCGTTTCCCTTATGAGCGTCAGTAGCTCCGTGATGTCCGGGTCGTTCCGTATCGTCTCATTCGCCAGTTCCGTCTGGAGTTGTGACTCGCTGAGGGCGGAGGCAGCCGAAGAAAAGCTTACTCCGCTACCCGCGCTCGACACACTGGCCGTCCTTTCCCTGCCAAGCAGGGTCTGGACTGTTCTGTCCATTTTGTTGCTCGTGTCCGTTTTCCTTGTCCCTGTCCTCGTCGTCGAGTCCTTGCACATTCTGCGGCCCTCAGAATCCATGCCGCTGCCTGGTGCCACCGGGGCTGGAACCCGGTCGTAGCCCAGGGTGGATTGCCCCTGTATTGGGGATTCCACCTGAGGTATATCTCTGTTTTGTTTGTGCATTTTCATATTTGTCTGTTCCTTTCTGCTACGGGTCTCTCGGGGGCGCGACTCCCCGTACCGTGCCGGAACGTGGCCCGGTCCCTGAGATCCCTGTCCCCCTGTGTGGAGTGTGCGTGAGTGTGAGTGCCCGTGCCAGTGGCGAGCAAACCGGTACTTTCATCCATCGTCGGGAGAGCCCATTTATAGGGATCCCGGCCACTCGCTTTTCAGTGGGCCTCGTTTATAGGGGTCCTCCGATCATTCGCTTTCTCATGGTGACACGTTTATAGGGTCCCTGAACATTCGCATCACCGGTGTGCTACTCGGGCATGTTTGTGTAGGTGTTCGTGTATGTGTGTAGCTTGGTTTTGGTCCACCCCGAAGCGTCTCGGTACCATCCATTTCTGGAAGGCGTCCCCCTATCCGCCACCTGGGGAGGCGCCCGATGCGGGACCAGCAACCCGACACGGGTTATTATTATTATTATTATTATTATTATTATTAAGAAGGGAATAAGGAAATTGTTAATATTTTTCCCAGTTTGTTTTTTTTCTCTCTTTTTTTCGTGCTCTCGACGGTCGTACGCCACTGACACGCGTCACGTCAGCTGTCGGCGCTCGGTTCCCGCGGGATACTAATTCTCTTTCGGAGAAAAAGTATGATGTATTGTTTTTTTTTAATAAAAAATTTTTTTGCTACGCTTTTTTTTATAAATAAAATAAAATGTATATAATTTGGTACTTACATTACCACGCCGATGAAAACCACTAATAGCATGGATTTCGATTTCGGGTTATTATTATTATATTTTTTGTTTCGTCCTTCCTTCCTTCTATTTTATTCGGCGGAGGTGGACGGTGGATGACGGTGGGCGTCGAGACGTCGGTGCGGCGGATCACGTCCATGACGAATCGATGCCGCGGTCGATGACGGCTCGCCGGTGGTAACGTCGATGGCTGCCGCTGCGTGACAACTTTCGGCGGTCGGTAAATCCGACGTCGCTCGCTCGCTCGACCCTTGCTCCGCACACTCTCACTATAATTGTTTATTTTTGCGTCCGTTTCGCGTCTTTGATGTTAATAATTAATTATAGGTTAATATATGTGTTATATATGTTAATAGTATTTAGTTACTTTTATTATCTACTAAGTGTCCGTTCACTGTATTGCTATTTATTTTATTTTACACTATTTTATTCAATAATTATTTGTCACGTACTTATTATTCACTTAATATCTAAGTGATCATTTAATAAGTGTCTTTTCGCTATATTGTTTGGTAAATGTTTAAATCGTGTATTTTTATTGTTGTATTTCTTCTGTTTTTTTTTCACTGAGTGTCACTGTGTTTGTTGGTCACTTTTGTTCACGGTTGGTTTTTTCCCTTTTTTTTATTCATTGTTGTGTCGTGCGAGGCAGGCTCGAGCACGACTGTCGGTTCCGGGTGTGTGTGAGCTGCGGCTCGAACACACGAGTAAAAAGTAAAAATTTTTTAAATAAAAAGTTGAATTTTTTTTTTTATATGCAGGCGTGGTTGCGTAGTTCCCGCACTTCTGACACCAATGTGACGGATGGTCGATTGGTCAGGCAGCGTTCAGCAAATAAATCGAGTCGGATATATATAAATGTGGTTTATTAGTCGGAGAGTTTAATTCGTAGAGTATAATTGGAGGTGTACCGCACTGGTCGTCGGTCGGAGCTGAACTGCCGTGAAGCGGGCGTGAAGCTGAGGGCCTCGCGCTCGCTTGACAATGGAGTAAAGAGTCGCAGAGTGTTTAGTCTCGTAGATAAGTGGACGCTCACGGCGGTCCGGATGAGCGATAGCCTTAAGGGCTTCTTTGAAGAGCGTATCGAACGGAAACTCCGTATCGATACGCTCGAATAAATATTCGAAGTCGAATGCAACAAAATTGAGGCTGCGGCCGTTACAAAGTTATGGTATACAGTTTATACATGTTAACTTGCACCCGTGTATGGTTGAGGATACGGCAGTTTATAAAGTCCCCTTCTCATGTCGAGCGCGGGAAACACTCGTTCCATACGATATTTTCGAGTTGCTACATACACAGGGTTTGGTTTGGGCACGTGGCGTTTTTTTGTGTGTAGGGTCTGAAATATACAGAGTATTAATGTGTAAGAAAATTGAAATGTACGAATGTAGGTATGTTGAAAACACCCCCGTACGTTTGCTACAGTGCAAAATCACAAAGTTGTACATCCAAATGTGCGTTGATTGTGGTGCACACTGTTCATATGTTAATATGAACGCATGTCGGTTTGCACTCCGTGCGATTGAAGGGGCCTCATTATATCAAATAACCATCTCATCCTCCCCCACTGTTTGAGAATTGCCAGGATGAGATATAGCGGAACGGGGGGTAAATAAATGAACACTGCCGGTGTTAACAGTGAAAATAATCTCTTTATTGATTAACGAAAACGATGGTAAAATGCGCGAAAAACACTGTACAAATGAGTAGACCGCTGAACATGTACCGAATAACAATAGTGAGAATAACAATGAGCACTCCAGGTTAACAATGACGAATAGTCCAAAGATGAGCGCACTCCGGTGAGCCAAGTTAATTATATTAATCACGTTGACCGCCGAGTGAGCAAATCTACCCGCGGCGCTGTATCGCCGCGAGGTAGCCGTTGAGAACGTGAGAGATTCCGGTGCGATTACGCACATCGCGTACCCGTGAAAATCATTCGCGCTATGCTCCGTGTGAGCCCAACCGATATCGCGAAACGACGATACGGTTGCCCGAAACGAGACTAGTCGAAAACGGAGCGAGCCCGTGGAGATATTCCGTGAGAATACCGAATAAAAATCGGCGATCTACCCGACCGCGTGGTGACCCGTGTCAGCCCTTAGGCGTAGGTGATACGCGAAACCTGTTGCACGCGGCACGTAACCCGTGCCGCTTGCCTCGAGAGCTGGTACGCGTGCGCGAACGGCGCGCTTGAGTTGTACCGAGACGCAGCCGGGAGGTGCTGCCGGGCAGCGGCCGCTCGGTAAGCGCGCACAGCTGCGTTAAGCGCCTCATTCTCGAACACCCGCAAAGACTACTACTAAAATATGGTAGCGAAAAATGTGTTTTTTTTATTAACGTATAATGTTGTAATATATGTTGAAAGGTATTTGAATTTTTCACAGGAGTGGAATTTAATACGTGAATTACTCGAGAAAGGGAATTACCTAAAGGATTTTTATAGGGTAGACAATTATCCTCAGATTGGCTATATATAGTGTCCGAGGACAGAGCTCTGTTCATCATTGGATGAGGATAATTAAGAGGAGAGGAAATTTTATTAAATTAATTGATACAGGGCTTCTTCATCGATTCCAGTCCCACGGAGTTACGGCGACGAGTGACTGTCAATTGAAGATCGGTTGTCGTTTCTCTGCGGGCTTTTGCCTGCCCGCCTCGGCCAAGAGGAGAGAAGCTCCTTGAGAAGAACTAATGTGGTTTTTCAAAGGTGAAGTTAAATCGTTTTGTTCAACTCGGTGTTGGACAAAAAATAAAAGAAAAGAATCAAAAGAAATGAAAGAAAATCGTGATCGCGAGAATTTTAATGCCTTAGCCTATCTTATATAGTTGGTCACGTGGCGTCGGTGGTTGCTACTCCCCTGACGGCACCAAGGTAGGAAGTTCTTGCGTCACGTGGTGTGTCTGGACTGACACAGCACCAATAAGGAATTCTTATCAGTGGAGCTGGCCTAGCTCAAGATTGCTTAGGTGTCGAAGCTGTATCGAGACCAAGGCAAGGTCGAGATGAGCTGTCTCAAGGAAAGCCGAGGTGTCGCAGCTGGAGCGAGGCCTCGTTGCTTTGTAGGATATGGGCTTTATCAAGGAATATTCTTCGAGTGTCAGAGTTGTACTGAGGCTCTCGGAATTTGAGGAGAAGGTTCTCGGTGAACGGTAGGATGATAAGAGTGCTCCGTGCCGTCGCGTGCGGTCTTATATACCCTGATCGCACGACGACAGCGCCACGCGGCGGTCTCGCAAAGTCGCGCCTGGGTCAATCTCGGAAATCTCTCTGTTACCGACTGTCTCGGATAATGCAGAGTCGGTACGCATTCCGTTACAATGTATTTAATCTGCTACTAATCGTTACTTTTTAACTAATCCGAGAATGACGAAGTTGCATATTAAAAAAGCTTCAAGTAGAACTTCGCGAAAAAAACTTGCCATTCCATACCTATTCTCAAAAGGTGCACAATTTCACAGAGAATTTTTATATGTTTCTCTTTTTAATATTTGTTCAAGAATCCGACGTTTCACCTGAGTTGAGCGAGGCAGCCGGGCAGCTGTCGAGTGGCAGCACCTTCCGGGCGCTCTCGCTCGAGCTCACGCGCGACGCTCGCGCACGCGCAAGTGAGGAAGATGCCGTCGTGCCGTGTGCACCCGGCTTCTTCTTCCTCCTCCTTCGTTAATGGCCGCGATCTAAGCACACGTGTTAACGTCTCGCTCATTTTTCGTTCGGTTTTTCTCACGGGTCTGCTCACGAGTTTTCACTCAATTCTTTGGTACATCAACATCGGAAACGCGTGTTATCGGTTTCGAGACATCGCTGCTCACGGAACGCGAATTTTCTTTCGGCCAAGTGCCAAGTGTCTTACGCCGGAGAAGCTCGCGCGCTCAACAGGTGTGCGACGTGTCGAGTCGCACACGGTCCGCTCACCCGGGTTCATCGCGGATTAATATAATCGAGACGGCGTATTCGGGATCATTCTCGACACATTATTTTGGACCTGCTCACGCACGAGCACGGTGCATTTTCTGTTTGTACACTGTTGTGGAAGAAAATATACATTTATTTTCATTTTTTGTTAAATCTTGTGACCATCTTATTTTTCCCTACCCGCTCCGCTATCGTACCATCACGGCAAATCTCAAACATTTTGGTCCTTCGAGCCGGATAGCGAGCGGGTAGCATCAGTGCTGCGGAAGGTGTTAGTGCGCGTGCACCTAGTGGAGCTCACCGTATTTTTATCGGCTCAGTACATCGGGAGCGCGCGAGTGAGTGCCTCACTCGCACAGTGACAGGCGAACGGCTTAACGGTCTCGCGTGGCGAGAGACAGCGCGTTTGCTTGCTGCGCTCGCGTCGAGGTTCGCATTCGCGTTCGGCCATCTCCGCTCGCACTCGGGTCGACTCTCGTGCGGTGAGAGCTTGCTCGCACTGTGCCGCGATCTCGCGCTCAGCCATTTCGAACCGCTCATCGAGACTCTGGTGCGTCGGCAGTGCGTGCGTTCGTATCCCGCTCGCGCCGTCGGTCATTTTGGACACTTCGCTCGACTCGCGTGGTGAGAGATCTCGGGTCGATTCTCCCACCACCGAGCGTCGAACTACAGCTGTGCGATGCGCGGTCACTGCTCTCGGGTAGTCGCGCTCTCTTATTCTCGAGCGTCGGACAGTTCAACGGGACACAGTGATGCCAGATCAGTGGGAAATTTCCCTCGGAGGGAATTTTGACCTCCCACTCCGACGTCCGAGGGAATAAAAATTCCCGCAAGTAAGCCTCGCCCACTGCTTGCCTGCCGTGCCTGCGCATGCGCATTGTGTCTGTTCGTGCCTATCAGCTGCTTGTGCATACGTACAATAAATAAAGATATCTTTTCTGTGCTGTGCCCGAACAATTAGAAATTAAACAAACAAATATAAAAAATTACTTGTTTATTTTATTAATTGTTCGGACACAGTATAAAAAAAAATTGGCCTTTAGAAAAAAATAATAATAACTCGTACCTGGGCTCGAACTGACAACTTCGCGATGACGAGACTCAAACTATGATTCCGCGCTACCATTGTTCTTGTGTGGTCGTCTAAATTTAAGTCTCTTATGCGACAAAGTGAATAATGCAATGTTTAATTCTTGTACTGTAACCCGAACGATTAAAAAATTCAAGAACAAATAGACAGAAATACCTTGTTCAATTTTTTAATGTTTCGAGCACAGTATTTCAAATTTTGCAGCCGCTCGCAAACTAATTCCAATTTTCTGTTGCCACCCATATAGCATGAAATATTTCCGAAATATAGGGACATATCCGAAATATGGGCTCAATCGGCAGTTTTTATGCAGATGCTTCTACAAACGTTGTTGCAACCGAAAATTGGAATTAATTTCCCAGGTCCCACCAAGTGGAGGTCGCTGCAGGGGGACCCGCCCGTGGGGCCGTTATTTTGTTTACATTGCTAAGCAAATTTTGACGAAATAAAGACCCCACTCCCTCCCACCAATATTAAAGCCTCTTATTTCTTAAAAGAACTATGAGTATAACGATTAAAATAGAATATAGATACAAACAAGTAACTTTACAAACATAACGCAAATCTGAAATGATGCGCAAATAAATAAACAAATAAATAAATATAAGTGTAATAATTTATTATTTGTGGCATTTTATTGTTTATTTTTAGCGACGATTGTACCCGATGTACCTGATTATTTATTAACATTTTTCTCCCCTAATACGCTCAATTATTTTACGCGTTGATTGTGTACCCGTTCGTTTATTTCCAGGAATTTTCTTTAGACCCTGAATTAATTTTATCTTTAATTGATTCTCTTTATCTGTAGCTGTGTCGATCATGTACACGATGCATTTGATCATTTATTTACATTTGTACGCGTTTGATTAACTTTATTTTTGATTATTTAGCGCGTCAATTACTATAGTATACAAAGCGCGTGATACTTATTTACATTTTTTTCGATTATACGTCAACTTTTCGCGTTTACGATCATGATTTTATTGACTGGAGTTTAAAGCTTTCATCGTAGTCTCTGTATGTCCAGATCCAACAAGTTTGTTTACTCTACGTCAGACTGTTGTGACGGATACAAATTCGTGCTCTGGAGGAACTTCAAATGTTGAGCATCTACTTCAAAGCTTCTACAATCTACTCCGGCGTTGTGAAAAGATGATCTTATCTGGCAGATAAGATGCCATTAGGGCACTTCGGACCTATTTTATTCCGCTTTTTCGTTTTCACATCGGTAACGATGGAGAATATGCGTTGAGCCTCTGCATTCGAGTGGGGAAGCTACAGGACTATATTCACTAATTGCTCTAAAGTAGGAAACATTTCCTCGTCCATGAAGGTTTGATTACTAGTTACCTCTTTCCAAAATGCATCTACGTCAAGAGTGAGGAGCTGTTTTTTTTTCTCAACGTTAAAAGCAGACGGCAGTGTATTCCACTCGAATGCTAATTTTGTGAGGTCGAACTCTCCAAAGCGCGCAGCAATATCAGACAAATCTCTAACGCTTCCTCTGTTCTCAATATTAAGAGCGATGTGTGGGCCCAAAAATCGCAAATCGTCCAAAAATGAATGCTTCAGCGGAAGTCGCTTCTGCATCTCCGTCACAGCCGTTACGTAAAATTGTAAACAACCTTGTCGTATTGATTGTACATGAGCCGAAGGAATTCCATCTAAAAGTTGGTCGCATTCGGGACCGAGAAAAATCTGATCGAGGGGGAGGAAATTATCCGGATGCGAGACGTTCAAGGTGCCCGAAGCAACATCTTCGAGCTTCTCCGGTTTTAAAAATTACCCCCCAACTGCGAGATGAGAAGCCTGCTGTTTTCTGCGAGCTTATGTATTAGCACTTTTCTTGACTGAAAGAGAGCGTTAAGGGGGGATTGTCTTTTTTTTCGCAAAATTTACCGCTTTTTGGGAATTTTTTTGTGAAGAAAGTATACAACGGAAAACTTGTGAATCTTGGCATATAGTTTTATTGATCTGTTTACTACATACAAAAAATTTTTAAACTATTTCATAAAAAAATCCGCCTCCTACCCCCCTCGACGCGTGATGGTCCTTTTTTGATGGTGTGCACGATTACAGCCTTCACGTTCATCCTGCAGTAAAAACCCAAAAAGCATTTTACTTTAGACACATATAGCTATCGTTTGATGAAGGGAAAACAATAAAAAAAAAAATTGACGACTTGGTGACGTTTTGAACTTGAAGTATCGATTTTTCGAAAAAAAATTGATCGACTTTTTGTTATAAATAAGAAACTATTAAACGTATTGCTTTTTTGCTTCATCAAACGATAAAAGGATGTCAGCTGCGCATTCTGTCCAAATTTGAAGGCAATCGGTTGAATAGTTTTTGAGAAATCGTGCACACCAGTTGTGAAAAAGCTGTTTCGAGAAAAACGCGTTTAAAGTTGTGAGTACAGTTTATGGGACATATCGGGTACTTACAGTATTTTTAATCTAATCTGCTATGCCAGGGCCATACAGGATGCCTTCCTCGGCTTCGAACAACTCATTCAGTGAAGCAGTTTCGCTTCTACGTCTTGTTCGAGCCTCTTTCGTTGCTTCGAGGCTGCGTCTCGGTGACCTCTCTATCCGCTGCTTATCTCGCGCATCGACGAATATTGATGCTTGCTGGCCAACGACGTTTCCAATCGTCGTCATTGTTTTAAGGACTGCTGTAAAGCCTTCGTTAAAAATCCCTGCGGCCAAATAAGCCGCGATGTCGATCGTTTTCGCGCCACAGTGAAGGTGTTTAGGTGCGAACCGCCAAACGGTTGAGTTGAAGCTTTCGTTGTTGTTTTGAGTATCGCCACCTAAACACCTTTCCAGCAAGTCTCTCGATGACAAATCAATGTAAATCGGCTTAATAGCATTTGCGACATCTTCATGCAGTGGAGCTTCGTGATCAAATTCGTCCAGAGTTTTTTCGGCTTCGGCAATGCGCCATTTGCACCAGCTTTGTGACCCCGCGGGACAGTACATATGCTGAGGATTTTCATTCGTCGAGATCTTGTGGTAGAACGTTGCCCACACAGCATTGTACATATCATCAACAGAGTCTGGACGTCTTCTGATAGCCAAACCGTAAAAAATTGTTGATTCTGTTATCAATTTATCGGTTAATTTTCCTTTTCCTCCAAGTTTTTTCGTTTTTTTCACATTTCTCAGTCGCGAGCCCATACGCTTCTCAACGTGCCCGACGCATTCCTTTTTTTCACGATCAAATCATCGCCGTAAGGTTTGTCTTCCAACAAGGCTCTGAATGTTTTCGTGTCGCCATCGCCGATGTATTTCGCGTACCGTACTTCATGCATTTCCCAAGATCGTCGGAACATGTCTTTGATCGCGTCGACTTCCATCTTTCCAGCTGACCCATCGTGATTTGCCGTACATTCACTGCTGTGTTCTTCGAACCAATCGTCGTATTCTTCGGTACCGGATTTTGATTGCCACCATTTACAAGCGTGACAGTAAGACGATTGCACGACAAGGTCAACCACTTTGCTTGAATATTTGCCGATGAGTGTCGTGATTCCAAACAAAGAACTATATCCTCGCTTTTTCCATGTTCCGTCTCCCGACACAGAAATATCTGTCTCTGGATTTCCGTGCTCAGCATTCTTCGCTTTCTCTTCTTTCACTGCCTTTTTCGCACCCAGCTCCCATACAGCTTTGGCTCCACTGTAAATGTTCTTCAAGGAGGCATAGTACAAGGTTGTGCTGAAACCTTGGGATATATCCATCAAGCCACAAAATAAATTTATACCCTCTCTACCTACTCCCAATAGTCTCATCACAAAAACCATTCTCCTGTTTATCTCACACGATTTGTCATCGACGAGAGGACAGGAATTAATATATTGCACACGACACTTGCACTGCACAACTATTTCAAAACCCAAGCCGCGAGAACTGGATTCGCCAAATTTGATCGGTCCTTTGCATTCCTGACATATTACGAGTTGCGAGATTGCAGAGAAAACCAATAGAAACGCGATAATGCGATATCCATGACCCGCGTCCGTAATTATTTCTCTGTCTTCCGCTGTCGACAGTTTCTGGGCCGACGTACTTGCAAACGTCGTTTCCGTTTCTCGGGTGTGAATATTGCCAACAAATTTCCTTTTTTTCGGTCTAGCAGCACGACTATGAGTATCACTTCCCTGTTTTCGATCCATGATATATACGTCTGTTACCAGTAAACTCTCGTTCGAGACTGAGCGACTCTCCACCGAATATTTCGATCTCACACGACCGTTAGGACTCGTCCTTCATGCCTATTGTATGCTGTCCCGTTATATTTATGGCCCGCCGAGCAACAGATTCGGGCAGCTGCCGGGCGCGCCGACCCCTGTCGTGCGACAACGAGCGCGCGGCCACCGCGAGTCGACACGCAAGTATAAAATCGCTTAGAACTTTGCCATTTTTGAGAATTTTAATTTGAAATTTTGCACACATATTCTCAACACTTTGAAGAATATGAAACAGCGGTCAGCGAAAAATCGATTTTTTTGTCGAAACAAAAGGAAACCCCCCCTTTAAAGAGTTGAAGAAATTAAGCGAATACTTAAGAAAAAGCAAGTAAGCTTTGATTATCTCATTACTCAAATGGTTTAAGATCGTTTCCGCCGATTTGAGTTTTTCCTCTTTTGCGGCATAGGCAAAATACATCTTTAAAGCGTCCCAGTTTTCGAGAAGTCTGGTAACGCATTTCTGCATTGACAGCCATCTCGTGTCTGATAACTTTAGAATTTTTCGCGTTTCGACATCTAGAAGTTCTTGAAACTCTCGGAGTATTGCACTGCGTTTCGCACTGCTGGACACGTACGTAGCAACACTTCGAATTAGTTCTTCGCAGGAGCGAGGCAACATAGAGCAAGCTTTACTCGCGACTAGAGCTGACGAATGGCAAATGCAATTTAATACAACAAGGCCCGGCGCGTCGTTTCTTAAAAAAGTCATAAACGATTGGTCTATCCCCGTCATTACCGATGCGTTGTCGCAAGACATGCCGACAACGTTAGTAATTGGTGTCCCTTTGGACTCGAGGCAAGTTTTGAACGCGGTGTAAACTTTTTCAGCTGAACAATCTGTAGCATCTAATTCGACTAACTCCAAAAGCTCAGTTACGACGAGTTTGTATGAGGCGAAACGAACTGGACGACCACGCAAAGGGTTTTCGTGTCGGTAATATCGGTGCTCTCATCTACAAGCACGGAAAACTTTGTAGCTTTCAGAATCTCGACTAATTTCTCAAGTTCTTTCGCGCCTAGGCAGTTCGTTATTATCTGTGTACACTTGGTCCGGCCGAGCGTAACGTCCCGTGCGTTCCGAGAGTCCTTGAAGAGGGTGACATACACATGCCCGAAAGCTATTCACGAATAAGTACCAACCTTACTATATACACACTCCCCAGCTTGCTACAGCACTAAGATGTTGGGAGTAGAGCAGACGGAAAGTTGCCATAAACTGAAACTTCGCCAGAATATCTCGCGTGGCCAATGCATAGGCTGGCCAAAATCTTTTTGGAAAATACTCTTTCTACGTAATTACAAGTAATCTCAGTACGTAAATGATCACACATTTATCAGCAAGTAACGTACATCTGATGAATGTTAAACAAACCCTTCACACCTGCGACAAAAGTTAAGTCGGGGACAAAGCGATTTCGGTTGAAGCTGCCACAAATTGTAGGGATAAATTACCGACGTCTCGAAATAGTGATGGCCGGTAATGTAGATACCAACTTTAGGTAATGCGCGGGTCATTTGCTACAAGATGTCGTCAAGTTCTAATTCTGCATCCGACTTGCCGCAATAGAGATGCATGGCATACGTATCAGGGCCGACCATTTAATCAACTAGGCCTTACACCCGACCACTTCAAAAATTTGTAATTTTTTAAATGTGACACTTAGGTGCTGCAGAACGGGATGATGCAGATCAGTCAATTGTATTAGATACGATTCTAGTCGTCGGCTATATTGATATTCGTATCAACGGTCGTATCACCAATGACAGATGCCACACACGTTCCATAGGTTTTCCCATGATAAAATATTACCTACATATTGTTTTTTTTCTTCATATTAGTGTTTGTTGCAAACTGTATTCGTCGCATTGGGAATTATTCGCAATAATTAAACGTTATTCGCCATAATTAAAAACTTTATTTTTTTTATATCTAATTACGCAATTACATAACGAAATATTAAGTGTAGGTATGAATTAGCACTAACACATGCATTAACAATACGTTAAATAAGACTTGAAAAGCGAAGTTAAACGTTTAAGTACTTTCTTACCTATAATAAAGGCACTTTCGTTTTCTGTCGGCAAAAACCATTTATATCACGCTTGACAGGGTGTTATAATATTATAATAACTTATATAAAAATAAAATAATGAAAATAAAAATGTTTGACGATTGCCAATGACTTTTGGCCAAAAGTGCAATTGCATATCTGATCGCAAATTTACCACTTGTATTTTGCCACGGAACCGGAAAATGGCGTCAAAAGGAGAAGAAAAGAAAAATTGAATATGACATAGAAATATTTTCTCGGTTGACTTTGCGTCTACGCATCGAACGATTTTCGCGGATACATCGGAAGCCCATGTCCTCCATGACTATCGGGAAAAACTTTTATTGTAATCTAATCGCGAATTTACAATTATTTTTCTCATTGTCTTTATTAATCATTAAAGTCTGCGACTTTATAATTTGCGCACGAATTCGCAGCCGGTGATCGATCGCGAGATAAAAAGTATCGAGTGAAAAAAAGTTGGAGACAATGGCGGTAAAAAAGAAATCTCGTTTCCCGGAACAGAGAGCTTTTTTTTGGATAACTGCGAGGTATACATCATTTGTAACGTGACTTTATAACATACTGTTACGTACGCGTGGATATATTCGTTATAATACGTAACCTTGTATGTACACAAAAGAAAGTTATAAAGTCACGTTACACATGAGGTAAAGTGTGTTAAAATAGAATGGAAAATTTGCGATTCGATAAAAAAAATCTGGATCGAGAAAACTAATTATTCACGACGAAGAGACGATTCTTTACATTCTGACTCCTTAGACGAAAACCCGAATCACGTTTTTAAGAATCGAACCTTTCCTGTGAAGTTCTGTTTTCCTATCACACCCGATTAGGGGTCGTTGAACATGGGAAAATATGCGCGAGCGAAATGAGTCGCTGGTCTCATGCAGTAAGGACATCTCAGCTCTCCCTCTTGCTCTGCGGCTTCTGCAACGAGTCTGTTTGAGCAATCTTCGCAGAAATTGATGTGCAGACACGGTACACATCCGTATCGAATCGGATTCACTTTGCAGACGATGCAAATCCACTCGTCCACATGATCTGCAAAATAAAATAGGAGGAAACGTTAATTAAGACTACGCAAACGTTTTCTATCATGAACGAACGTTTCTCGCACTCACCAATGCGCGCCACATTGGCGTCTTCGCGTGGTTGAACAATTTCTGAAAAAAATACAATTCAATTAATATTTAAGGATGATGATAAAAATGTAGAGTGATCCTAGAATAATTACGGGACAGCACACAACTTTAATCTTTCATTCAGGTTTTACTTACCCACTTGTTGGCCTGCAATCTCAGCGATTTGATCGTTGTGATTTAGATTTTCCTCATTATTGAACGCTGGAAACGCGCCATCTATATCGTCTTCTCCTTCGAACTCTCTAACTATTGGTTGGAAGTCACGGATAAGCGGCTCGTCGCGGAAAAGCAAATTTGCCAGTAATGGTTCCAGCAAGTTGCAGCACAACTCAAGAAATCGGTCTGGGGTTATAGTTTCCACCGCCAGCAGTCTCCACAAACGTGTCAGTGTAGACCGTGAGATTAAAGAACGGACACGCGGGGTTGCGGTCACGATTTTTCCCTCGTTCGCGCGGTCCACGTCGAGATGCGAGCGGCATTGAATACTGAGAAGTCCATCTAACAAAAAAGAATATAACGTTAAGAATTATAAATAATTTCAAATTACTTCGCACAGTTTATTACTTACGAACGAAATTCCATACGCCGTGGTTGCCACGTAGTTTGTTTTCGACCATTTGAACAGCAGAGTCAGTACAATTCAATACCGTTCGGAAGCTCCGGTACATGCTGAATCCTCGAGGTTTAACTGTGTCAAGCCACGTCTCCTCGAAGTATGCAAATAGATTGGCCAGCCTGTCTACATTTTCCGGTTGACTGATCCGGATTGAATCAAACGCCTCTCGAATGTTGTACGAAGGAAGCAGAGCTAATCCAAAAAGTTTCCTCATTGTCGATCGAATTTGAAGATCGTCAGCGATGTCCAGTTCTTGACGTTTTCCCTCTTGCAGAACGGCCTGATCCGTGATTAGAAATACATGTATGTGCATTTCGCGAAATGAACGCGTGAAAATATCTTGTGTCCATGTATCTCGTTTCTACTTACAGTGCAGTAACTTCCGAAATCGCCCGTCACCGTTGCATCTGCGAAACCATTAGTCAATGCGGCATGGAGTCTTTGATCAAAATTTCCGTAAACGCTATGCGGATGAAGTACGTTTTGCAAAGGTTCGAGAATTGCAGCAAAAGCGCTAGAACTTCGAAATGGAATCCACCCCCACACACACGGGAACGCCTGAACACAAAAATCATGAAGACCAATATTATTGTATACTATCGTCGTATACAGTTTTGGGTTACCCCGAAAGATATACTCACGTGATCGCGATAAACAGCCACGACCGTAACGAATTCTACGGTATTGTCCATATTATTCGGAAGGACGCGCATGGTTGTAGTTACATGGAGTTCGGTGCAAGTTGCTATTTTACGCAAAAAATCTGCATCCCAAAAAGTCAGCGCCACCGGTGCGTCTTCTTCCGTTGTCACTAAAATGTTTAGGTGTCCTTCGTCGTGCACTCGACAAACTCTCCACTCCGCTGAGTCGAGTATATCTCTCAGTTCTATATATGTTTGAGGCACAGGAGGCTTTAGGTTCGCTCTCCATCGAATCATTCTTTTCAATACAGATTTTTCATCAAGGTGCTCAGCAGCCTCAGGATACCTGGAATAAATATTTAATAAATGGATGTATTATACGGTTATTAAATTATTTTAATAATTATACAAACTCACAGGTCCTTCAGGCTGTGATAAATGCTGGACAGTGGACGCAGTTCTTGCATCGCCGAACGAAACAACTGCCTCATAAAGGAGTAGGTGGCTTGAAGCGCTTCTATTGACGGATGGCTATGTCCTCTTATTAGAGTAAAGACACCATCGATGATTCGACCGAGTGCCGGGCAGGTTTGTGTTTGTCGGTCTTTGCATCTAACAAATCTATTGTAATAAAAAACAATACAATGTTAATAGTTGCGGAAAAATTAGTCCACGCCGAATCTCGTGTCGATTTGAGATCGGTACATACATGCACATGTATTACAATGTATTGATTTGACGATGCCAAAACTTCGAGTCACACGAAAATAAAATTCCACCCGGTCTATGAGCACCGCAGTGGAATTCTATTTCTGTAAGAATCAAACAATAGTAATTTACGAAGTAACGCGATGTTTCTGACGAGTGTAAATTTTGAAAGCAAATGTTTCAATCACACAGGAAAACGTTTTTTGCACGAGTATCGCACAAACTTTTATTTTCCAAGGTGTGAGAAAATTGGGGTTTTACCGTCGTTTTCCCAACGACGGATATAAAGTTTTTTTATTACACGCTGTGCGAAAATGTCAGTTTTCTCCACGCTTCGCGTGCACAAACCCCCATTTTCACACCTCGTGAAGTAAAATTTGGTACGATACTCGTGCAAAAAACTTTTTCTGAACCCGTGCGATTGCAGCACTCGCCTTCGGCTCGGGCTGCGAAGTCACACTCGTCAGAAAAAAAGTTTTATCGCACTAGTATCGTAAATTACTATTTTTTCCTCTTTCCTTAGAACTTTTCTTAATCGACAAAATTACATGCTGAGTATATTATACATTATTATAAACTATATGCATGCCAAAAAACAAACACTTACACCATATACCCCTGCTATTGCTACTACAACGACTACTATTACTATGGATTTAAAACATTACTTGACGCCTCGTATCTCACGATAGAATGCATACGAAAATCCATCGAAGACGCGTTCGTCAAGCCTCGTGCGTTCCTGTACCTTCGCACCTTGCGGCGAAATTCGTTGCATCACGACGAATTTTTTATGTGCAAATGAATTTTTTATGTTCAACGTAGCCCTGCACAACCCAGAAGGCGGTTATACAAATTGGGTCTCGTTTGGACATAAAAAGCAAACAATACAAAAATCCGTACGTATACATAGGATGTGACGTTTGTTATTTCATCGAACAGAACATGCATGTACTTAATATTAATTAAATTTACATTGTATCCATGATACAATGTAGGAATTCTGGATAAAACTTCCCATGGAGGATGCACGGCAGTCGAGATCCATTTTCCAAAAGACAAAAACTAAAAAAAAAGTACTTACGTTCGGAGAATTTGACTCTTAGTTAAATTTGTAGCTGGGAGAATGATTGAGTGAGCTGTGTTCCTCGATACGTATGCGACCTTGTACAATGTTGATTTTCGCGACCTTGAGTACACCCCGAAGTTTACATCGCGAGGCAACCTAAATTTTAACCAAATTATACAAAATATATAATAAATATAGAATAGTATTATTACGACTTTTTATTATGGAAATTACGCAGTAAATCATTAACTAATTGTAAAAAAAACCGACAAGAAAAAACCCCGAAAAGAAAAACACAATGTGGGATAACCAAAAAAAAAAAAAATCAAAACGGAATTTTCTCCCAAATTAAGTATTAATGTTGACCATTATTAAATGTTTATAAAATAAAGCAGAATAGAGAGAAGGAGTTGTGAAAAGAAGACGATTAGAAAGAGCTCGGTATTTCGAGAATTGAAATTGTATAAATATTTTACAAAATATATCATTATTAGATAAAAGTATGGTTATGCTACTTTTCAATGATAACATGCGAAAAAAGGTAACAAATGGAATAGAAAAATATTCGTGTATATATACGCTATTATCATGCATACCAATCTCGGAATGACCTACCTTTGTGCCGGCGCGCTGAAGAATGAAAATCCATTTGGAGATCGCAAGCTCAAGCGCCTGCAGAGCGGGAGATCTGCGAGCGAGCATCGATGGAGAGGGGGGACGAACAAGGCCGAAGATAGTCGAGAAGTACGCGCGTTAGGCGGCGTCTCTTAAAATGGATTATTTTAAAACGGATTCATTTTCGATAGAACTCGACAATATTTAATTGAAAATACCGTATGGAATTTTACCGTTCTACGATAATTATTTGGTGAAATGCTGTACATATATTTCCACAGACCGGACATCTAATTTCGGCATTTGCCGTCGCTGCGAGATCGATGAGTTGGGCAGTACATCGAACACACGCGACCCAATGACAGCATGGAAGACCGATCGTATCCATCGAATAATTCCTGCAGAGTACACACCGGCGAAGATCCAGATCCCCTACTGTCAATGAATAATTAAGAAGAGTAAGAAATTAGCTGATGAATGAACTTAAATCTAATATTAAAATATGCAAAATTGGATGAATGGTGATACGTTGAAACCGAAGGAGCAATTTTGAAAACATCTTTTTCGTTTGAAACTCATGTTATTTTGTGATCGCAACTTCGTATATTTTTTATGAAATTTAGATTCATCCAAAAAGTATACAGATTAAAAACCAAAATTCTTTTGAATTTTTTATTTCAAATGATTCCATCGACCATGTGATCAACGAGATTTATATAAGGAATGGTTTTTTAAACTGGACTCGGGTTTCTTTTTTTTTAAGTATGCAATAACATATTTCGAATATTTTTAAAGATTCCTTAAACGGTTTACTCAGCAAACAATTACGAAAATTCATTTTATATTTAATGAGTTAACATGAAGTCTTCCCCCTTGATATATATAATACTCACAAATGATTATTTCCTCGCCGCCTTGCGGCCCTTGTCGTATGAATACTTCGATGCCATCCAAATCTTCTTCGAAAAAAATTGGACGATGTTGATCGCCGTTTACTTCAAGAACAAGTATTAAAAAGAGTACATGTATTTTTTCTGGATGGAATAAGACGTGAACAGAAATAATGGCATTTAAGGATTACCGTCGTTGAGTGCAGGATTAACGTAGTTGTCAACTTGAGCCTCAGCAGTCAACAGATTTTCGTTGTCGAATGCTTTCAAGCAATTGCTCGCACAGGCGAGAAACCTGGGAATGTCGAGAAGGTGTTCTTGATATAGATGCCACGCACGTTGCAATATTCGCTGTTGAATCAACTGTCGTTCCGCAGAAGGGCGTCCAATTGCACGTCCTAATTCCAGTGAGCCAGTACTGCTGCGGACGACACTTTGCAAACGACGCAAGTGCTCTATCAATGTCATAAAACAAGTGCATATGAATAAAGACAATAATATATAATTTTTCAGATTAGAAGTGCAGTGCAGTGTTTACCTGTGAATTCCCATACCGGCGGATGAACCCCCATCCGTATTTGAAGTACTCTATGATATGACTCAATAGCGTTATTTGTCTTACAAACTATGCCAAAGACACTGAGTACTTCCGGAGTCACGTTGTGTAACCAATAGTTTTCAACGTATTGGAACAACGGGGCAAAATCTCTTTCAACGTCTGGAGTAGAATGTGTGACAATCCATTCGAATGCCGCAACGATATCCTCCGCGGGTAATAATGGCAGAGCCATAATCTTACGAAATACGATTTTTTTGTTCTCGCAATTTCGAATTTGACGAAATAGATGCTTTTTCTTGGCGTATTTCATTACTGCCCATAATAAAATTACAGCATATATCAAATTCACTTGGTTCACGCACATCGCAGATGTTTTAATAAGAACAATTGAAATTGAAGTTAATTTATGTTAATTAATAATTAACATGAATTTCGTTCATCGAATGTACAAATGAACAATATGTTTGGTATAAACCTCGCAACAATGGCAGGTTTCATGATTAAGCCTTTGAACAGCATGTAACGGCCGCAGCCTCATATTTTGTTTGAACCGACTTTAATATTTATCCGAGCGTATCGATACGGAGTTTCCGTGCGATACGCTCTTCAAAGAAGCCCTTAAGGCTATCGCGCATCCGGACCGCCGTGAGCGTCCACTTATCGAATAGACTAAACACTCTGTGACTCTTTATTCCATTGTGAAGCGAGTGCGAAGCCCTCAGCTTCACGCCCGCTTCACGTCAGTTCAGCTCCGACAACCGACCAGTACACTACACCTCGAATTATACACTCCGAATAATTATTCTCCGACTAATAAAGTCCGATTATTATAATATACTTTATTCATCTCATTAATACGCTGCCTGACCATCGCCCGTCCTTGACATTTGGTGTCAGAAGTGTTGGAACCAAGTAAACACGTCCACATTAAAAAAAAAAAAAAAAAAAAAAAAATCACAAATTCAACATTTTATAATAAAAAAAAATATGACACCCGTGTACGTCCGTCACATTGGTGTCAGAGTGGGCGTTCCACGTAAACACGCTCACGCTAAAAAAAAAAAAAAAAAAAAAAAAAAAAAAAAAAAAAAAAATTATAAAAATTTTTTTAACTTTTGAGACTCGTGTGTTCGAGCCGCAGCTCACACACACCCGGAACTAACAATTGTGCTCGAGCCGTGCTCGCACAAATAAAATCAACGGAGTGAAAAAAAAGAACCAACAGTGAAACAACAAACAGTGACACTCAGTGAAAAAAAAAAGAAAACAACGGAATACAGCTAACATCAGTGAAAAACGAAAAAGAAACAACACTGTGAATAAAAAAAAACAGTGCACAGAAAAACACAACGAATAGTGACAAAAAAAAAGTGAAAAAAAATCAACTCAGTGAAAAAAAAAGCCATCACCCGTGCTCGAGCCCAGCTCGCACGATATCAACATTGACAAAAAAAAAACAACACCAACAACAACAAAGTGACAGGTGAGAGTGTACGGAGTGGGCGAGCGACGTCGGGTATACCGACCGCCAAAAATCCTCGCGCAGCGGCAGCCGCTGACGTTACCACCGGCGAGCTGTCATCGACGGCGGCATCGATCCGCCACGCATGCGATCCGCCGCACCGACGTCTCGACGCCCACCGTCCTCCACCATCCACCTCCGCCATATATGAAGGAAGGAAGGATGTCAAAATACAATAAAAACGCAGAAGGAAGTTTTATAAATACATAAATCGAAGGAAGGAAGGACGACACACGATAGGAAAAGCCAAACAAAAAAATACACAACAAAAATCCAACCAAAACCGACCAAAGTTGAATAAAATTATTATTTATCGTCATCGTACAGGTAAGTACCAACCAATTAATTAAATTGTTTTTGTTATTATTATTTGACGTTATTTGTAAGGCATATTGAGCCAATTATTATTACTTATTTTGCATTTGTTTTTAATACGTGAAATATGAGCGCTGACCCACGAAAACGTATCGCAACCCCGTTACGTGCTCGTAGTGCATGTCACGACGTACGACCACCGTATTTCACGGAAAAGATAGAATTTCCTTTTTTCTCAAATATACATCAATTCTCTTTTCGCCCTTTGCTTTACTTCAACACAAAGTAAACGCGCCTCTCGTAGATGGCAGCGAATAATAAAAAAATTAATACAACATTTATCGAAATACACAAAAAAGTGTAACAAAAATAGAAAAAATTGTATGGATCCGAATTTAAAAAATAAATTAAAAAAAATTAATAAAATAATAAAAAAAATACAATTTTGAATAAAACTTCGAATAGAATTTTCAAACCTTTTTGAACAATAACAAAATCTTTTTTTTTCTCTTCATTTAACTACATTTATTCTTGTATAATTTCGAATTTTATTTTCATTGTGCCCTTTGCCAAAGTTTTCTTTTTTGTGTGAATATTAAATTATGTCAGTTTCCAATTCAATCCATTCTTTTTTTTCACATATTCGATCAAATATTTTAGCATATGCATTTAAAAAAAAAAAGAGAAAAAAAATTAAATTCATTATAATACAAAATTCAAACTTACAATTAGTACACAATAAAAAAAAAATTTGATCAAACACAATAAATAATCATACAATACATCATCATCAACAATGGCGACCAATAATATTGCGTTTTGCGACGTTTGCAGCATAATACCTTCATTCAATGGTAAAAATATACCAGTTCGCGACTTTCTACGCACTTGTAGAAAGGTAGCAGAAATGGTTCCCGAAATTGACCAATCGCTGCTTTTAACCATAATTAACCTAAAATTATCCGGATCTGCTGCAGATATAGCAGATTTGAGAACGCATCTTACACTCGAATCTCTCCTGAGAGATCTCAGAAAAGCCTTTGAAAAACCCGTAGAATTATCTGATTTCGAATTAGAATTGACGTCTAATGTGCAAAATTACAACGAGTCAGTTAGAGACTACGCAATGCGTACGCGGAAAATCGCGAAAAGAATCGAAGAGCACCTCAAAGAAGTATACACAGAACAACACCAACAACAGTACCTGGAAAATAGAATACAAGAAGCAATGCAAACCGCGATAAAAGCCTTTATCCGCGGATTATTCGATCGCATCGCGAACATAATCATGCAACAAACATTTCTAACCCTCGATGATGCAGTCGACAAAGCAATAAATATAGAAAACGAACTTACGCGTAGGCAAACGCTTCATCAGACGCGAAGCCGCGAAAAATCCGAATCCAGGGAAAATAGTCCCAATAAAGCAAAAATTCGTTCCGCACAGTCCAACGACCAACATGGACAGAAGTTTTATAAACAACGCTTCGAAAATCCAACGCGAGCAACATCAAATCGCCACACCGAAAATGGAATGCGCGAAAACATTAATTCGCGATCCAACAGTTATCAAAATAACGACAGAAATTCTCGTAACCAAATCGACGATCGTGATAGGGACTCATACGATCGATACGACTATCGCAAGCCAGATTCACGAGATTGTAACTATCGAGACAATTCGCGGAACCGCAACTATCATGATAACTCCCGAGATCAAAATTACAGAAATTATTCTCGATATTGCAAAAATAATTCTCGAGATCAAAACTACCAAAA
This sequence comes from Stenichneumon culpator, assembly GCA_964017025.1. Taxonomy (NCBI): domain Eukaryota; kingdom Metazoa; phylum Arthropoda; class Insecta; order Hymenoptera; family Ichneumonidae; genus Stenichneumon; species Stenichneumon culpator. Next base: position 2,438,387 of record OZ024781.1, on the reverse strand, counting down.
CAATTCGCGTGACAATTACAATAATTCGCGCGGCAATTACAACGATTCCTGCGACAACTCGCGCAATAATTATAACAATCCAAGTGACAATCGGAACAATTCGCGACGAGACGATTCGCGATATCGCGATTATCAGCGCGACCGAAAATATCGTGATAACTCAAGCGACAATTATCGCAACAACTATCGCGACAACCCGCACAAGCGAAACTATCGAGACAGTTCACGTGACCGAAAGTATCGAGACATATCATCAGACAGCAGGCTCAGCGATTCACGAAATTCGCAAGCATCTGATCAACATTCGAACCTCGATGTGGCACAGATCGAACAGATTTTTCAACGATTACTTCAAAAGAAAGGAGGAATGTGCTCCACAAAACTTCGCAACAATAACCAGGTCACAACAGTGAACGACGCAAGTGCCGAAAAAACTAAACAAATTCTCCCTAAACAGACAAAGCAACCACAAGAAGAAACAAACCAATTACCGAAAATGAAAGAATCAAAACAAATAACGGAGAGTGTACCCACAAAAATTGATTCAAATATTCACAACGAAACACCGCAAACTGAAACATCAGAAAACGAAGCTGAACTCATAAAAATACCTACATCGAAACAGACCAGGCAAATATTAAAAGGAAAACGCAGAATAAAACTACAATGGAAACCGATCGAAAAATGTCTAGCGGACTCATCTGAAGACGAAGATAGAGAAATAAACGAACCACGCAAACAACATAGGAAACGAGATGACACTGAAACAAAATATAAGTATACAGACATAGACGATAGTACAACAGAAGAAGAGCAGGACAACGAGAGCCCAATGAGGCCGCAAAAAACAAAGAGCCCAACGAGGCCACAAAAAACAAAAAGCCCAACGAGGCAACAAAAAGCAGAGAGCCCAACGAGGCCAGATAAAACACAAAGCTTATCGCAGCTAAACAAAAACGAGTTTCGCGAAAAAGTCAGCCCTGACGGGGCAACCGGCTACTTATACGGTGACAAAAGCGAAAAAAATAATGGAACCAAAACCAAAAACGACAACCAAAACGCTACAAATAAGGAAAATGAAACGGAAAACGAAACAGAATCCGAGAATGAAAACTTCAACAAGGGATTCAAAACGTTGCCGACGAATATCGGAGAATCGTCTGGTGACGAAAATAGTGGTAAACCACCCGTAAAACCAACCTTCAGATCACCTCCAACAATTATACAGGAAAAGGACTGCCCTCCGAAAGCCGCACAAATACTAGTGCAACTTGATAACTCACTGCCAACTCGCGACAAAAAAATATCAGATTCAGAAAACTCAGTACAACATTCAATACAACTGAATACCGAACTATCACGTGAACATAAGGACGCCGCGAAACTCGAAAATCAGCCAGTAAATAGCGATATAACAAACGAAATGCTATCACCACCAATAGCATTTGAATTACGAGAATTCGTTCCACCTTGGCATCGAGAAACAAGCGTATTGGAGAAAAATGAACACACCATACCACAGGAAGTGCCACCGAACTTCCGATCACCATCCATCTCCACAAAAGCTCGAGAACTTGAAAATTTACCATTGCGTTTCAACTTTGTTGGATATATACCACCGATAAAGGCTGAACGAACAGACAATGCCGAGCAACATCCTGTACAAAACCCAGTGCAACCGAACTTTAGGTCACCGTCATTGCACGAAGAAATAAATATCACTGATTTGCGCACTGCACAAACATCAGTGCCACCGAACGTCAAGTCACCACCAATACTTCATTGTATCGAAAAAACTGATGGACCGAAAGCTAAGGATTATGAACTAACGACACTAATAACGCGCCACAAAGCGATACCAGAAACAATCAGTAATCTTCTATCGAAACTAAGATCAAACTGCAGAATATCGCCTGGAAGCGCATAATATGCATTCTTGGCTTAAACAAACATTGAGATGTTTGTTCAACGACGCAAAAAAAATGCATAAAATATAGGAAAATATTAATTAACATTTATGTTAAGGCTAAATATAAGGTAAATTAACTCCTACACGTACAGACAGTTAACTAACACTTTTACATACTAAAAATATTCTAATGTAGACAAACACCAAGCTATCCAGACCAGACACAGAAAAACTGGAAAACACAAAATGTAGCCAAACACCAAGCCATCCAGACACTTAATAAAACCAAACGAACTGCAAATTATTTTTTCGGAACACCAGAAAATAGGATAAACCATAGTAATAGGACTACACTTCTTAAAAACAAATCACAACTAAACAAATACACACAAAACCCATATACTTATTCACTCATATATTTAAGCTACATTTACTCCGATATAATTGAGCATACAATATATTTAATTATCAAATATACTTCATAAACCGGAACATGAGAAAAATGGAAACAAATAAAATAAAAACAAAATTGAGACAATTACAACCTAAAAAAAAAAAAAAAAACGGATGTTTATATACAATGTCTGACTACGCTGGGACATGCTCTGCGACACACGTATTTTAATGCAACAAAGAAAAAACGGAAGTCAGCAACTTTATATTTATAACAAAAAAAAAACGTATGGGAACAATCATATCCCAATGTCAATCAATGTCAATATCAATTTGATTTATTTCATTTTTTTTTCTTCTTTCGCAACGAAATTATTGTCTACCCTTTTGGCCAATATATATTTGCTATGTTTTTTATATACCATAAATATTCGTGTTAACCATTTTACCCATTTCCAGAAACAACTTCCATAATTTTACCAACAAACCATTTCCAAATAACATACCTCACCCACTAACCACCACTAATTAGAACTTAGAATGTTACAGGCACTACACCATCAAAAATGTCAAAATTTATAACCGAAATACCAGGAAAAAGAACAATAGGAAAACGAAACGAATAAACTAACAATCAATGGATAACCAAGGAGAAACCGAAATTACCAAATTTGAACAAATCTACCGTAAAACGGAATACATATAAACATTTTGGAAAAACAAAAATGGAACCTACACCAACCGAACGAAACAGGACAACATTTTAATTTTTTCTTAACCATTTTTAACACCAAATTTAAACCCATCCAACATAACCAAACCACTCCCACTAACACGAACAACTAAAAGTTTACTTAGTTACAGATATCAACGACCCTCATCTATTGGAGAACAACAGGAGTGTACCGCAACAAACATGAAAACCAAGGGATTTTAATCATCCAAACCAACATGGACAACAATCAGGAGTTTTACTTAATCAACAATCAACAATCAACAATCAACAATCATCAATCAAATAACAATCAAAACACATATTTAGAAAACATTACACAACTTACACAAAATGAAAATATCTTAAAAAACCGAATTACTTTTAAATTATATCGAGTCACACTTAACAAATTTTGCCAAATGTAAAATCCGTAATATCCGATGCGGGGGCATCGTTTCCTCCCAGAGGGGGAGTGTAACGGCCGCAGCCTCATATTTTGTTTGAACCGACTTTAATATTTATCCGAGCGTATCGATACGGAGTTTCCGTGCGATACGCTCTTCAAAGAAGCCCTTAAGGCTATCGCGCATCCGGACCGCCGTGAGCGTCCACTTATCGAATAGACTAAACACTCTGTGACTCTTTATTCCATTGTGAAGCGAGCGCGAAGCCCTCAGCTTCACGCCCGCTTCACGTCAGTTCAGCTCCGACAACCGACCAGTACACTACACCTCGAATTATACACTCCGAATAATTATTCTCCGACTAATAAAGTCTGATTATTATAATATACTTTATTCATCTCATTAATACGCTGCCTGACCATCGCCCGTCCTTGACAAGCACAATTGTTGCGTAGCATATGACGTTGAAAAATGAAAGAAAAACATCCGAATAAATCTGAGTCTATTAGTCATGGTAAAAATTTCGTACCACTATTTTGATCTAATATGGAAAAAACTTAGAACAAAATATTTGTGTTCGAAACAAAACGACTTAAATGATGAAAGCTTAAAAAATATTAATTGACTCTGCCATTTTTAGAGGTTCACAAGTCCGTACTGGATTATTTCGGAACTAATATTAATTTTGAGACAGTACTTGACAATAGTGAAAGTAGCAGCGTTTGCAAGTCGCTTCCGGATAAGTTATCTGTAGTGCAGTGGAAAGGGCTCGTTCAAAATCTGTCATGTACGAATCAGGGCGAATGTGAGGTGCCAGCATGGTTGCAAAGTGGTGCAGTACAGCAAGATATGCCTCGGTGGTTTTTCGCGTCATTAGTGCCCATGCAATTGGCAATGTCTGAAAAAGTCACAGAACAAGGGTCAAACAAACTAAATTTTTAAGTTAACAAGTATAATTATTCCCAACCACTGTTTAATCCAAAAAAATATCTTACAGCATCGTCAACTTGCGTCATTATCGTGAGTAGTTGAAGAGATTTGGGCTTCCGTGGACACACCTTAAAGGTTGCATCCACATATATGTGGACTGCTCGAATGTGACTTAAGAACTCGACATCCCCGTAAACAACGGCTGTCGATCCATCTCTACCTTGAACAACTGCAACGCTCAACCGGCCATTATCGTAAGTGGTAAAGCGTTGCCACGCTTCCATATCCAATAATTGTACATAATTTGTCCAAGAGGTTGGCATGCGCGGACAAATGGTCTGACGCCAGCGTCTCATGGAATGTTCCGCAGCTTCAAATGGGACAACAACTGCCCCATCTGGATCTCTAGAAAATGGTACAATTGGGATGTTTACATGAAAGCGTTAATACAATTGTTCACATATTCTCACTGATTTAAAAAGAAGCATACTGTACTTCATTTAGGAGCAAGTGAAACACCACTGTCAGTAATAAAATCTGTAATCAATTTTATTCATGAACACTGGCATCAACGGTCAGAATAAAAATGTCATTAAAAGCTGAGTTATCGTCTGTCTTTAATGACGCTTTTCTTTTGGCCATAAATGCCAGTGTCCATGAAGAAAAGTTTATTACAGTTATCGATACCAAGCGGGCATATAATGCAGGGGGAAGGGTTTCACGTACTCTTAAAGTCGGAATGATACTGTGTAAATGAAACTACCAAGTTCAATAGTCAAAAAGTTGCAAATAAAGTAAGCACGCAAACTCATAAAATAAGATGGCTTGCCTCACGACTAAGGAACCAGAACATACTTATGGTTATAATACAATTTGTATACAATGCCGTAAACCATGCACAACATTTAATCAACCGGTGGTTTTTTTCTTACCTTTCACATTCTTCATCATACAGAACTCTGTAGTTGCGTAGAGAAGTTGTGACAGCAGTGTATAGTGCATTTTTGAACCGATATGCTACTTGCTCATGATTATTGGTAGGATGATTATGTCCATTTTTCAGTACGAAATGCCCATCGACAATCACTGCTGTGGCTCTACATGTTTTCAATGATTTTCCTTTACACTCAAGATGTCTGCAGTAAAAAAACCTTAATCAAAAGAGGCTTCAAAAATCAAACATGAAATTGGGAATGAAATTAATCTTTCGCAGATTTATATGTAAAGCACTCTCCCTGCAAATGAATGTGGAAGACTACAGAGTGCAAGCTAGTTATTTACGGCAAAAATTTAATAATCCCAGATAGAAACGCCATGACGCGGGGCAATATTTACAAGTGCTGTACACGTTGCAAAATATGCACCCTGTAGTGCACATCTATTTTAAATATTTCATAAATACCTGATACCATACTTACATAACATTCTGACGCGACTTATTAACCACGTAGAAGTATCCCTCATGCTCTCTGTCCTCTAAAACTTGTCGTCGCTTCTCGCCGTGTGCAAACATCGTGATTGTCCGATTAATACTAAAAGAAAAATAAATAGAATAAAGCTTTTTGCCTTCAAAGTTTCTTAATGTTCATAACGCAAATGATCAATATAAGGTTTCTCAATAAATTGTCAACATACCTCAGACTAGCTCCATTGCTCAAGACGGACGACGATGATTCCCACGTAGATCAAAAGTACACGATATCCGAATCGATATCGGCAGCGAATAAAGTAAACTTGAAATAACACGACAGGTTACCTATCGCACTGTAAATGGGGCTATACATTCAATAAATAAAAATAAATAAATAACAAGGAAACCTGATTAATGTTCGATCTGATTGAGATTGTCCGGCAATTTTCACTCGCGGTCCTCGCGGTGCCTCACGTGCGTAAAGTGTTCTGATTCACGATCGTCACACGGCTTGCCCAGCTACACCAAGCTACACAGCAGACCGCCTCGCGCGGCGTCCCGATGTCGACCCTCAGTCTAGTTGCTTAAATGCTCGGCCCTGATATACGTGCCACGCAGCTCTATTGCGACAACGCGGTTAAGGAGTTGGACTTTGACGACATCTTGTGGCAAATGACCCTCGCATTAGGTACAGTTGGTATTTACATTACCGACCATGACTATTTCGAAGCGCCGGTAAATTATCCCTACAACTTGGTGGCAGCTTCACCCGAAATCGCTTTCAACTGGATTTAACTTTTGTCGCGAATGTAAAGGGTCTGCTTAACATTTATTAGATGCGGGTTACTTCCAAATAAGTGTCCGATAATCTACGTGCGGGAATTATTTGTAATTTCGAAGAAGGGGTATTTTTCAAAAAGATTTTGGTCAGCTTATGCATTAGCCTCCGAGAGATTCTTAGGAGAGTTTTAGTTTTACGGTAACATTTCGTCTGCTCTACTCTTAATATCTCAGTACTGTAGCAAGCTGGGGAATGTGTAAATAGTTAGGTTGGCACTTGTTCGTGAATCGCTTTCGGGCATGTGTATGTCACCCCTTGAAGATATCTTTCATTAAAGGAACCAAGTGTTCGACCGTTTGAATTGCAATATTATGCTCTGCATAAAAAGCTGATAATTTAACTTCGGAAGTTTTCACGCTTGCCTTATGAGCATCAACCGCGTTTGGCTCAACAGCAAGCTCCTCTATTTGAACTGCAAGCGCGCGTCTCCGAATATGCGCCGCACTCGCAGCATACTTTCTAATTTTGCTTCTACCGCACGCTACTTTTTTCTGACAGCAAGTGCAAAACGCCTTCATTGGGTCGTCTAACACTGCTTGCAGCCAGCCGGCGAACTCCGGAATTTGTAGCCAAGATTCGAGAACATTTTTTTTTTCTTACGCGTTTTGTTCGTGGGGCACCTTCATCGTCTTGAGGACACCTTCCCCCAGCGAGCGGATTTGCCGAATCCATTGTCACTCACCTCGATTTTATTAAATATTACTAATTAATATACGGACGCGAATACGATCAAAGCAAAAGTGTTTTTTTCGCGGATTTATGAATGACCGTCGACGCAGAACGATTTGAATGTACCCGAATTCAAACAATGAAATGCGACACCTATGGGACGTATAAAGAAATGTTTTTCAAAGCTTATCCGCTATTGCGCAAACGCACGCATGGTAGACATTGCATGGTTGGTTTTATCCCAGTGGGGATCGTTTTTACAAACAAAAAAAACTTTTTAAACATACCCTAACGGGACGATAAAAAAATTGAAGTAACTTATTTTGATTTGTTCGTTTCATTTTATTGTCAGGAGTAATACAGAGTATGTACACTGCATTGTTTACTAATTTTATTTAATTTATATTTACGATAGGCACCGCCCAGTGGCGCCACCGACGCGCGGCGGTGAGGGGAACGTGCGGGAATAGTCGGAGGGAACATCTGGCATCACTGACGGGACAGTGTAGAAGCGAGTTCGTGCGTCGCGTCTCGCTTGCACTCGTTATCTTGGACTCATCGGGCACAGTGCGCGGTACGAGTATACGTGGTGAAACTCTCGCATGAGCTGACAGCTCATTAGTGCCGCGTTCGTGTACGAACACTTCCACGGTGATCCTTGATTTTTTTTGGTGCTCATTGACACTCGATTTTCGTCGCGCTTGTTTGCGCGGAGTTTCGTCGCGCTCATTTGCTCGGTTTTTCGTCGCGCTTGTTTGCGTGGGTTTTTCGTCGCTCGTTGCTCGATTTTAGTCGCGCTCGTTCGCGCGATTGTCGTCGCGCTTGATCAACCGGTGCAGCTCATCCCTGTGATTCCCTTCGGACGGTCGGGAGTGGTTATGCTCATGTTTCGGTTCCGCTCACACACACACGACTCACGATGTCGGACGGCGAGAAGACTTCCTTGGTCTCCAAGGACGAGACGCAGGGTGTGGTGACGACCCCTGCTGGGACGTAGGACGCCGTGACCTTGCCGTTGCCAGTCAAGGACAGGCGATCGAGCATGCGGGTAATGGGGGTCACCCCATCCGGGGATGAGTGCCGGAGTAGCCGTAACGAAGGCACGTTACCCCGGGTGGTCCCACACGCCTGTATGCTCCATTATGGGCATCAGCAGGCGTCTCATAGCTGGTTGATGTCAAGTCTTCGAGCCACCCTTCCAGAAGGTGATCTTCGGACACCGGGTGATCGCTGTTTCCACAGATTGGCTCAAGGCGGTCCGACCGCTCTCTTGGGGGTTGTTCGGGCTGTTCCCGTCTCTTGGCGGGCTGGGGGTTGCTGGGGGCCCTTCTGGGGTGTCGGATCTGACACATGGTGCCGAGAAATGTCGGGTGAATTTAATTCACACCTCGGATGCATCCTGTGCTGTTATAGTCTCGATGCAAATGACGAATCGACTTATGCCGACACCCACGTGCAGGAGTCCCCCTCTCCCTTGGTCTTAAGAGCGGCGGGTGCGGCGCGTGCTGCACTCACTAGAAGTCGGACTCTGCCCTGCGCGCCAACGGGCGCGCGGGGCTTGGTGCATGGAACGACTTTACATGCACCAAATTCCCACCCATCCACTCAACTTCCTTCCACCTCTTTGGGCGGTCTCCAGCGGCGGCCTCTCCCATCCCTTCGGGGGTGGGAAAGGTCGACGTCAAAGACCGCGAAACCCCAACCGGGCCCTGCGCCGTCGATGTCTTTGGATATCGATGGTGACGGAACCGGGGGGTCTACTAATCATTTTATTATTTCAGGCTCTCTCTTTTCAGGTGCGGTTTCAGGCCGTTGCGCCTCGGGCGACTCGTTGTGTATCTAGTTTCGCTTCGTTTCGTCTCGTCCGCTTCGGCCTGTCTCCGATACTAATCTGTTCTTTTTCCACAGGTCCCCCAATCCACCCCTAGCGGTCTCCAGCGTCGGCTTCTCCTATCCCCTCGGGGAGGGGAAAAGGCGACGTCAATGACCGCGAAACCCCAACCGGGCCCTGCGCTGTCGATGTCCCGGGGCGTCGATGGTGAAGGAACCGGGGGTATACTAATTTATTTTATTTTCAGGTACTAATCTTTTCTTTTCAGGTTTCGGTCAAATCGTTCCGTCGCGTCCGATTCGTCGCGTTTCTGGCTCGTTCCGGTTCGTCTCGCTTCGGCTCGTCTCGGTTCATTTGGTCATATTTCTCTTCTCGTCTCGACTTCCTTGGTGCCGATCGTTTCGTTTCGTTTCGTTTTGATTCGTTTCGTCGCGACCCCCCCTTTCTTATTATTCTCTTCTCTTTTCCTGTTTTCTTCTTTTCTTCTTTTCTTCTTCTCCTGAGTTCCCTTGTTCCCTTGTTCTGTTGTTCTTTAGTATCTTCTTCCCCTTGTTCCCTTTCCTCCTGCTCCCGTGAAGAAGCAAGAATGTTTTCTACAGAAAGATCACGTTCTTGTTTCTTGGGTGTGTGCGTGTATGTGTGAATGTGTGTGTGTGGGTATGACTGTTTTCGTGTGTGCGTGTTAGTGTGTGAGTATGGATTTTCCTCTTTCCTTCTTTTCCGTTTCCTGTCCCCTTGTTCCCTTACCTGCCTTCTGCATGTCTTTCTATCCCTACTTCATAATCTTAATTTAATTCAATATTTTTCCCTACAGACGGGCCCACTGACGCGACTCAGCGCCCCCCCTAGACTAAGCTGTATCGACGTGGCGAGGGTCTCATGGCAGGAAGGGGTTATTTGTCCTGTCCCAAGCGTGGCGGTTAGGGCGGTTGGGGGCCCCCGACGCCGTATCAATTCTCCCGGGTGGGGCAAGACGGCGCTGCTCCACCGTGTGTCTTTTAATTCCGTCATAACTCGTGGGACAAAAAATGAAACTCAGCAAAAACCTGTGTGAATGTGGACGAGTGAATGGACGTAGGAGTGTCCGCCTGGCCGAGCAAGGGCAACCAGGCGCGGCACAAGTGGGAGTTGCTGACACCGTCGCGAGGCCGCACACCCGTGCCGCTGCGAGGGGGTTGACGGCTTCTCAGCCTGCATCCGCTCATCGGGGTCCACCCCCTTGCGGTCCCACGGGTGTCGCTGGCCGAAGACGCCTCGGCAGTCAGACAAATGTTCTCGGCCTTCGTGCCGTCCGTGTCGAGCTGGTTAGGTGCGATAGGCTCCCGATCCAGACCGCTGGAACGGGAAACGTAGTAGACCCCCCGAATAGACCCGCGAATCTCGAGCCCCGCGTGGCTCAAATCGTTCTCGACCGGTGCGATAGACTCGTTTTAGGACGCGTAGTAGATCAGGTTAGACACGCGAACGTAGACCCGCGACCCGCGAACGTGAACCCCCGCGACGAACCCCCTAATATTAACGTCAACCCTTTGCGTACCATGGGAATTAGAATCGTTCAGCTGAACGCGCGGCGTTCAGAGGTAGTTACCGGCGAGGTGCGCGAACTCATCAGCCAAAAGCGTCTTGACATCCTGCTATTGCAGGAGCCTTATGTCAAAAGAACAGACGCGGCACACACATTCTTCGGATTAGGTACCGCAGCACAGGTCGCAGCGGTCAGAACCGAAAGAGCATGGGCAGCCGTGGTAGTGTGCAACCCAGCCTTTCAGATGCTCTTCGTCTCGCAACTCAGCACGACACATTGTGTCTGTGCGGAGGTGCAGGCACCCGGCTTCTCGTTCTATGTCGTCTCGCATTATTTTCAATATCAGGACGACATCGAGTTGCACCTCAGACACCTCGATATGGTGCTTCGTTCTCTGAGGGGGAAGAGAGTTATAGTGGCGTTAGACGCAAATGCGAAATCGGCTCTGTGGGGACCACAGGAGACCGATGATCGAGGTACCAGGCTGGAGGAGCTCATTCGAGTCTTCGGTCTGGATATCTTGAACGACGCTGGTCAACCGGCGACTTTTTGGACGACAAGGGGAGAGTCGTACATCGACGTCACCTTGTCGTCGCCCTCCATGACTCGATTCGTCAGAGAATGGAGGGTTCGACCGGAGTGGACGACCAGCGATCATAGGGCGCTCGACATCAGATTGCGAGTGCCAAAGGCCGAAGCGGGAGATCGGGTGGCCGGTCTCAGTCGGTTTGACACTCGTCGTGCAGACTGGGAGCGGTTCGCCGAGATCCTAACGGCTCTGTCGAGAGATAGGCTGGAGGGGCTCGCAATTGAGTCGGCAGACGACGTCGAAATTATGGCTACGACTCTCACGAGCGTCCTGACGGACGCTTGTGTCGAGTCTATGCCGCGCAAGAAGCGCTTCAGAAAGTCCAACCCATGGTGGACACGAGAATTGACCAACAAAAGGAGGTTGGTCTTCAGACAGCTGCGTGCGTATCAGAGGGAGAGAACGCAGCCCCTTCGCCTCGAAAAGTTGCAAGTATATCGCACGTCTTTGCGAGAGTACAGCAATGAGGTGAAGAGAGCGAAACGTGACAGCTGGAAGGCTTTCGTCACGTCGTACGGGAACGAGGAGCCCTGGGGCTTCGTATACAAGCACCAGGCTGATAAACTCCGAGTTCAGAAAGTGCTGAGCACTATCCGGCGTGGCGAAGAGACCACGATGGATATGAGAGAAACCGCCAGAGGCCTTCTCGATACGCACGTCCCCGATGACCGGGAAGAGGATGATACCCCGTGGCACAGAGCGGTGCGCGAAAGAGCGCAAGAACCGCTCGACACGGAAGACGCCGGAGTATTCACCGAAGGTCAGATGAAGAAGGCGTGCGGTTCTTTTAAAAATGGTAAAGCTCCGGGACACGACCTCATCGAGGTCGCAGTCCTCAAGGGAGCGTGCAGGATCATCCCCGATCAGCTGCTTAGATTGTACAACGCGTGTCTTGTTTGGGGAACTTTTCCCGCAGCCTGGAAGGAGGGCTCCCTCAGAGTTCTCCTAAAGGGCGAAGACAAAGACGAGAAGGACCCTAAGTCCTATCGCCCGATTTGCTTACTTTCCGTGGTAGGTAAACTATTCGAAAAATTAATAAAAATAAAATTGAGCGCCGTGATAGAGCAGGGTATTTCTACTCGTCAGTTCGGCTTCATGCCGGGTCGTTCGACTGAGGACGCGATTGTAGAGCTCCGTGCCATGGTTGACGAATCCGCTTCGCAATATACGGTCGCGCTGCTGTTCGACATCGCTGGAGCTTTCGACAACGTTTGGTGGCCAATGGTCTTCAGAGAGCTGCGCATCAGGGAGTGTCCTGCAAATATTTACAAGGTGCTTCAGAGTTATTTCCAAGATCGTCAGGTGACGCTTTCGTGGGGGGAAGAGAGTGTTTCCAAGCGTGCCACGAAGGGCTGCCCACAGGGGTCAGTCCTGGGTCCGGCATGCTGGAACATTATGTTCGATTCGCTTCTTCGGAAACTCGAGGAGCTGTGCCCTGACCGATTCATCGCCTACGCGGACGATCTTCTGGTCCTGGTAAGCGGGGAATCGAGAAGGGAGCTCGAAATCGAGGGCCAAAGAATCGTCGATGCGATCGTCAGTTGGTCTCGAAAGGCGAGGCTCGAACTTTCCGCACGGAAGACGGAGGCTATCCTCCTCAAGACCGTGTGGGTTCGACCTCCACCGATAGGTAGGCGCGGCGGGAACCGTCCCGATCGACAGCGTAGGCAGGCGGTTAGGCCAAATTTGGCAAACAGGTACCCGACAATAAGAATAGGTAACGCGACGATCCCCTTTAAAGACTCGGTTAGATACCTGGGCGTCCACTTCGATAAGGAAATGGGGGTTAAATCCCACTGTAGGTATTTGCGGGATAAAGTCGGGAAACTTTTTACGAAGCTCGGGAAAATGGCAGGTTCGGGGTGGGGGTTGCGATACGCGGCGTTGAAAACCGTCTACAGCGGGGTCTTCCTCCCGATAGTAGCTTACGCTGCTGCGGGATGGGCGGACCTCTGCAACGCGCACGACAATAGGGTTCTTCGCTCGGCGCAGCATATCGCACTAAAGGCAACCACGGCCGCGTACAGAACGTCGTCGTGGGATTCGCTGTGCGTTATCGCTGCTGCCATTCCCGTAGACATACTACTTCAAGAACGTATAGCCAAATACAAAGTGAACACGGGTGTGGACGCCTGGATGAACGGTGTAGATATCGCGAACAATTGTCGAGATGCGGTCAAGCGCATAAAGGAACAGGCGTTGGTGATGTGGCAGACCCATTGGAATTCATCAACGAAGGGTCGGACCACACACGCCTTCTTCGGCAGCATCCGAGAGAGGCTGGAGGCGCGTTGGCTTCAAACGAACCACTACAGCACGCAGGTTCTCACCGGCCATGGGAATTTCAGGGCGCGTCTCGCGTCCTTTAATCTCGTGGACGGGGGAGACTGCCGCTGCGGTTTGCCGGAGACATCGCAGCATTTCCTCCTCGAATGCCCACGCTTCGAGGCGCAGAGAGTCGCTCTGCGCGAAGTAATCGGAGATAGAGAGTGGCCAGAAGCGGCGCACCAATTGGTGTCGTCTGCCGAGGCCTTTTCTGTCTTCTCCGATTTCTGTAGGGAGTGCCTTTGGCTAAAGGCACAGGAAGAGCTCGCTGAGCAGTAGGGTAGGAAATCGGCGTATCTTTCGCGGTGCGACGGAGCACGAAGAACGAAGAATGAAGAATGCGGAACGAGGAAAAACGGAGAAAGAAGAAAGAAGAGCGAAGAAGAAGATATAGAATTAAGACCGCGCGAAATTCCTTTTCACAAGGAACTTTACTCTCGTCGAAATCGCGTTAGCTTCTGGTATTACTCAACCGGGATGTGTCGGAACTCCCGGAAATGAGTGAATGGGCCGAAACCTTCTCGGACCACCCATTCACTCGAGTGATATAGGCAGGGTTTCATAATCAATAAAAATTTTACTCCTTACAGCTTTGCAGCTGCACTTGAACTGCGCAGGGGTCGTTCTGTTTTACGACTTGTTCAAGGCAGCTACCGTGGGGTTCCATTCCCCCGACAATCGCCTGGATATTTTCCGGGCATCCTGTAAGTGGACTGAGCAAGTTGCTCACGACTCCGCCTCCCCGTTTGGCCCCCGCTGGAAATGACTTCGAGGGATTCGACTTCGGTCGGATCGCTGGAAGCCCAACCAGGTGAGTCGCTACCCGTTGCAGGGCAGGGTAGGTCCATCTGCTCGATGATCCTTGATTAATTGATCGATCGATCGACTAGTCAACGGTGAGAGCAGGGTTTTTCCAAGCCTAGTCCCCCCTTGTCAGCGTTTTCAACGGAAAGTAGGGGAATCTTTGTTGCGTTTGCTCTTGATGGGCGAGAGACCTTCGGGTCGAGCATAAGAGGAGGGTTTCGTGCCTGACTCTTGATACATTAAATGCCAGTCAAGGACAGCGGGAGGCGCTCACCGAGGACGACGTCCGCGTCCAAATCGGATTTCAAGGTCCGGGTGGCGGCGCAGATGGAGCTGCTGGACATCATTTTCGACGTTGCCGAGATGGTTCCAGCAGACCATACCGAGTGCACTCACGCGAGCTTGGAGGACAAGCTCAAGGTCATTGACGATCGATGTGGCCAATTCATGGAACGGCATCACGCGCTCATTCGGGATGATGCGCTGCTACTGGAGGATCACCCGTACCTGCGTGATAAGGTGAGCCGGCAGGTTAGCCGTTCCGGGAGAGGATCTTTCTTCTCAAGGCCAAGCTCGCACCCGAACCTATCTCAATAGCAGCACCGCCCATGGTACCGACGGGGCGACCGGACAGCTCACATCTGCTAGAATTCAAGCTCCCGGAGTTCAGAGGGAACTGCACGGAGTGGCCGGCGTTCGCAGGCTTGTTCAGGGGTATCCTGGCCAAGGAGACGGAGCTCACGAACCTGGAGAGGTTCCACTACCTTCGGGTGAGTGTCCAGGGCGAGGCAGCCCAGCTTATCTCCTCGCTACCGATGATTTAAGAGTCCTTCGCAGCGACGTGGGATCATCACGGTCCAGCTCATCAACTTCGTCGCTGCTCGCCACAGCACTCGATCATATCGATGTCGCGGAGATCTCTCACGAGGTTCGGCTTCTGGTAGATCCAGGATCGGAACTCACATTCGCGTCGGAGCAGCTCATCGGTCTGCTCGGTTTCACGCGACAATGGTCGTCGATTCCAATTTACGGCATCGGCGGATCAAGGTCTACTCACACAAAAGGTACAGCTCAGCTCATTTTACGGTCGACTCACACCTCGCGCTCACTTGCAGTGACAGCTCATCTCTTGAGGACGGTCACTTCGATCCTACCGTCCTTCGAGGCTCCAATGCAGGCGTGGCCTCACTTGGCTAAGCTTCGGCTTGCCGACCCGGCCTTTCTCACGCCACGGCCTGTGGATCTCATCATCGGGGCAGATCGTTACGGCCAAATCATCAAGGCAAACATCATTCGAGAGGCTCCGACGGAGCCAATGGCTCAACTCTCCATTTTTGGCTGGTTGGTGCTCGGTCCGGTGCAAGCTGCTCACGCTGTCACGCGTACAGCACGCACGGCCACGGCACATCCAGAAGACGTTCTTCTCCAGGAGCTTCTCACGAAGTTCTGGACGCAGGAAGAACCACCGTCGGATACACCAGGTCAGCTCACGCCCGAAGAGGAGGAGTGCAAGGCCCACTTTCGGTCGACTCACACACGGGACTCAACAGGAAGGTACGTTGTGTGAGTTCCTCTCAAATCATCAGCTTCGCTGCTAGGAAACTCACACCGTACAGCTCATCAGTGCCTGCAGCACATGCTCAGGCGGCTAAACCGGGATGAAAACCTCCGGACACTCTATCACGGGTTCATGGAGGAATACGAGGAGCTCGGACACATGGTGAGGGCACTAGCCGAGTCTCCTCCCGGTGAGGTGCATTATTATCTGCCGCACCACGGGGTTCTCAGGCCGGACAGGGAAACAACGAAGCTGAGAGTGGTGTTTAACGGCTCTGCCGCGACCACCTCAGGACTGTCCGTCAATGACATGTCGCACACGGGTGCGAAACTGCAACTGGACATCCCGGACGTACTCATTTGGATCCGACTGCATTGCCGTCTCTTCGCAACTGACATCACGAAGATGTTCCGGCAGATCAACGTGCACCCGGACGACTGGATTCTGCAACGAATATTGTGGACCGACAGCCAGTCCAATCCGGTGTCGTACCAGCTCACCACCGTCACCTACGGAACAAAGGCAGCTCCATTCCTTGCCGTTCGTGCTCTGCCGCAGTTGGCAGAGGATGAAGGTCATCGGTTTCCGTTGGCATTGCCAGCGCTACGGCTTGGAAGATATGTTGACGACATATTTGGAGGCGCGGATACAGTGTATCAACTCATCAAGGTCGCTCACCAGCTCAAGGGGTTATGCCAGGCGGGCGGTTTTCCGCTGGCCAAATGGCATTCGACGCATCAGGACCTACTCACGGCAGTCTCATCGGCGAACACCAAGGATCACCTCTCACTCGACGATTGCGCTAACAAGATACTCGGAATCAGGTGGCTTCCACACGAAGATAAATTCGTGTTCTCATCGGCCTTCTCACCATCACCGGCCAAACTCACCAAACGGATCCTGCTGTCGGAAGTCGCCCAGATTTTCGACCCTCTTGGATTCATCTCACCCGTCACGATCCGTGCCAAGATGCTCCTGCAGGAGCTCTGGTTACATAAGGTTGGATGGGATGATGCCTTACCAGCTCAGCTCTCATCCAACTGGCTCACTCTCCGGGAAGATCTCACGCGCCTGGCCAGGCTTTCAATTCCTCGATGGCTCAACACACGGGCCGACTCAGCAGTGGAAATACACGGCTTCTCGGATGCATCTCAACTGGAGATGTCAGCGGTAGTCTACATCGTGGTCAGCTCACCGTCCACAGCCGCTCAGGCGGCATTGGTGTGCTCGAAAACTAAGGTAGCACCTCTCAAGCGGCTCACCATTCCTCGGCTTGCACTCACCGCAGCGCTGCTCATGGCGAAACTCGTCAAGTACGTGCAGGCTACACTGCACATGGACGTTCAATCAACTCATCTGTGGACGGACTCATCGGTTACGCTCATGTGGATACGATCTCACTCGTCAAGGTGGAAGGAAGGTGTGCGAAACAGGGTCGCACAAATTCAGGAGCTCACAGCAGACGCTCACTGGCGGCATGTCCCGGGAGTAGCTAACCCGGCTGATTGTGCCTCCAGAGGCGTTACCACTGCTCAGCTCGAACATCATCCACGTTGGTGGACTGGACCGCCTTGGATGATACAAGGCGAGAACTCATGGCCGTCTCAACCAACCTCAACGGTCTCCGATGACCTCTGTGCACAAGAGGCCCGTCCGGGAATCTCACTTGTCGTCGCCGCTCCACGCGTCGACCATCACTGGGATCTGATTTACCAGGTGTCGACTCTGGGTAAATTATTTCGACTCACGTCTGTTTGTTTCAGAAACGCTCTGAAAATTAGGAAGAAGCTCACCGACCCACCGATCGCGGTCATCTCATCGGACGCCATGGAAGAAGCAAAGCGATTCTGGGTGAAGGCAACTCAAGCGGCATACTTCTCATCGGAGCTGTGTACTTTGCTCTCGGGTTCTACGCTGTCTCGCCATCACCCCTTCACTCGACTGATTGCATATGACGACGGGCATGAGATCATTCGAGTTGGAGAGCGGCTCAACCAGTCAACGCTCACGGAGGAGGGGAAGCATCCTGCTATTCTGCCTTGTCACGCTCGACTCACGGAACTGCTCATCAGCGATGTTCATCGGCGCACTCTACACGGAGGCACGCAGCTCACCCTGGCTCATCTGCGCCAGGCCTACTGGATCCTCGGAGGAAGAGCATCTGTGAAGTCCCACATCCTGCGGTGTGTGATGTGTGCCCGGCAGAGGGGGATCCGTGCCCATCAACTGATGGGCCAACTACCTCTCTCTTGGTCTACACCCTCACCTGCCTTCAGTCACACTGGTGTGGACTACGCAGGACCGTTCACGCTCAAAACCTGGAAGGGGCGAGGGTCCAAGACACAAGGCATGGATCTGTGTCTTCGTGTGCTTCTCAACTTCGGCAACTCACTTGGAGGTCGTCAGCGATTACGCGACGACTGGATTCATCGCGGCGTACCGGCGGTTCACAGCTCGACGGGGCATTCCTACATCCCCCCACTCAGACTGCGGCACCAACTTCATCGGAGCAGATGCCGCTCTCCGTCGCTGTTCGATCAGAACACGCAGGAACACCGGGAGATCGCATTCCCACTTCCCGCACATGTGCGGGAAGTGGGAAGCCGTGGTGAAATCTATAAAGTTCCATCTTCGCCGCACTGTGGGCGAAACGCCGCTCACTTTCGAGGAGCTCACCACCTTGCTCGCTCAAATCGGGGCCATTCTCAACTCTAGGCCTCTAAAACCGCTCACCGACGACCCGCAGGACGTTTCGGCGCTCACTCCGGGTCACTTCCTCACCAGTCGAGCTCTCACCACGTTACCCGAGCCAATGCGACGCGTCGAGTCGCATACGGTACGCTCACCCGGGTTCGTCGCGGATTAATATAATCGAGACGGCGTATTCGGGATCATCCTCGACTCATTATTTTGGACCTGCTCACGCACGAGCACGGTGCATTTTCTATTTGTACACTGTTGTGGAAGAAAATATACATTTATTTTCATTTTTTGTTAAATCTTGTGACCATCTTATTTTTCCCTACCCGCACAAAAACTAAAAAAGTGTTTTTGTGTACTACCCGTACACAAAAACACATATGTGTTTTTGTGTACATATATGTGTCGGACGTTGTTGGCAACGTTTTTAACACGGAGCATGGAGATTTGCGATACGATTCATCGAATGGACTGGTCCTCGTTCGATATCAGGACAAAGAAAAGTCTGATCACTATCGTGATACGCTCTCTACGACCTTTACATCCGCTAATATCATCACACTCTCCCTCGATTATTTCAGCAAAATGAGTAGTAATCACAAACTCCTTAGTTCAAAAATATTCTTTTTATTACAATTTTGTATGTTTATCAATGAAACTGTAGCCTATCAAATGTTCGTACTCAACGTATAACGTTCTGCAGCAATCGGGAGAGTAGTCGATAAGTTCCATTGAATTCGTTTATAGATGGAAATAATAAAGAAATTGTGGCAAGAACGTAATTTTCCATTTTGTCAATTTTTCTGTGCATCGTAGTTGTAAATAGGTCTATAAAGTCTTTCTATAGAGATACCTAGAATGAATGTATAATGTCTATGAATGATTTATGAAAATGCCTAGTCGAATGTCAGGAACGTCTGTGTTAATATATGGAATTACCTTTGCCGCAAACTATTATCAAGACGTATCCACTATTACAGAGTGCATTATATACAACCCTCAAGATGTACGGCAATTTTTGTTAATGCTTTTCCTATGGTAGCTCAAGTATCTGAAGAGTCGGAGTTTTCATGAATAAATTATTAAGACTCAGAGAGTAAATTTTTGGTCCGTTGATGTTGCAATCTTCGAAGGGAGCCATCGAACAGCCGACTTGCGGAAAAAAACTTATGGATGGAATTGTAAACGCATGCCCATCGTATCGTGAAGTATTTGAACCGCGGAATACATTTGAGCATAAGATGCTTCAAAATGCAAGCTATATCATACAACTTTACGGTCTTTAAATGTTGCGGTATTTGGCGACCTGTACACTGGTCCACGGGCTGGAAAACGATTGTTTACGATTCATATACAAGTCTGATGATATTCTTCATCTATACGTGCACA
This sequence comes from Stenichneumon culpator, assembly GCA_964017025.1. Taxonomy (NCBI): domain Eukaryota; kingdom Metazoa; phylum Arthropoda; class Insecta; order Hymenoptera; family Ichneumonidae; genus Stenichneumon; species Stenichneumon culpator. The sequence continues at coordinate 2,418,394 of OZ024781.1, read as the reverse complement.
ATATCAGAATTCATAGATCTCATTAAGTCGTTCGACAATGTTGAGGACTTCGCCAAAGCTTCGTTTATGCTCTTGTCAATGATTGGTGTGTGCGGAAAAACAGCAAATTTATTAAAAAAACGTTGCGCGATAATTGAACTGATGAATGTGCTCCAGAACGATATTTGTAGACCACGAAGTGCGGAAGAAATTCACATACAGAGGAAATACGAACGGGGTGCTAGGTAAGTTTACTATTGAATCGCCCATTATAAGATTTTTTCATATTTCAAAGCCATGCCGTATTTGATATTTTTATACAAAGATTCAATACTTTGTGGTACGGTATGCTTACCGGGATGGCATCGGTTTCCATGTCAGTGAGGTCTCTCATACTGGACATCCCTCAGCATGCCCTGCCTTTCAAAGCCTGGATTCCTTACGATTATGATACGTCTCAGATTGGTTTCTGGTTCGCATATTTTCACCTACTGATAGCCCCTGCCGCGGGCGCACTCGTGAATATCGCATTCGACACTTTCGTTCCGGGTCTGCTAATGCAGACATGTGCGCAGATAAAAATTTTAAAGTCGCGACTTTACGCCATTCCAAAGACAATTGACATGAGGCGAAAATCACACTGTAACGAGCACGACCCTGAGTGTCAAAAGGAAAGTCGGCTTTTGGAATCCGAACTGCTGACCGAGTGCGTCAGACATCATCACGAGATATACCGGTTAAATAATTCCATTCTATCGTTTATAGTCATTTCGACATTGTGTTTGTTTTTTTCAATGATAATAACTTATCGAACTTTAGATTTGCGCAAACCTTAAACGACGTATTCGGTCTCGTAGTTTTTCTTCAATACTCTGTCAGCTCCGTCGTAATTTGCGTTAGCGTTTACGAGTTGTCAAAGGTTAGACTATTCAGCACGGCGTTTGCTACGAGTGTCTTGTACCTGGCTTGCATGCTCGCCCAGATATTCATTTATTGCTTCTACGGCGGTGAAACTACTCTTCAGGTATATTTACATACGTTTTAGTATGTATATACATAAAAAGCAATTAATTAACTAATCTTTCGCGCTAATATCAAACATTGTTGAGATTATTTTTACTACAGAGCATGACGATTTGCGATGCGGTCTATTCAATCGACTGGTCGTCATTCGGTGTCAGGACGAATAAGAGTCTCGTCACTATCATGATACGTTCTCAGCGATCCATTACCTTTACCTGCGCCAGAATCCTCACACTATCTCTCGATACTTTCAGCAAAGTGAGTAATAATCAGACTCTCGTCAGTTAAATATTTCTCGCACTATTTTTTTATACATTTGTGACTGTTATTGTAGCTTATCAAACTCTCGTATTCGACGTACAGCGTGCTGCAACAATCTGGAGAATAGTCGACACCACCGAAATCAATTATAGAGAGATAACAATAAAATAATGACAAGAGCATAATATTCCATTTTGTATTTTTTTTTCATTACACTGTGGTTGTTGGTAGATGTAAAAAGGCTTATCAAGATTTTAAAGAGATTCCTCAATCTCCAACGTATCAGGGAATTCAAAATGTGCCTAACGCACTGTAACGCGGCGAAATTTGCCCGTTACATAATTATACTCTCTGACTAATAAACCAGTAATTATTGTACATCATCTTCGACTCGATTCATTATTCTGCCTGACCAGTCGGACATCCATAACAATCCAGGTTAGAAATCTCTTGTTCTTCTTCCTTACCGTTCGAAAAGTGATACAGTGGACTGTCCTTTTGGATGTTTGGCATATTTTTCGAATTGAAACAACCTTGAGGGATGGTTCACATGAAACGTCATTATCTCGCACGGCTCGTGAAAATAGTTCCGAGTTTGCTTCAATTCGACATTAAGACCCAAGAGAGAAATCTCCTGTTCGTCTTCTTTATCGATAGAAATGTAATACAGAATAGTATCCTTTTGGATATTTAGCATATTTTTCGAATTGAAGCAACCTTGAGGCATGGTTCATATGAAACCTCATTATCTCGCACGATTCATGAAAATTATCCGGAGTCTGCTTCAATTCGGCATTAAGACCCAGGTGAGAAATCTCTTGTTCTTCTTCCTTACCGTTCGGAAAGTGTTATAGTAAACTGTCCTTTTGGATGTTTGGCATATTTTTTGAACTGAAGCAACCTTGAGGCATGGTTCATATGAAACCTCATTACCTCGCGCGACTCGAGAGAATGCTCTGGAGTTTGCTTCAATTCGGCATTAGGACCCAGGTGAGAAATCTACGATACTTGTATATATACTTGATACGATATTTGTTTTAAATGATGGTTTCGACGGTAGTGACGACGGAATAAGACACCGGTCCCTTAAATTTCTTTTCCCGGTGATTAGGACCTACCGAAAAAGGCCTTAGTAGTATTGTGTGACGGCTCCAGCCTCTTCCCACCAATATTATTTTTCGCGGTGGCTTCATTTTTCCGCCGGGTCTTAATTCGTAGAACCTGCAGCTTATCTGTATCCGGTCGCACGGCTTAGAGCCGTGAGAAGGCCCTTATCGCGGGCGTCGCGACAGTCCGTCGCGACTTTGTTCCTCGGTGAAGCGTGCGTCAGGCCCTCAACTTCACGCCCGCTTTACATCAGTACAGCTCGAACCTCCAACCGATACACTCCTCCGAACTAGTTACTCTCCCAAACATACGCTGCGACTAATAAAGTGTCGAACATAGATTCGCAAAACCTGAGGCTTCGGTATTCATTTATACCCGCAACGTCAGACTGTCACATGGTGCAGAAGTGGTCTTACCACACAAACACGCCTACGTAAAAAAAAATAATAATAAACAAATAAATAAAAAAAAAATAAAAAAAAATTCTCGGACTCTAGTGCTCGCGCCGCGCTCGCACAAATAAACAAAACCGGACAGTGAAAAACAAAAAGTGACATAACAAAAAAACAGTGAGAAAAAAAACACAAAAAGTGACATAACAAAAAAAAAAACAACGAACGAAAAAGACGCCAAAAGAACCGACTAGGTGTAGTGATAGGTTGGCAAATAAAAAACCAAAGGTCCCAGATAATCAACCAAAAAAGCAACCAATTACGAAAAATTTGAATGATCCTGAGAATCTGTCACCCGAGATGACAGACGAATACTGGGATTCCAAAGTTACGCGCAGCACTCGCAAAACCAAAGGACGAAAAAAAAACTCGATTCCAACCTCCGGACTCAACATCCTCAGACTCAGACCCACCGCCATCACCGCAACTAACACCAGAATATTGGGATTCTAGAGTTACCTACCCGGACGATACTCGAATATATGTAAATCCCGAGGACGCACAATCAAAAACGAAATCACCTGTGCCAATGTCACCCGAAATGACACAGGAACATTGGGACTCAAAAATCACAAAAACTCCGGATAATACACCACCAGTGGAGCAAACAGTCCCTCCACGAATCGAGCAACCAATCGCAGTGCCAAGCACTCCCAAGAGGATCGCCCAACCAATTACCACACCGAGTACCCCAGCAGAACAACCAGTCGCCACACCAGGGTGTTCATGGCAAATCGACGAATCAGCCGCCACACCAGGGTGTTCATGGCGAGTCGGTGACTACACACCAGAACAACCAATCCTCACACCAAGGCGTTCACAGCAGATTAAGGACAGTTCATCATCAATGGACATTGGGCCAACATTCGAATCATCACCATGGATTCCACATGAGACAACAGAATGCTCTAAATCAGACGAATCACGATTAGCTACACCTCTAAAACCTTCTCGAGCGTTAGCAAACCAATATCACAATATGTCACCATCGTCAGACAGCGATTCCAGCAACGATTCAGCGTACCAACCAGCGCAACAACAACGAAAATGCTTAACACTGCGAACAACCCCACCACTAATAAGGGGATCAACAATAACAGACGATTTACACATAAAAGATAATATCGTAGTAACACAGGAAAACATCCTGGCGCAGGAAGATAACATCGCACAGTTCCTGTCAGCCAACGGTGTCATGGACACAATGGTTTCCAAAATACTCGCGGAAAAGGGTATACTCACCCAATCGGTATTTTCGCAATCCGATCCCGGAATCGGACACATTTTCGTCACACGCGATAAAACGCTACGATACTTCACGATAATCTGTAAAAACAAATCGACAGACGCTACTAGTACACTAACAATTCAAAAATGTCTAGAAACCCTTGTACAGACTCTAGTAGAAAACAAAATTACATCGTGTACTCTATCCAAAGACCCAAGAATTATCGACACATTTTTGTGGTCTAACATCAAAGGATACCTACGAGTACTCGCGATTAACTCAAACATCACCTTTAGGCTATGCGAAGGTCTTATAACCGTTCCAGAGCAGGAAAATAGGCAAAATATTATCAGAGAGCTGCACGGATCCGCAGTCGGAGGTCACAAAGGTGTGAAAAAAACTTATCAGCGCATCCTCTCCCAGTACTACTGGCGAGGATTAAAAAAGGACGTAGAAAAGATCATAAAATACTGCATCGACTGCCAGAAAAACAAACTGGTCCGCATAAAAAATAAAGCTCCTATGATGATTACGGACACACCAGCGCAACCCTTCGATAAAGTAGCCATCTATATCGTAGGTCCATTGCGCGAATCAAAAAATGGACATACGTACATACTAATTATCTTCGACTTATTCATTAAGTTCAGTATAGCGGTACCACTAAAACACCAAACGTCGATAGACATAGCGAGAGCGCTTTGTACAACCTTGATATCAACTTTCGGTGCACCTCGCGCGATACTAACCGATCAAGGTACAAATTTTCTGTCGGAAATGTTCAGAGATTTCGCGCAACTATTTCAGATAGAACAGCACAGAACAACCGCGTATCACCCACAATCGAATGGCGCAATTGAACGCAGCATCACGTTCTTGTGAAATATTTAAAGCACTTCATCGACAGTAATCGAGACTGGGATGAACTGCTTACATTCGCGACCCTTTCATACAACACCAGTATACACGAAAGTACAGGGTTCACCCCTTGCGAATTAGTATTTGGTAGGAGAGCTCGAACACCTTCAGAGTTCCCACCACCTGAAAAAATCATAACTTACGACGACTACATGACAGATCTAATGAGAAATTTCAGAAACGTTCAAGAACTCGCCTTAGAAGAGGCAATAAAGTTCAAAGAACGAACCAAAAGATACTACGGTAAAAGAACTGTAGAACCGGAATATCAAGTAGGCCAACTCGTTCTCACAAAGAACGAACGTAAAACGAGCAAATTTGATAAGGACTGGCTAGGCCCGTACCAAATCGTAGAAATCCCAAATAAGCGCAACATCACAATACAACTAGACAACAATACGACAAAAACTCTACACGTGGATAAAATTAAATTGGCATATGTTGCAGATGCTACGCCAATTCCGTAAAGGCGTCCGCACCAGACGCCTTCAAAATTACACCGCTGACGAAAAACCCTGGACTCTACTCGGAGTCCTTGGGCACACTCCATTCATACCACACAACATGGACGCTGATAACGTACATAGACACATACGGATTCACATCCAGACGACAACAAATACAGGAAAACCTTGACGCCGCTAACGCATTTTGTTTCACCGTACGAGGTCACTGCCTAACCAGAGGTCAGCTACAAAACATACAAGCTCGACTAAACAGCGTCGCGAACGCAGCAGCAACCTTACAGGAACTGATACCATCAATCCAACTCGATTCAACTGACAAACGAAAGAAATGCGCGCCATTAGGATTCATAGGGAAAATCAACAAGATACTTTTCGGAACAATGGATAGTGAAGACTCAGACAGAATAGACTCGCAAATCGATGCGTTGGCAAACACAACCGCCGAATTAGCAGAAATCTTACTAAACCAAACACATATAATCAAATCAGGGTTAAACTTTACCCAAACTCAAATCACCCAACTAACAAACAGAATAAATACGGAAATCAGAGAAATCGAACTGAAACAGGCAACACTTGAATACGAATTACACGTAATCCAGAAACTGATAACATACACCACTTCTGTAGAGGAAACACTTATCCAATACGAAATTGATTTGGAAATATTAACAAACACAGTACTCTTCGCGAAAATGGGACAGATACACCCCGAAATACTCTCAGCATAAAAAATACTGACTAGCACAGTATTTTCCCTATACCACTCAGCACGGAATATGTTCCGGAATTAACCAAAATAATCGAGCTCACAGCATTCCATAACGGAGAACGGCTTATCTATGTCATCAAAATTCCACTTTTGGACCTCACACAATACAAACTATACCAACATCTGTCCGTTCCAGTCCGTTCCAGTACATCAAACCGACAGTCCGATACACCGCAGTCTCCGAAGACTTCAGTAGTTATTTCAATTTGGAAGAAGAAAACGAATGTAAATTCATAGTTAATCGATACATTTGCAAACAAATTTATCCCGTAGCACAGATCAACCACGAAACTGAATGCAAGGTTCAACTCCTCGTTAACCCACAATTTGGCAATCTAGAATCATGCGACATTAGACTAAAAATGCTAAAACAAACCTACTGGAAGAAAATTCGTAACGCCAACGCATGGCTGTACGCAGCACCAAAACCGGAAACTTTATACCTTATTTGCAATAACCACAAATCACTTATTGAAACAATCGAAAACGCCGGAATACTACAAGTCGAACCCACCTGCCGAGTAAAGACCCGAACAACGACACTAACTCCTTCAGTAGAAATAAAATCCTCAATCGAAGTAAAATTCGCACACACACCGATTTTGAATATCACAGCAATGATCCAAAAATCAATCGAAAACGTGGAAAACATCAACCTCACGGAAATCATAGTAGAAACAGAAACACTTACAGGTCTATCAAACACGAATCCGATACATGACGATTTAACGAAAAATTAGGTGGCATTAAAGGCCATCATCACAAAAGCAAGGGACATCTCAAAAACCCACCACATGAGTCACAGACTCTCCACGTTAGAAACCATACTTAAATACAGCGGAATCTCCCTCGCTTCCATCATCCTGCTTGCAGTAATCGGATGGAAGTTCTCCCTATTCGGAAAATATCTAGCCTATACAAAATCATATCGTTCGTAACAAAAAATCGGAAAAAGATCATACAACGACAAACCAATGAGGCTCCCGAACTGCCTATTGTCTACCACAGGCAACCGATAGAGTTGGTCGAGACTCAACCACAAGCGGTTACCGATTGTAGGGAGGTCGCAATCATTGCAGACCATCCACCACAACCAGCTCGTAGGCCGATTTACACGCTAACATATCATGACCGCAATGCGCTACCATAAAAAAAGAGGAAATATATACATACGTACATATACATATATATATTTTGACGTATTTTCCGGGAACTCACGCGATACGGTAGCCAAAAATCGAAAATCTCAAAACTAAACTTTTACGCGAAATCGGGAACTCCAAAAACTTCACCTTCGGCCGCCACCTCCGCGAGTGCATCGGCGTCCCGGTGGGCGTCAGTTAATTTTTGTTTCGCCGGTATTAACAACCGGGCTAAATCGGAAGTGAGTTGAGCGGGCTCACTCCGGTCAGTTTTTGTTTCGCCGGAAACGGACAAACCGGGCTAAATCGGAAGTGAGTTGAGCGGGCTCACTCCGGTCAGTTTTTGTTTCGCCGAAAACGGACAAACCGGGCTAAACTGGAGGTCGATTGAGCAAGTCGACCTCCGCAAGGACAGAACAAAACGGTACAACGAAACGAGAACGGTATCGGGATCTCCGAGCGCGAAGCTCGCACAACGATAACGCCGGATGCCACTCGCGAAAGCGACCGTACCGGAAATGCACGGTCGCTTAGGATGCGGGTTATGGTAGAAAGGTCGCGATCCATTGGCCAATAAAATAACGCGGAATCAAAAATCGGAATCGTGATCTAAGATATCGAGAACTATTTTATTTTTGGCTGTTAAGCCACGGGAGCTCGCACACACATGCATCGGCAGAGCTCAGCTGATCGAACGATCGAAGCGAGCGGAGCGAGAACGAATCCTGTACGCGATCGGGAATTTCTCTAATGATAAAACTTACCGAAGCAGCGTAATTTAATCCAATAAGGTGCGGGAACGGCATCTCAGGATGCATCGAGAATTGAATCACGATCACTGCACCTTAAGAGCGTTATTCACAACGCATCTCGAACACAGCAAAAATCGGCAACGAATTCAGACGGAATTCGTGTAACGCACGCCGTACACTCGCGAACGCACAAAGAGACAGGTAGCACGAGCGAGACGCACGAACCCGAGCGAGAGCGATAGCCGAAGTCCAGTGTAGCGCTAGCGAGAACGCACGACTCAGCGCGACACAATAGCCGAACTGTAAGCACGGGAGCGCGAGAGGCCCGAGGTACCTCGAGGACGCCTCTCGGTAGACTGATTAACCTACGAAAATATTCTAACGAGACGTTATGATTATCATTACGGGATCCTTAACCGGTAACTGCTGCCCTCTCGAACTATTTCGTGACGTCATCGATACGAGAGCCGAAACTGTAACGCGGTAGCTTTGAGGATCGTCGCGATCGTTTCTCCAAATTCACGGCGTGAAAACAAGGCTCTCTTCTAACTAAAACGCAGCACAAGGGGCTCGAACCTTGCCTGGACAAAACCGTAACTCCGCCTGTTCTCCAACGCCGTGCATTATCATCTGACCAGAGGGCCGGGTTTGCACCGGACTTTGACGTATTCGCGACGAAACCTCGTCGGGCTCCTCTCTATTCGTGTTTCCCAGTATTTCGGGATTCCCTCCACCGAATAGACTCGAGGTTCCGAACTTAACTAAATCTCTAAACAAATATTTGAGCTTATCTTTAAGCTTGTCTCGATACTCAACTCAACCGGATCGTAAAACTCACGAATCTCATCTAAACTGGAGCTAGACGGTAACGCAAACAGCGAAAGAGCAGTGAATCGGGAGCGGTAATTCTCTAAATCGGTAGCTATAAGCGAAAAATGCTATTTATTTGTATTTTTGTGACCGTGATCGAAAAATCACGTCACAATATATATATATTATGACGTCACAATATATTGTGACGTATTTTTATATTGACGTCACAATATATTGTGACGTATATATATATTGTGACGTATTTTTCTCTAAATCGATAACGCGAACACGAAACTCAACAGAACCGAAAAAAACGAAATCTGAACTCAAACCAAAAGGGAGCACAAAACGCGGAACCGAAATTTACGTCACCTTCGGCCATCCGCCCTCACGGATACATCGACGTCCCAGTACCCAGAAATTGTAACAATATTTCCCCGTAAAAAGGGCAAAATTTGTCAATAGTCTGGGGGACTGAAAATGGGGCCAAAATCGTGCAACGGGGCGGGGAAGGGGGAGGCCGAACAAAATAATAATTCTCGGAGGAAACAATAATAACAGTCGTTCTAGTAATGCAACAGAAGAACAAAAATACAAACTTGAAGGGCGGAAAAACAATACAAAGGTTGCGGGAATGTTCGATAATAACAATAACAAAAACGGTAAAGAAATAGCAACGAAAAAATGATAACCAATCAATCCAAAATAATCGCAGGAAAACGAGGAATAATAATCCAAATAATCGCCGAAAAATACGGGGCAGTCGGAAATAATAATTCGGGGAAGGAGGGAGAAAAATGGTCGGGGCAATAATACTCAATTTTAACAATAATATCGGGGAAAAATTAAAATGCAATTGGTTCAAAATACTCAAAAAACGCCAATAAAGGGGGATGAAAAAGGGGGAAGCATTCGGAACAAATTTGGGTGAAATATGGGGATTTTAAGGAGCTTGGCGGGACCATCAATGGGACCTCGAGGGGCCCGCAAGGGGAAGCTGGTCAGACGAAAGTTGCACGAAAATCAAATAATACACTCGATGTGGGCGCCAGCTACTTTCATGGTGTAGCACCGTAACAGATCGTGCAGACGGCACGGATCTCGTCTCAGAAAAACACTCAAAAACTCTATACTTGAAAAGTCTCTGTCACGACGGACAGTCCAGCTAGCTCGGGAGAGGAGAGAGGGCTCAGGGGGAGGGTACACGAAAACGACGGCTTCTTACAATATTACCTCGGTGAAGGCTAAACTATACAAAAACGTGTCTTAAGGGCTCGAGGGGAGGGAAGGGGAAAAACTCTGACTAATAATAATATCACCTATAACGAACTTTATGCTGCTCACCACGCGCACGACTCCTCCTTGCTCGTGCAACCGAAACGCCGACCACGTGTCGACCACGAGACAAAGTCCTTCACAAATAATTTCTACAAAAAACACGGGGTGTTCGGGGGAGGAAAACGGGTCGAAGGGGTCGGGAGAAATTCGGGCAAAAACCCACGAGCACTTTGGGGCCCACTCACTCGACACACCCCACAATATCTTACACTTTTGCTTTTCGGGCTTACAACCAATGACACCCGATCTCACACACGCTCGCTCGCACGCGGCTCGGCTCGGAGAGTGAGGGACATGGCGGCGTCTTCTTCTTCCTGGACGTTGGCGTTGATGACAATAGGGAAACGAGAGCACCTGTGCGTCAACTTCGGTCGGTAATCGGAGTCATGGGTGGGCGTGTCTCCTCCGGACGGCGAGGGGTGGCGACAGAGGTCCCGCTGGGTCGTCGATCGATATCGTACGTCGACGATGCCAGCGGCGGCGGACACTCAGGCGGGCAGTGGCGACTTTTCGGCGGGCTTTTCGAGGCTTTTTCGGACGGTCTTTCACAGGGCTTTTCTCCTCGTCCACGATCCTCCTACCTTCCTCAGCGTCAGCACGTCGGCTCTCGTTCCTTTGCAGGTCCTGGGGCTTCTGTGTCTTTGGGCTGTTCTTTGGGGCTGTCGGGGGAAATCTTGACGTTGCCTTCGACCCGCGCACACTCACACAAAGGGTAACGGGAGGAAATAAAAAAAGGGAAATTTAAACACTATCTTACACAAAATATATACCAGAAAAAACGTAAAAAATATCCAGGTCTAACGTTAGGTGAGCGGCGGACTCGAGCCGAGTTTGGCGAGGGACTTGTGACGTACCACGTCACAATATATATATATATTGTGATGATACTTCCTGGTATTTGACGCTTCCAGACGGGACAATCGGGAAAATATAGGGTGGGGGGAAGGGGGAAATAATACTCCAGAGTTTTGTGTAGAAACGTAAAAAAAAATAACTTTTAATGATAAATCGTTCAGTGACTAATAATAACAAAGTAATCAGCAAATACTGCCGCTTCAACGCCGTTACGGGAACGTTGAAGGGATTCGATAACAAAAAAAATAAACAGTCTCAACAATAGTCCGAAGGAAGGAAAAAGTTCGCAATAACAATAATAATAACCAATTCGAAAATAAGAGAAAGGGGCAAAGAATTCAAGAATAACAACAATGGATAATCAATATGCGGGGGGGGGGGGGAATAAGAAAATAGAAAGATAGTTAACGCTGGGCAAAATGCAAAAGTCGAAAAGTACTTAATACGCAGGGGAGAATACGAAGGTCGAAAAATAATTGCTACGCAGGGCGGAATACAAGTGTCGAACAATAATTAATACTCGGGGCAAAATATATCGGTCGGAAAATGATTACTGCTCAAAAAGAGAAAAATGGGAGGATCGGGAAATAATTAACTCTCAAAAAAAAAAAAAAGAAAATCGAAAAAATAATCAATAACAAAAACTTACGAAAATACTAGGACTTATGGTAATCGCCGGGACGGCAATTCGCAAGGTCAATCGCAGGGAAGGGGAGGGGAGGAGGGGGCTGGCCGGTGGATATTCTACACAATGCAGGTCTTACTTTAGCAAACTCGGAAAAATCTCAAAACTCGGGGAACAATCACTTATTTTTGGGCGCCAGCTACTGTATCGGTGTAGCACCGTAACTTTCGATTTAGTTAATCGAATTCAAAAAAAAGGAAAGGAAAAAAGAAACGAAAACTATTGCCTTTTACGTCACTCGGCTAGCGGGAACGGGGGAGGGAGGGGGATGAGACTTCTCAGGCCGCAGGCACTGTCCAGGGCTTCTTGACAATATTACCTCGGCACAAAAAAAAGATACAGAAAAGTTTCAATAATTACAGGAAAAAAAATAGATACTATGGACAATGTTCTAGTCTCGGGGAGAATCGGGGAAATACGCTAACGGTCGCGCGCTGTAAACCTCCGCGATCGCCACCACTCACGCGCACACGAGAAATATAGAGCAAAATGCCGGCGCACGTGGCAGCCGGTGATCGACGGTCGAAAATAATACAATCAGAAATCGCTTAAAATTACCAGAGGGGTGACGGGCAAATTTTCAGGGGAATTTGGGAAATGGGACAGTCAATCAGGTATAAATGGGGGAAGGGAAACTCAAAATGTACTCACTCAACCGGTCTCTTACGATTCTTATCGCTTACAATAATCCGTGCGATAACGTTCTCAATCAATTCCGTTCGATATCCCTTGGTTTGCCAAGTCGTTATAATTCTCCAATATTCGTCCAATCGTGTCCTTTATTTTATGCTCTGGGTCGGTACTCTCCGGGAATGGAGTCTGAGTATAACGTGGCTTGCCGGGTCGATATAATTTCCAAAAACTTTGCTCGTGCAATTCTCTCGCCTGTCATACACAATCGCTCTCTCACACGCCGTGGCTCGAAGTGAAGAAAGCCATGCCGTTTCCGCCTTCTTCTCCGACCTTAGGGTCGGTCGTGCAATTTGCGATTCGTCAGACGAAAATCGATTGGTCGATCGTCGGGACTAGCTGGAGGTGGGCGTTGTAATTGGCTGCGGCCGATGCGAATATTCGTCGCGACGGAAGCCCTGTCGCGCTGCTCGGCGCGCGCATCCTCGGCATCGATTGGCTTATCGATCGCCGAATAATTCTTGCCGTCGAGAGGTGCTGGTTCCACGCGGCGCTCGGGCGAAATGTCGCACTGACAGTTCGTGTGGAGTTTTACGGTGTTTGCCCGCACGACACAGCTCGTCGGTTTACACTCGTTATTTCGAGCCGAGAGTATGTCGTCGGGTTCCGGGCTGTCCAGGGCGGGTCAGACGAGTGGAGTTTTCGTCGTTGTGGCCTCCAAGGGACGGAACGACGATGTTTTGCCCGTGTACCGGGGTGTCGGCACTTTTTGGAGGTTAGTGCCGTGCTGGTCGTCCAAGTGTATTTTACTACACAATTGTCGTGTCCCTCAGGGTCAGTCGGAGTCGGGCGGTCTTCAGCAGGTCAATCCAGGCTTTAGAAGTGTCTTCGATGGGCTGCGATGGTCTTCGAAGATCTGCGATGGTCTTCGGTGAGGCTGCGACGAGTCTTCGGTGGGTTGTCGATGAGTCTTCGGTGGGTGGCGATGGCTTGAGTGAGTGGGTCGAAGGACTGACAGGGTGGCAGGGACTGAGGGTAAGTCGAGGGGGAGGGTTAACAATATTAAAAGTCGTTGCTTAAATCGTAGGTCGTAATTCTAGTTTACTTCCCTAGGTGAGTGATGGGACGTCGAGCCACGTTGGGGAAGGCTTGTGACGCACCACGTCACAATATATATATATATACTAGGGGGCTCGGGGCTCGCGCGCTCGCAACCCTTTCTGGACGTAAACCCTTATTATTCTAAATACTTTAGAAGACGTGTGCCCTTATAATAATAGCGTTACTATAATACCCCTTTATAGAATTATTATTCCAAACCCTCATAGCTACCACCCATCCGGTTGCTATGGCGACCACCCCCTGCGGTTGCTATGGCGACCCCCTCCGGTTGCTATGGTAACCACACCTCTGGTTGCTATGGCAACCCCCCCCCCCCCGACTGACACGGCGGCAGCGGCGGAGGCGGCGACATTTTTATATATTATAGAGAGATATCTCTCTATAATATAAAAAGATTTCCCTATTATTGACCCCCTGTGACCCAATTATCGACCCCTTCTTACCCATCTGACCCTATTATTGACCCCGCTGACCCAATTATTGACCCCTCTATCCCAATTATTCCCCCCCCCCCCCCTCTGTCCCAATTATTGACCCCCCCCCCCCCCCGATTCTTGACACGGCGGCGACGGCGGCGAAATCTTTTTATATTATATATATATATATATTGTGACGGAACGGCATTACCCATTGGGAAGAAATCCCGCTAAGATACGCGACGCACCATCTATCGACCCACAGGTCAATAGTTGGTGATCGATAAAATCGAGCGCGTTGACATCTCCCTACGTTAACTGAGACACGAGTTAACAGTCGAGAGGTCGTGCACAGAGGAGGTCGCGAGGTGTACGCGCACACAGGACGTGACGACGAAAGCCCGGAACAGGCAAAAGCTCGAGAAGCTTCTCGAACGTTCTTGGCCCCAAAAGGAGAGGGAGAGTGGGGACCGGACTATAAAACCGCGCACACGGGCCCGCTCGCCCTCACTCTGCCTACATAAATTTTCACGTGTTAACGCGTTCTGATCGTTCGATTAAATTCACGACTAATCATTTAATTTTTCATTTCATTTTTAATTTTTTAATTTTTCATTTTTAATTTTTTTTTTTCGATTCGACGCTATTTTTGTTTTTCCCATCATCGTTCGATTAAATTCACGATTCGGGTATAATTTTTTCTTTTCGCTCACACGTCGCTTGATTTAATTCGCGATCTACGAATATCTCGTCTACTTCGTGCGATTCGATTCACGAAATAGACGAGCTAATCGATTCTCGACTCGATAAAACACCTGATCATTCCCAACCAACGGCTGCCTTTCGCATTAGACCGCGGCATTGTGCCACCTCTAAAACGAAGAGCATCCCATGCTTGAACCTCGACATTGTGTCGACTGACAGCGTCGTAGTTGATAAAACCACACTGCTGCTAATTGACGAATTCCGACGTCAATTACCGGGTCACCTACGCATTTAGCGAAACCTTCCCCAAAATCCTGATCGTACACCCAACATAGTGTTGGCTTTGCGATCAACCTCGTAGGGGTCTTAAGCTGTGCGGACAACGCCAAGACCACGTGCAGCCGTGGTGTGACAAGCTCGAAACAAATTCTCGATTGGAAATAAAACTGCTGTTCCGCATGATGAGTACCACGCTCTGAGAAACCCGCTAGTTAGTAAAAAAAAAACCGGAAACCAAAAATCATATATCGAAAAGTAGTAAATTCCTTTGGTCTGAGCATAACCGGCTCCACGTGACGGTGCCAACCCTCTCGCGTGAATTTAAATTCATTTTGCCTCGATATCCGGAAGAGAATTAAAACAGTATAACGAAAAGCGGAAGAGAGCGAAAATATTGAAAAATAGACTGGCCACGCGAGGGCCTTTGGGTGGCCGAAAACCCCGAAGTTCGTCGCGTCGCCCGGTGAGCTTTTTGTATTTTCAAAGTAAAGTCATCACAAGGGAAAAATGTCGATGATGATTTGAATGCCGTAGTGGCTAACACAGCCCACGAGCAATCGGACTGAGGCATTCGATCCCAAAACAAATTAGAATCTCGAGTCCCGTCCAGTACACGAACCCTTCTGGTCGTTACGAAAAATAACCACCATTCAAACTCGATTTTGACGTTCGTATTCATAAATTCTTGATCCGCAAAATTCGAGTAGTTACAATATATATATATATATATATATATATATATATATATATATCTCTATAATATAAAAAGATTTCGCCGCTGTCGCCGCCGCCGCCGCCGCCGCCGCCGCCGCCGCCGCCGCCGCCGCCGCCGCCGCCGCCGCCGCCGCCGTCGCCGCCGTGTCAAGAATCGAGGGGGGGGGGGGGGGGGGGGGGGGGGTAACCCCCTGCGGTGCCATAGCAACCGCAGGGGGTGGTCGCCATAGCAACAAGAGGGGTGGTCACCATAGCAACCGGAGGGTGGTTACCATAGCAACCGGAGGAGTGGTCGCCATAGCACCCGGAGGAGTGGTCGCCATAGCAACCGGAGGAGTGGTCGCCATAGAAACCGGAGGGGTGGTCGCCACAGCAACCGGAGGGGGTCGCCATAGCAACCACAGGGGGTGGTCGCCATAGCAACAGGAGGGGTGGTCGCCATAGCAACCGAAGGGATGGTTGCCATAGCAACCGGATGGGTGGTAGCTATGAGGGTTTGGTATAATAATTCTATAAAGGGGTATTATAGTAACGCTATTATTATAAGGGCACACGTCTTTTAAAGTATTTAGAATAATAAGGGTTTACGTCCAGAAAGGGTTGCGAGCGCGCGAAGCGCGCGAGCCCCGAGCCCCCCTAGTATATATATATATATATATATATATATATATACTAGGGGCTATAGGGGCTCGCGCGCTTCGCGCGCTCGCCTCTCCCCTCAAGGGGGGGGGGGAATATGGACTCCGGCCGAAAATATTCTATAAAATATTCCAAGACGGGTTCAGTACTTGAATGGGTGACCACGTAAGATGGACTTAAGCCCTTATTATTCCAAGCCTTTACCACTACCCCCCCTCGATTGCCCCTTCTGACCCAATTATTGATCCATCTGACCATATTATTGGCCCCCTGTGTACATACTGTGACGGTGCGTCCTGGTCCTTGACGTTTCCAAACGGGACAATCGGGGAAAAATAGGGCGAGGGAAAGGGGGAAATAATACTCCAGTATTTTGTGTAGCAAGGTGGAAAAATTACTTTTAATGATAATAAGTGTTCGGTGAATGGTAACTAACAAAATCATAAACAGTCTTAACAATAATCGAACGGAAAAGAAGAATTCGCAATAACAATGATAATAACCAGTTCACAAAAAATAAGAGAAGGGGGCAAAGAATTCAGAAATAATAATAAAAAAACCGGAAATAATCACTACGCAAGAAAAATAAGAAAATAGAAAATTACTCAATACTCGGGGGGGGGGGGGGGGAAATAAGAAAGTAGAAAAAATGGTTAACGCTGGGCAGAATACAAAAGTCGAAAAGTAATTAATACGCGGGGGAAAATACTAAGGTCGAAAAAAAATAATCGCTACGCAGGGCGAAATACAAAGGTCGGACAATAATTAATACTCAAAAAGAAAAAGAAAATCGAAAAAATAATCAATAACAAAACTTACGAAAATATTATGGCTTACGGTAATCGCCGGGACGGCAATTCGCAGGGTCAATCGCAGGGAAGGGGAGGGGAGGAGGGGCTGGCCGGTGGATATTCTACACAATGCTGGTCTTACGTTAACAACTCAAAAAAAATCTCAAAGCTCGGGGAACAATCACTTATTTTTGGGCGCCAGCTACTGTATCGGTGTAGCACCGCGACTCTCGATTTAGTTAATCGAGTTCAAAAAGAAAAAAAAACAAGAAAAAAGAACCAAAATCTATTGCCTTTTTCGTCACTCGGCTAGCGGGAACGGGGGAGGGAGGGGAATGAGACTTCTCAGGCCGCAGGCACTGTCCAGGGCTTCTTGACAATATTACCTCGGCACGAAAAAAAAGATACAGAAAAATTTCAATGATTACAAAAAAAAAGTGGATGCGATGAACCAATTTTCTAGTCTCGGGGAAATGGGGGAAATACGCTAACGGTCGCGCGCTGTAAATCTCCGCGATCGCCACCACTCACGCGCACACGAGAAATATAGAGCAAAATGCCGGCGCACGTGGCGGCCGGTGATCGACGGTCGAAAATAATACACTGAGAAAATCACTTAAAATTACCAGGGGGGTGGCGGGCAAATTTCCAGGGGAATGTGGGAAATGGGACTGTCAATCAGGTATAAATGGGGAAAGGGAAACTTAAAGTGTACTCACTCAACCGATCTCTTACGCTTCTTATCGCTTACAATGATCCGTGCGATAACGTTCTCAATCAATCCCGTTCGACAAAATCCTCTCGGCAAAATCCATTCGATAGTCTTTGGTTTGCCGAGTCGTTATACAATCCAAAATCTGGTCCAAATCGTGTCCTTTATCTCTGCCTCGAGTCGGTACTCTCCGGGGATGGAGTCTGAATATAACGGGGGCTTTCCGGGTCGTATAAATTCGTAAAAATTAACTTAATTTCGCTCGCTCTCCTGTCACACACAATCACTCTCTCACACGCCGTGGCTCGAAGTGATGAAAACCATGCCGTTTCCGGTTTCTTCCCCGACCTCAGGGTCGGTCTTGCAATTTGCGATTCTTCTGCGAAAATCGATTGGTCAGTCTCGGGACTAGCTTGGCGGTGGGCGTCGTAATTGGCTGCGGCCGATTGCGAATATTCGTCGCGACGGAAGGCCTGTCGCGACGCTCGGCGCGCGCATCCTCGGCATCGATTGGCTTATCGATCGCCGAATATTCTCCACGCCGGGAGGTGCTGGTTCCTCGCGGCGCTCGGACGAAGTGTCGCACTGACAGCTCGGGTGGAATTTTACGGTGTTTACCCGCACGACACAGCTCGTCGGCTTACACTCGTTATTTCGAGCCGAGAGTGTGTCGTCGGGTTCCGGGCGGTCCATGACGGGTCGGACGAGTGGAATGTTCGGTGCTGTGGCCTCCAAGGGACGGACGTCGGTGTGGGAGCAGAGCATCAGTTTGTCGGATTTTTTTGGAGGTTAGTGCCGGACTGCCGTACCAGGCTTTAATTCCCGGTCGGTTGGCAATTTTTGTAGGCTCGTTCTGGGCCTGGCGAGGTCAATCTGGTCGAGGGTGGAGTCTTCGATGATCTGCGATGGGCTGTGATGGTCTTCGGGGTGCTGCGATGAGTCTTCGTGGGTCTTCGGGGAGGCTGCGACGAGTCTTCAGGGGGTTGCGAAGGCTTCGTTGAGTGAGCCGAGGGACTGACAGGGTGGCAGGGACTGAGGGTAAGTCGAGGGGGAGGGTTAACAATATTTCAAGTCGTTGCTTAAATAGTAGATCCTAATTCTATTTTATTTTCCTAGGTGAGTGGTGGGACGTCGAGCCACGTTGGGGGACACTTGTGACGCACCACGTCACAATACATATACATAACCCCTAGTATATGTATATATATTGTAACTCCCCTACATAAACCCTCCAGCAAAAGCGCTCGTGTGGCCCCGTTGACGTCACACCGCGAGAGCCCGCGAGACACGGACAGCCGGAACAGAGCTAGTCGGCAGGCCCGCGGAGGCACAAGTGGCGCCATCCGACGGGATCGAGCGGCAGCTCGATCGATGCCGAGCGGCGCGCACGCGCAAAGACTAAGAACTGCGAGGATTCGGAAGCACAGCGGCGCTGCCAGCGGAATTGCGCCGAAGGCTCGCTCAAGGACGAAGAAAAGCGAAAGCGAGGGAAAATTGGCCACACCGATTGGACAAATATGACGACACTCCCGTTGCACACGGCACCGACCGAGCACACTATTTGCGCAACGGATAAGACCGGATAATCGTCACTATCTTACCGACCCGGGATTGGAGGGCAGAGAAGGAACAAGGCCCCTAGCCAATCAGAAAATTAATAATCAGGCAACCGCACGCAGACGCGAGTCCGCCAGAAATCTGCCAAACCGACGGAGTGGGAGTCCGAAATCGGGGTATAAAAGACGGCGATTTCGGCAGTCGATCACCAGTTCATCAGTTCAACGATCTACTTTACCATCGGCCAGCTCTCCAAGGACTAACAGTGAAAAGTGAACAGTGAAAGTGAAAAGTAACAGTGAGTTAAAAGTGACCAAAGTGAAACAGTGCCAAAAAGGACTTATAAAAAATTGTGCTACTGTGGACTTATAAATTTCTGTGCCGATTCGGACTTCTAAAACTTTGAGAGCCTTGGACTTGTAAACTTTCTGTGCCGAGTGAACTTATAAATTTTCTGTGCCGATTCGGACTTATAAAATTTCTGTGCGATTCGGACTTATAAAATTTCTGTGCCAGGTGAACTTCTAAAATTCGTGCCGAAAAAGGACTTATAAATTTTCGTGCAAAGTTCGAGTTTAGAAAAAGTGTGAAACGCGGGACTTATTAAAATTAGCCACGCTGGACTTGTGACATTCGTGCCGAGGATTCATACAATTTGTGACATTGACGCGTAACATTCGTGACACATCGAAATTCCGTGCCAAGTTTGAACGTATACATTTGTGCAACGACTGGAGATAATCGGTAAAGTGACCAAGGTGACCGGTCAGATAAGTGGCAAGTGACGGAATAAATAATTTGACAACACCAAGGACGTGAAAAACGCACCTCCAGGGCTTCCTTCACTTTCCCTGAAGGGACCGATACCGTCAAACCGAGGTAAAACCGTCGAATTATCAAAATAACACCAATTACAAATCGCGAGGTGAGCGAGCTGTCACCGTCGATCGCCGAGGCGTGACGTGATCGCAAGTACGGTCGAGCACGACGGACAGCTGGATTCAGCGACGATCGAGGAGCGGCCGACGCATGCGCCGTACGAGTACACGCGAATAAATCCTGTCGATAAAAATATTCCGACTTCAAGAAAATTAAATTATTTCATAAAAGAGAAATCAGACCGAAATATACGAATAACCCATTTTGTTACCGACTTGAAGCAATATTTCGAACGAGAATAAAGAACACGGATTAATTGCGGGAATCGAAATACTTGTAATCACACAAGAGCTTGTCACTTTACCAATAAAAAGTATTTTCGTTCACATCAAAAACGTCTCTGACACACCAGCCCATAATTCCTAGCCGCTCGAGTCCACGAATCCTTCCGTTTGAGTGCCCGTCCTCTTAAGGAGGTGCGCAAATACTGGAAATTTTTGTACGAGCAGTTGCTCCTGTTACAATATATATATATATATATATATATATATATATATATATATATATAATACAGCGCAATAAATTAACAAAACATATAATAATCATAACATTAAATAATAATCCAATATATCCTTAACCCTCTACATATACCCCTACTAACAAGGGATTCATTATACACTATTCTTTTACCCTATCACAACACATAAGTAGATACGATTGCATCATGCATGGCTTAAAACTACTATCTTCATTTCACTTCCCATTTCGTATTACTATAACAAACACATACACACCTATCAGACAAAACAAGCAAGAAGAACAAAAAAAAGAGACAAAATGGCCAGCACCAGCAGGGACGACGCCGTGACCCAGCGGAACCCAACAGAGGCCAGATGCGTCCTCTGCCAAGCGCGGATCAGGGTATCCGAAATGATTCGGCACCTTCACTCGTGCTACGTCGAGCTGACAAAAAAAAAGTAGCAGACGCGGGGTCCGAAAAGGTGGTATGCCCGCTGTGCTACCGCGTCTTCCCGACGCGCCGATTCCTGGCCCACATGGACGTGTGCGCCAAACACTTGGTAATAATAAAAACCCAAGAACAGCAGCAACAACAACCATGGCAACGAGTCCAGCAGCAACAGCGAGAGCGGCTCCTGGCGCGACTGCGTCGACACCAGGAGCAGCTACTCAGCGAGATAGAAGGCGAGGAGCAACCGGAAAGGGGGTTCACCCCCCCCCCCCACACCCGAGGGCTCCCCGCCACCGCTACACCACACAGACACGGAAGACCAGACTCAGACAACGAAGAAGTAGACGAAACAGGCAGCGAAAAAACAGACGATACAAACGACAAAACGACCGACAACGCAACAAACAGACTAACCAAGAACGAAACTACCAACGACACGGTAAACAAATCAAACAAAAAACCAGACAACGCAAACGGAAAAACTGACAATACGAGCGAGAAACTAAACTAAAACGGAACGGACTTTGACCTAACTAAACTGACAATGCAGGACGGATTTAAATGGATCGAGAGCCAAAGACTAGAAGCCTTGCGCAAAATAAGAAATAAAGTAGCGACAAACATATTCCTCATTGAGATGAAAAAAGAATTAAAACCGGGAACAGCAAACAAAAGACAACGAACGGACACAGGATACCTACACATACAATAAAATCAGATAAACAGACCCTACCGTGACGAACTACAACAACAAACCTACAGTACACTCTCTAGATAACATGCATACTTCGACAATAACAAATAACCACGCACATAACTACAATAAATATTAAGCGTATACGCGACACGCGTCGCGTAGGCCAACGGCCAAAAATAAAAAAAAGGCAAAAACATACGAGCACCCCATATTTTACTATTGGAAAAAAGAGAGAGAAAAATTCTCTTAATTTATTTTACTTTTGTTTTTGGTTTTAACTTCATTTTTTTTTTAATCATTTCTTTGTACCTCATTTCCTTTTATATATATACACTTTGCTTTCTTTTTTTTCTCTCTAAATCAATATACGCTAGATTTTTATAATCAGTATATGCTGTGACAGGAAAATAACCCCGACGTTCCTCGACGTCATCTCACTCGCTGAACTCGTCGAGTGCTAGCGCAGGGGAAATCTTATAGTTATAATTATTAATTATAATTATCGTCTGTTGTTTTGTCCAAATCATTATTATTACGTATCGAATTGTCAACGGCAGGATCCGACAACACTGCGGAATCAAGACAAAATATCGACAAGTCCAACGTACGGTTGAACGCGGCCCTCTGATTCGCGGTGAGACAAAGGGCTCACGCTTGCGCGAACGCGAGCGCCGAAATATCGAGCGCTCGTGAAACTATCGACTCTCTATCGTGACTTGTTCATCTACCGTCTTAGAGTGCGGCAGGTCAGCCCTCGAGGAGTCAATCGATATTTTGTCTTATATTTTGTGTCGAGACGATACAAGGATCGTCAATCAAGTAATTTGTCAACTGAGTGTGGATTTTCCGTCGGAAGATTGTGAATAGTGTCACGTAAGTAGAATCGAAATATAACCGTAATTCTTGCTTCTTCAATTGCTTGGTGGCTTCGCAAAAATTAATTGTCCTTGGGTCCTCCAATCCTACCCCCCTTTTTCCTTTGAATCTGTCTCATTAGATCTATTAAGATAATAGTCAGGGCTGGTCTCAAAATTAAGTTTAGTCAATGGTTGTTAGTTTTCCTAAAACTAACTGGCACCCAAAAGGAATTAATTTGTCAAATAGAGCCCCGGCAGCCCTTGACCCAGGCAGCGCTGGGTGAGGCTTTCGTTTATTCATTGCTAGCAAAAGGAAGCCGATCTCATTTGGCGCCCAACGTGGGGCACGTTGGAAAAATTGTTAACTTAAAATTATTGCGAGAACTATTTATCGTTAACCGTAATTGCCTTATTTAGTCAGTAAAAATTTTATGTCAAATTCATATATTTTGCCGAGCACAATTTATCGAATATTAATCTTGAATAGTCGAGCGAAGCGAACGGACCGTTGAGAGTCGAATCTTCTAGAGTTTCGCCGTTACGCTCGAGCTGTCTCGACGCTGACCGAGCGCGCGTAGATGTAAACAAAGCGATGTAAACATTCGAGACGCTCACCGGTACGTCGCATGGAAAATAACACTCAATCCTCGCTTCGCCTGACTTTATTCTATTTTCTCGTTCTAAGACTCTATCCTATGCTAATTCTGTGAAATCCTATGCTAATTCTGTGAAATATTTAATATTCTCATAACCGCTAGAATTGATATTTCTGTCCGTCGCTAACCACTACTATTTATTTTTGTATTCCGATTTATTTATTTCTGTATCGCAATTATTATTTATTCCTGTGTTACTATTCAGCTACTTATTATAAAAATAAACACAACTCAAACGCCCAATTGTTCGTCGAATAAACCACAAGAAATCAAAGGAAAATATTTTGTCAAATTTCTGTGAATTTTGTGGAAAATATTGGCAATATAATGAAAAATCATAACATCTATGTTCTTTTCGCCGCCGAGACGCGTTACAAGATCGGGTGTAAAACCAGTAAAGTCAAATGGGCGCAAATCATCAGGTATCCAGGTAATGTCAAATATTCAAGTATCGTCTGGCTCTCTTAACTAAACGGTCCCCATGCCGTCTGGAGAGGGAACCGCGCAGGGCGGAGGTAGGCCGGGCGTGCTCGAACAAACGTCGAAAGATGGAACCAAGGGTTCGGGGGAATCGACACAGACCACGAGTACGGGCGCGATTCGGAAACAAATGTCCGGTGTCCTCCCGCCGAATACTCGGCCGTTAACTCCGACGGGAAGGGGAAGGGGACTGCGCACGCCGACCCCGGTCCAAGACGAAAGCTCGCAATGGCGAACAATAGAGACAACGTTGGGTACGTTGTCGAGTAAATTAAATAAATTTGATACGAGATTAGTGAGAGTAGAGACACTCGAGGGCAAAATAGATGAACTCCTCAAAGGAATGAGTTGTTTAAAGAGTCAGATTAATGGTAACCCGCGAAAGTCGAACCTTACGTCGGAAGTCGGTGACGCCACGGGTGGCGCGCGGGGCGGGAGTCCCCAAGCGTCAAATACGGGGAATAATGATTTAGGTATTAACGCGCGAGATGGCAATTTTCAAACGATTATCGGCAACGCGGATGTGAACGAACCCTTTCAAGAAAGATTATTGAATCCCTCGGGAGTTGACCAAGAAATGCGAAGGGTACAGTTTCGCGAGCAGAACACGAATAACACGAACGCTCAGCCACCAAACACGAATCACGTGGATTCGTTGCAAAACGACAGACAAAATTCAAATCAGCAACGTGTTGAAAATTTCAACCGTGAAGCGGACGAACTGTCAGACAGTCTAATTAAATTAACCGCGACGTGTATAATACCCGACGGCGAATGGTTATTAGAAGACAATTATTTAACGGGCGAGCAATATTAACAACTAATAAATGGTAGAGGGGAAACAGCTCGAATCGCGAATCGACAACAACTCAGACGCGACGACCGACCGTTGACATCGCGACGGGGGGTCCTCTCTCAACATAGCAGCGACTCGAGCGATAGCGACAACGGTACGAGACGACCCTACGAAAATCACGGCTCGCGATTTAGACCATTAACACAGCGACTAAACTACAATCGCGAACGCAAAAATAATCTGTCCATGGCCACGTTAAATCGCGATCTCGACATGGCCATGAAAATCGGACGAATTGTCGCTGATTGGAAAATCACTTTTCCAAAAACCGAGAAAGATCCCGATCAATTCCTGCTCATTTTGAAAGACCAGTTAAATGTGAGCGGGATAAGTAAGGACTTATTTGTACCATGCTTGTCAAACATCTTTGAGGGTCCTTACAGAAATTGGTATTTATTGAATAAAAGATGCTGGCGTACATGGAAAGATTTTTCGCGCGCTCCGTTTTCAGTGGGGGGATAAAAAAGGAGGACAGCGTGCTGTTCCAGGAAGTCAACGACTTAAAAATCGAGAAAAACGAATCACTCGCGGAATTCGCGTGCCGTGCGTGTCTCATTTTCGAGAAAATGCTTCACCCGCCCTCGTTCCGTGAACAGATGAAACAAATCTTAGTCAAAGTTAATCCGCGAATAGCCTGCGAGATGTTAAAACTGTCAATTAATAACTACGAAGATTTCTTGCATTATTTGAACGAGCGCAGTTATCTTAACCGTCGATCGGCTAAGGCCCAGAAAGGAGCCCGCGACAAATCAACAAAGACAGAACTAAGATGTTTACAAGACGGTGACACACAAATATCCGAGACAGAGGACGAAGACGTCTCCGACTTGAATGCCATACAGCAACAGTCAAACGATTCGTCGAAAAATTCTAAAACTCTCGTGAAGCAAAGATTGGAAAAGAATCTGGTGCGCTTCGACAAAAAGAATGAGACACCGACAGACGCACAGAAGGAACAATCGTCAGAATCGCAAGCTAAAAAATTCACTCGCGACTACAGCAAAATATTTTGCTATAATTGTGGAGAAATGGGACACGCCACACGCTTTTTTACTGCCGAACGGCAGGTAGTGTGTCACATTTGCGAAAAAAAGGGCCACACAAATAACGATTATCCTACGCGTTCGGAAAACGGGAAAAGCCCGCAGTAACCAAACCTCAAGTTACTGTTACACAGGGCAAAAATGAGGAAAACCCAATTAATATTGAGAAAACTAAAACCCTAGACAAAGACCCGGCGAAAACGGTCGAGATTTCATTAATCAAAGTACAAGATCCAGTTGTAAATGAATCGCAAGTAAAACTTGATGTAATGACCGGCTATGAAAGCGATCCGGAGTGGTCCGACGATGATTTTGACTCGACAGGACCCGAAATCTCGAATGAACAGAACGAAAACACTGTACAGTTGACTACGCTAACGTCCAACGAGAATCACGATACAGTTAGTAGATCTACGAAGGACGAATCGCGAGACACGGAAAAACTAAAGAGTTCGAGACCTATTGGTATGCCGGCTCAGTATATTCATCGTCTGACACAACGGCGAATTTTCCGCGCGAAGAACGCGTTGACCGAACCGTCTAAAGTCATGAGAATACCCGTAGAAATCTCAATTTTCGGTACAAAGATCCGCGGGATTCTCGACAGTGGGAGTAAAAGATCCTATTTGAGTCAAAAAACGTACGATGAAGTTCAAAAATTTCAATTTAAAGATCTCACCGAAGACGCGACATCAAAAAACGGAGTCCAACTCGGCGATAAATCGATTGTAAAAACAAGTGGCGGAACTTGCTTTGTCATTGACGTCGGCGTCGTGTACGGTCCACAATGGTTCAGTGTTATGCCAAATTTGTCGAGCGACGTAATTCTCGGCATGGATTTCTGGCTATCCTTCAAAATCAAAACATATCCGACTTTTGCATCATGGACGTTAGAAGGAAGTAAACACTCCTATCCGATGTCCCTCCGTTACGTAAAACAGACAGAATAAAAATCTTTGACAGTCGACCAATCCGAAAAATTACGAACGTTCCTTAATGACGAATTCGCAAAAATTGACAAACAATCTACGGGCGTCACAGATCTAATCGAACACGCTATCGAGTTAGAAGATCCCACCCCTCATAGACAAAAACCATATCGTCGTAGTGAAGGCGTGCGCGAGTTCATAAGCCAAGAAGTCGACCGTTCACTAGAAAAAGGTTACGTAACTTGGAGTAACAGCGACTGGGCGTGCTCGCCAGTAGTAGCTCTGAGAGCTAATGGGGGGTTTCGATTTTGTATAGATTATCGACCAGTAAATCGTCAAACCGTCAAACCAGCTTATCCTTTACAACATATGAAGTCAATCCTCTCGCAATTACATGAAACGCAAATAATATCAACTCTAGACATGAGCAGCAGTCTAATTTAATCTGAACATCGTTACGGTCAGTCAGATATACCGTAACTTATATACACTCTTCGGAAGGAAGATAAGCGTACGAAGTGTCCTACACAACTATTGGTAAATAATCTCGAACAAACTATTGTAATTAATATTGATATAATAAATCGTGCCTTTATAATGCACTTGGGTTTCAACCCTTTACTGGATAAATCCCGAAAACCTTTGAGCTAACAGCTCCCGCAGTACTCAGAGTAGCTAACTGAGCTTCTGCGGATATAACAAACTGATACAATGGATTCCCGTACTAAGATGATTAAAACTTTGACTTCGACGTCTACTCAGAGTAAAACTTGGAGACAGATGAGGAGATGTGCGCTCTCCAAAAGACGGTGAAATAATGATGCAGGACCGGAGTGATCGAGACTCCGTTGTCTAAAAGATATCCAGGAGATAGCTTATGACAATATATATGGATCGACCGAAAGAAAGAGACAAAAAGGTGTTAACTAGATGACCCCAAAAGGGGAAAAAACAGTTGAGTAAAGAGCGGGTCGCGACGATGTTCTGGACTCTCACTATCTATCCTCTTCCTTTACAGAGGTATCTTCTGCACCCTCTCTATTTCTTTTAGTGTCGCTACCGTATCTATCTCTCCGTCTACGTGCCCAGGTGTTCGTCTCGCATGTCTTGTCGCGCCCGAGATGCTTGATTTCTCCCGCTCTACTCTATTACTCTCCCATCCGTGCTCTCAATGCGTCACTCCTCTTTATTATTGGTTCGAATAAAAATGCAAAAGGGCAGACTGAAACGCGATAGGTTCGAGAAAGACTAAAACTCGGAAAGAACTCAGAAGGAGGTGACTAAATGATTTTTTAAAAGAAGACAAAATGACCAGCGAGTAACTCGGGTACCAAAGAGACGACCGAAAGAAGCACACCCGCGGCCTGTCTTCGCGGCTCCTTATATACCGGATATGCGTGGCGGGGGGCTGAAAGTCAACCCTTTCCTCACCTTCTGTACGTTTGTCCATTTCCCCCAATTCAGTAGCGTATTGCTATTTTGTTCCTTTCAATTTAAGAGAACATTTTCTTATATGTTCTTTGATCTTCTGTTAACTATTGATATCTTTGGTCGATCGTTAAGTAATTATTACTAGTAATAATTAATGACTAGTCATTGCTATATATTCCATTGCGTATTTAAAATAATCTTTTCGACTAGCCTTAACACTCAAAATAGGAATCCCTGGCGGATTCTTTCGTAGAGTTATTTTAATTTTAACTTTACTCATTAAAGTTTTGGTCTGCTTATTATTTTTATTACTAATTTACTTTAGATCTGTCGGAAAGATTCGGGAGAGAAATCAATCGCAAAATTGACTATCAGTTTGAAGTTTCCAAATTATAAATATTAAACACAATGTTGTAAAATATGTTGCCAAATTAAGGGGGTTATAAAGTCCTCTCGAATCCTTCCTCAACCGAATTGCACTTTGTTCCTCTTGGGATCAGGCTGTCTCCCTCTCACAACTCCCAGGTAGATATTATATGATACTTCACTGTATCCGTTTTTCTAGAACATTCGTTCGGTCGTTGTACTTGCATGGAGACAGCGTCATCCTATAGGTATATTCTCGATATGATCCAACACGGATATTTTCTGTGGATCCTCCGTGGGGGTTTCCGAGAATCGGAAGCTTCCCCTATTGCCCTTGAGGTTATGCTAATGTGGTCGGAATCAGTTGTGCCCGCGCTTCGGGTACTCTATCTGCTCATATTCTTATTTTTACTTGATTAATTATGCCCTGAGTATTATAAATTTTGGCAATATTATTATTTCCTAGGATGTAGAATATCCTCTAGTATTTGGAGATATTGATAATTTTTACCCAATTGGTAAGGTGTAACGCAGTTCTTTGAAGGGTTTATGCCGCCATGATCATTTCGTGGCATACTTGATACAGCTACGGGATGACGTAATTCTGGTCAACTCTTAGCTTCACTTTATAAGCGTTTATGAGAGGTGCCTCGGAGAGTTATATTCACGTATAAAATGACAAGTTATTTCGCATGCTATTATTTAAGATATTTAGTGATTCTTCGAGCTACATCTCCTTCAATATTTCCTAGTGTCATAGTGAGGATACGGCTCGATCCGAGAACCTTGTCTATAATTTTCACATTTGCGGAATTAATTACAATGTTCAACAGATAATTACACAAATCGACGGATTGAGGTGAATTTGAAATATAACCCGTAATTGAAATTAGTTACCCTTAAAGGAAAGAATGATCTTTTGCTTAATTGCATGATTCATATCGTCGGGGAGTTGCGTAGGGCCACGCCCGTACGGCTTAGGCCCCGAATTGTTGGTATGCTAGGGATACCTCTTGCGCGCGGGATAACCTATCTGCCCCATTTTTATAGCGGACCATCTAGCGGCATTTAGCTTAAACGCAGGACTACCTTGCGCCGTGGTAACTATCCGGATCGCAAGATCTAGAGGTGGTAGTCGATAACTCGATCCATTATTCAGTTTCTGTAATGGAATGACCGCTGTTTTACCGCCGATGGGGTGCATGTCGAAAGCAGTTTATCGCCTCTGTCCGCAGTTCCCCTTGTCATGGATTTTATCCATAATTGTTTTTAATGAGGTACCCCAATTAATTGGGTTTTTACGTTAATTATATTGGTTGATTATTCTAACATAATTATTTTTCCCTGGGATATAGGCCAGTGCTCACAGCAAAATATCACTCTTATTCTTATTATAAAATCCCTGTGAAGTGGGAGGAAAGAAATATTTGTCGAAATTAAAGTTACGGCGGGACGTAACACACAGACGCGAGCGATTTCGGGCTTGGGGCGATATTAGTGCAGCAAGACCCTCACGAAGACAAAGAAAATCTTATCGAAGTATTAAGTCGACCGCTACGAGGAGCGGAGTTCCATTATACGACAACAGAAAAAGAGTGCTTAGCAGTCGTATGGGCGGTCGAAAAATTACGCTGCTACCTAGAATCGATGCCTTTTAAAGTGGTTACCGATCACCAAGTATTACAGTGGCTCCACGGACTGAAAGACCCTATAGGACGCCTCGCGCGATGGGCGATTTATTTATTACAACACAACATGACGGTCGAATATAGGCGCGGAACAACAAATGAAGCACCGGACGCGCTCTCGCGTATGCATAATGTAGACGTCGACCCCTCCGGGTGGGAAACGATTGTCGATGAAACAATAAAAAAACAGCTTCAACTAAAATCTATTCGCGATCAAGATTGGTACAAAACAAAACGCGACCTTGTAAATAAACAACCGGAAAGATTTACCGAGTGGAAAATAGAGAACGATGAATTATATTACTATTGGCCAGACTTCGCCAAAAATTTAATCGATGACGAGCACCCGTGGAAACAAGTTGTCAAACCGGATGAAGTCTTGAATGTTATGCGCGAGAATCATGAAACACCGGAAGCAGGGCACTTAGGTAGAGACAACACGTACGATCGTATTCGACAAAATTATTATTGGCCAGGTATGTCGCAAGACATAAGGTCGTACGTCGAAAATTGCGAAATTTGTGCTAAAGTAAAGTTTAATCAGAGCCCCTTAAAAGGGCCATTGACGACGCGACCGCTTGTAGCGCCGTGGGCACAATTATCAATCGATACCGTGGGACCTTTGACACGATCAAAAAGGGGCAATTCATACATAATTGTCATCCAAGATCAGTATACTAAATTTGTCGAACTCTATTCAGTACGTAATCGGACGGGAAAAATCGTGGTTAAAATCTTAGTAACCCTCTTCGACAAATGGGGCATTATCCCAGAGTCGATTATCTCAGATAACGGCACCGAATACATAAATAAGGACGTTAAGGCGTTTTTGACAGCGAACGGCATAAATCACATTACCACCCCCCTGGCACACCCCCAGGGAAACCCGAGCGCGTAAATCGTAAAAAGTCGAGCGCGTAAATCGAACAATAAAACCGATGATTGCTGCGTTTATAAAAGATCGTCAAAACGAATGGGACATGAATTTATCGAAGCTTCAACTCGCGTACAATACTGTACCACACGCGGGCAGCAGGCTGACCCCATTCTACTTAAATTATGCTCGGGAAGCGAACGTAATCCCGCGGAAACGTCCCGTTAATACGCGCCAGACGATGACAGACGAATTGGTAGACGAATGGGTAAAGAAAATTGCGCGTTTCGACGAATTACGGCATAAGGTGGAAAATCAATTAAAAGTACATGCTGACAAAAGACTCGCCAAAATTAACTCAGGAAACACATTACAATTCGACATAACATCAGGCACGGAAGTGTATTACCCAAAAGCTAAGTAACAAAGCCGAAGGCTACTCAGCCGAACTTGGACATCGTTACCTCGGTCCAGCTATCGTAAAACGAACAATTGGGCCAATGGTTGTTGAATTTGTAGATAAAAACGATAAATATATTGGCAAATATTATGTAACCGATCTTAAAATTCCTCGACGAAGCTTACGTTATTCTTGAAATCCATACAGTCGATTTGACAATGTCAACGCCTCCGAGGATCGACGAAGAAGAGGCGAAGTCGCTTACAACGGTGTCAACGGGTCACCATGGACAATACGAGCGATACGGATACGCGAGAGCCTTCCGTCGGGGCATTACTTCAACAACAGCTTGACCTGGAGGCCCGAGTTGAAGCACTGCAGGAAACGGTTCAAGAACAGCAAGAGGAACCTACGAGCGACGAAACTTCGCCTGCTAGCAGTGACACATCCGAGGATTCCTCGGAAACCATCAGCAGCCTCGGCAGAGGAGCCATCGGGATATTGACATACAACGCCAGTCACTCTCCTGGACCGTTCAACGCAGCCGGTAACCCTGATGAATCACATGCCACAATCAAGACGCCAAGCCTCGAAGCATTGCAACTACTCAGGGAAATTCGAACTCGTTCTCCTCCGAGATTGAAATTGACAAAACCGACGATCGCCACGCCTACGGATATTCGTGCAGAGAACATAATGCGCAAACGCCTCCCCACGAAGAAACACCCATTGCAAATGTCGGCAAAGTGGAAACGCGAACTTAAAACCACTGACGATCCGAAAGCTGAAGTTGCACCCTCCGTCATGGTAAAGGCAATGCCGTTGGAAGTGATGCCATCGTTTGACAAAATTTTGGAGGAATTGGGCGTCCCAGAATCTTCCGGCACATCGGGCGCACAACGACCACTCTATTTTGCTGATTGTCGAGTCATAAGTGAACGTCTTCTGAAAGACATTATCGTCAAACGTGCAAGAGTCTTCGTCAACAATCTACAAGCGGACAAGGTCGATCGCGGCACACACACTTTTGTCACTCAAGTTGGGAAATGCTACGTCGCAGGATGTGTGAACTGCCGCTCCAGGGAACATTCCTTTAAGGAGTGCGCTCTGCCGTACCGACCCGGATTCTGTCAAATTTGTGGAGCTGACGGATGTGACACTGACGATTGTATCTATCCACATGGAATCGAACACGAGCAAGCTCTCGCTCGATGCGCCGGATGCAGCACGGACTTGAAGTTGTATTGTCCAGAGTGTCCGGATTGCAACATTCGTTACGGAGATATCACCGACTGGCTCAGACTTAATTACGCAACCTGGCCCACTTCACTGGTACCTAAGGACCATCAGTATCTCATTAACGAAGGCGCCGAAAAACTGAAAAGAAAAGTCAAAGCCAAATTTGACGACCGCGTGGACTACCCGAATCGCGTACGCGCGTTCTTGACCCGAGAAAATGCCCTTTTCTCTGCCTCGTCAATTGCCAACCTGGCAATACTAACGCCAACGCAAATGACAGAAGAAAAGAAGCGCCTCGCTATCCAAGCTCTATGCTCGCCACGGGGCAACAGGACCTTGGAAGAAGTAATGCAACAGCGACCGGAATTGCTCGACGGCGAAGAAATCCGCGTCATCATTCCGACAAAATACAAAAAGAAGTGAAGAGTGAACCGAACCGTCAAAATCGTTCTATCGGTTCAAATAATTACTATTAAGTTAATGTTGTTTCCTATTTACTGTAAAGGTCACGGGTAAACCCCACAATGCTAAAAAAAGCAAAAACAAGCGAAACATTTTTTTTACTTTTTAAGGAAAGCGAAAGAAAGTTTTTATTTATTTATTTTTTTTGTTGATTGTTCAAAGTAAGATCTTCTTTGTTTGTTTCACGTGACCGAATGTAATACTAAGTCTATTTCCTTCGAGACCAATATAATTAATAATGCTAACCGTGTGTACCTCCATCATTCAAACATATATGTCCACCTGATTACCACCTTACCACCTTTCCTATTGCAATTGCGAAGGCACCGTAGCAATCTGACAAAATTATTGATGGACAACTATTCGGAGCAAGAACTGCGAGTTCCGCGGACCTAAAGCCACACAGGTCTCATCGTCGATAACAGTCACGTCTTGCTGATGACGTCAAGGTTCGAGGGAGGAGAATTGTGACAGGAAAATAACCCCGACGTTCCTCGACGTCATCTCACTCGCTGAACTCCTCGAGTGCTAGCGCAGGGGAAATCTTATAGTTATAATTATTAATTATAATTATCGTCTGTTGTGTTAGCGGCTAAAATGCGTTTGAATGTCCGCGTAACGAGTCAGGTGGTGCGCGACGCACCACGCGGCGGAAACAGCCTACGTGGCACAGAAGC
The DNA here is from genome assembly GCA_964017025.1 of Stenichneumon culpator. NCBI lineage: Eukaryota > Metazoa > Arthropoda > Insecta > Hymenoptera > Ichneumonidae > Stenichneumon > Stenichneumon culpator. The sequence goes on along the minus strand of OZ024781.1, from coordinate 2,384,533 downwards.
CTGCGCGAGCGTGGGTGCGCGAAGGTGTGCCGAGGCGCGCGAGCAAGGCACGAGCCAGTGTGTCGGTGTGTCTCAAGAGCGCTGAAAGAGAGTAAGCGTGCGAGAGAGAGAACGATCGGGAGACGCGCGAGTGAGTCTCGAGTCCTGTGTGACTGGTCCGTTATTTGTTCATTTAATTATTTATATTGTTTTCCTTAATACTTGTAATATTTTGTTCGAGCTAGTTGCTCATCGCGAGATCAGTCTCGTCTCTAGAGTATTAAATAAATATATATCTGTTTCCCACCGCACACGTGTATTCCTATCCTCACGGAGGCCATCTTGTGAACCTCGAGACCGAGTCGGAGCGGGAACGGGGATCATCGAGTGAGAGGAAGAGCGAGGGAAATTGTCTCCCTTAATAAATCAGAAGTGGGATCCTTCTCACTATTACCACAAATGTACGTAGTGAAATCGCGAAGTGCGCGGCAGCCGAGAGCCGAGAAATTTCATCGGGACTTTTGAAAAAAAAAAAAAACGAAACGAGAATCGCAGTGCGCGGAGTGCAGCACCCATGTGTGACGAGCGTGAGTTCGACGAGTTCGCCGCCAGCGCGTTCCGAGGCACGCAGTTGGATCGAACGTTGGGGCGCGGGCGAGGACGTCAGCCAACCGCAGGTGGTACCCCAGGGAGACAGGTCGGAAGGACAGGTGCGCCAATCGGCATCGCAGCATTTACGGAAGACCGGTCGAGCCAAGGTAGCGGGACCACGAGGCCAGGACAACCGGAAGTACCGCCATTGACGGGAAGCATGCCAAACGGAGCCAGAGGAACGGAAGGATTACCAGCGCCGCAGGATGATCGAGTCGATCCGGCGAACGAGCCAGCGAACGGTGAGTTACCGGAAGTGATGCCTGACGGACAAAATGTACGTGGCGTTAATACGTCGCAGTCGAGTGGGGGCACCGCGCCACCACAGCCGGCGGGCCACTCAACGTTTCAAGGCGCAGGCGCAGCGCAACCGCCGTTGGTTAACGCGTTTCGCGACATGCTGCTAAATGAAAATCGCGAGGAAGCCCTGGCACAGTTGTTGGCCACCCTAGTCATGCAGCAGCAGCAACCAGCAGCGACGATACCGACGTATCACGTAATGCCTGATCTATCGAAAGGGATCGAAACGTTTGCAGACGACGGGACAGTTCGACCACGGGAATGGCTCGAAAACCTCGAGGCGATGGAGCGATTACATCACTGGCCAGCGACATTTTTGTTCGAGACTGCGCGGCAACATCTGCGCGGAGTACCACGTGATTGGTTCAAAAGCCGTTCTCGGGAGGTATGAACGTGGAACGAGTTTCGCGCCGCGTTCAGGGACACGTTTATCGTACAAGACGACACAGCGACGCGATGGTCGAACATGAAGGCACGAGTGCAGGCGAAGGACGAGTCCGTCTCCACATATTTTCACGCGAAAGTGTACTTGTGCGGTTTACTAGGATTGTCGTTTCGAGAAACGAAAGCGGAAGTGCTGATCGGGTTGTGGTCGCGGGAGTTGTGTAACGCGGTGATGCCGACGACACAAGACGGTATGACCGACGCAATACGGTATAACGTTCTTCTCCGAGATATTAAGACCAACGAGAACTTGTTGAATTGTCGAAGGGAACGTTTCCGAACGACGCGAGAATCGACAACCGCGAAGAATCGACCAGCAACGAGTAAAGCGAGTGGTAAATCGAGCGACAAGAGTGACAGGAAGGACGGTGAATCAACGAGTGATACGAACGAGAAACCGTCGACGTCAAAACGCGCGAGTGACAGTCCACGGAAATGTTACAACTGTGGAAATTCAGGACATATCGCGAGAGAGTGCTCCGAACAAAAACGTGAAGTGACGTGCTTTAAGTGCAAAAAGGTCGGGCACATTAGCCGCAATTGTCCGGACAAGGTCGCAACGACGGAGCACACGGTACAGACGATCGGTTTCTTACAAGATAGTGCGGCGAGAAAGTACATAAAGATTGCAAAGATTAACGGACGCGAAGTGAGAGCTTTTATCGATCCAGGAAGCTCCGAGTGCACGATTCGAGCAACAAGAGTGCTTGTAGAGCAATTCGAAGTGACGCCGTTGAGTGTCACCTTGAAGGGATTCGGTCCCCCGGAGTGCGTGGTCACGAGTCCAGGCGTCGTGCGAGCAACGGTAGCCATCGACGATGCGAGCGTGTCCGACGTACTCATGCGAGTCGTGCCGGACGACACACAAGCGGTCGACGCCATCATCGGTCGATCATTCACCGACCATCCGAGTGTGAATTACCACAAGGTCGGCGATACGTTGACGTTCGAGCAGGAGACAGTGCTAACGACGACGGACGGTAATTTACCGACGAGAGCGAATGCTACCGACGACGTAATCTTGCCAGCACACTCGATTAATTTCGTCAATGTGACGAGTGGACGAGACAACTATGCAGTTCCTGTGATGAACCTGGGCGTGAAGGAGCGCACGATTCGACAAGGAGAGGCAACACTACGAGGCGAAGTCGCGAGACTTCCAGTCAGATCGACAGCAAGCAACGAGAGCGCCGTCATCCCCATCGAGCGACTCGACATCGGCACGGAGCAACCGCAGGACGTCAAGGAAGATTTGTGTAAGCTTATAAACGAATTTCGAGATTGTATATCGACGGGTCTACATGACCTGGGTTATGCGAAACATGTAAACATGGACATTCAAGTAGATTCTAGCGCGAAACCTGTATTTAGCAAACCGTATAGGGCGACGGAGAACGAGCGAAAAGCGACGCGAGAAATATTATCCGAATGGCGCGAAGCGGGAATCGTGACGGAAACACAGTCGGCGTATGCGAGTCCGGTACTCCTCGTACGAAAGAAAACGGGAGAAGCGAGGTTGTGCGTGGATTTTCGGAAATTGAATAGTATCACAGAGCGTGTACATTTTCCGCTCCCGAACATTGACGAGCATTTGTCGCGTATTCGTGATAGCTCGTTGTTTATCGTACTCGATCTTGCGCACGGTTATTTGCAAATTCCCCTCACGAAGGAGGCTCGAGAGAAGACCGCGATAATTACAACCGAGGAATCAGCAGAGTTTACGCGCATGGCCTTTGGCCTCATGAACGGGCCCGCTTATTTTTCAAAGGCGATGCACCAAGCTCTCGGACCTTTGCGCGACAACGTAGTACTGTATTATCTAGACGACATATTGATACCGGGTAAGAGTTGGAACGAGCTGAAAGAAAAGTTGCAATTAGTTTTTGAAGCGCTTCGAAGAGCGGGGTTAACGATAAAACTCGAGAAGTGTCAGTTCTTATATCAACGAGTAGCGTATCTCGGACACATACTTTCGGGAAACGGCATCGAGCCAGGCGCGCATAAAGTTGCGGCGATCAAAGACTTTCCGGTTCCGAAAAATGCACACGAGGTGCGACGATATCTAGGGCTCACGAGTTATTTTAGGAAGTTCGTACCGCATTTCGCACAACTCGCAGCACCGTTGAACGAACTTTTAAAAGCGAACGTAACATTCGAGTGGAAGGACGCGCAACGTCACGCGTTCGAGGCCTTAAAAACAAAGTTAACCGAGCAGCCGGTATTGCAGACCTTCGACCCGAAGGCCGAGACCGAGCTACATACCGACGCGAGTGCGATGGGTCTTGCTGGTATGTTAATGCAACGAGACGCGACGAATCGTTTTAGATTAGTATACGCAGTGAGTAGACGTACGAGCGAACCAGAACGTCACTACCATAGTAGTAAACTTGAATTGCTCGCGATTGTATGGGCGGTAACGCGACTACGGCCAATGTTAGCCAATATTGCGTTTACGATCGTGACCGATTGTCAGGCGTTGTGCCATTTGAGTACGCAGAAAACGATCAATCCCCAGATAATCCGTTGGAACGATCTGTTGTCGGAATATGACTATCGAATCGTACATCGTCCGGGAAGCCGACTCGCTCATGTAGATGCTCTCAGTCGAGCGCCAGTAAATTCGAGCGACGAGGTCGAAATTGAGCGAAGCGTGATGGCTCTGCACAGCGAGGAGGACGAGGTGCGATTATATCAGTATGTAGACGACGAGATTCGACATAAAAAAGATATTCTTGAGAAACCCGCGAAAGAACGAACGAAGCACGAGATAAGTCGAGTCAACGAGTACGAAATACACGAGGGTATAGTCTATAAGCGCCGAGAGGGACGAGTATTGTACGTGATACCGAGCGTGATGCGAAAGAGCCTTGTAGTTAGGTTTCACGACTTGAAGAGTCACCCTGGAGTCGATCGGACGGTAGCTAGAATTTCGGAACATTATTATTTTCCAAGGATGAAAGCGTACGTGAAGCGGCACGTGCAGGCGTGTTTGCATTGTATCGCTTGTAAATCGCGACCGGGAAAACAAGCAGGAGAACTGCACCCTATTCCGCCAGGGACAAGGCCGTTTGCCGTTGTACATGTTGATCATTTGGGGCCGTTTGTATCGAGCGCGAAGGGTAACAAGTATGTATTCGTTATCGTAGACAATTTGACAAAATTCGCGACAATTAGAGCGGTAAAAGACACGAAGACGAGCCGAGTGTTACGCGTGCTCGAAGAGTTTATCGATAACTACGGTGCACCGAGTAGGATTGTATCCGATCGAGGAACCTGCTTTACCGCGCGAGCGTTTGAAGAATTTTGCGAGAAACACGGGATTAGACATACAGTGAATTCGCCACGACATCCCCAAGCGAACGGGCAAGTGGAACGTTAAAACGCGATTATCGTACCCGCGTTACAGAGCAACCTTGAGAATCGCGAAGGGCGAGATTGGGACAGTCAGTTACGAAGACTACAAAACGATCTCAATGAGCTACGGAACGCGACTACCGGGAAAAGCCCATTCGAACTGGTATACGGTTACGTACCACAGCGAGCCGAAGGGCACTTACGGAAGCTCACGCGAGACGACGACACGATGTATACCCCTCCGAGCGAGTTACAGACGAAAGCGAGAGAAAGAATAGAAAACGAGCAAGCGAGAATGAAAATTCGGTACGACGAACACCGAATGCGCAATGTAGATTTTCCCGTAGGTAGCTTAGTTTACATGAAGACGGTTCCGAGTGCGACAGGCGAGTCCACGAAATTGTGTGCGAAATATCGAGGTCCGTTGGTGATTCTACGAAAGCTGCCGGGCGACACATATCATGTTGTCGAGTTAAATACTGGAGCGGGAGGCCGCCGATACGCCTCGACCGCACACGCGAGCCAGTTGAAGCTTTGGGAGCCCGCGAGCCCCGAGTCCGACGACCAGCTTTTCGATGCAACGACGGAACACGATATTGACGAACCGGAAACAAATGTACAATTAGAGTTTAAGGAAAGTGCAAGTGCAACAAAGAAGTGCGCGAGTGAGGCGTCAGTGATTAATTCGCCTGCGAGCGAACGCAACGATGTACCTGTGAAACAACCTGTAAAACCTGTGATTATTAGTACTGTAAGCGAGAATGAGCGAAACGAGTCGAACCATCGACGTTCGAAGCGAGAGAGACGCGTACCTGTACGCTTGAATGATTATGTACGACACGAATGAAGCTCGAGGACGAGCTTATCGTAGGATGGCCGAATGTTAGCGGCTAAAATGCGTTTGAATGTCCGCGTAACGAGTCAGGTGGTGCGCGACGCACCACGCGGCGGAAACAGCCTACGTGGCACAGAAGCCTGCGCGAGCGTGGGTGCGCGAAGGTGTGCCGAGGCGCGCGAGCAAGGCACGAGCCAGTGTGTCGGTGTGTCTCAAGAGCGCTGAAAGAGAGTAAGCGTGCGAGAGAGAGAACGATCGGGAGACGCGCGAGTGAGTCTCGAGTCCTGTGTGACTGGTCCGTTATTTGTTCATTTAATTATTTATATTGTTTTCCTTAATACTTGTAATATTTTGTTCGAGCTAGTTGCTCATCGCGAGATCAGTCTCGTCTCTAGAGTATTAAATAAATATATATCTGTTTCCCACCGCACACGTGTATTCCTATCCTCACGGAGGCCATCTTGTGAACCTCGAGACCGAGTCGGAGCGGGAACGGGGATCATCGAGTGAGAGGAAGAGCGAGGGAAATTGTCTCCCTTAATAGTTGTTTTGTCCAAATGATTATTATTACGTATCGAATTGTCAACGGCAGGATCCGACAACACGGCGGAATCAAGACAAAATATCGACAAGTCCAACGTACGGTTGAACGCGGCCCTCTGATTCGCGGTGAGACAAAGGGCTCACGCTTGCGCGAACGCGAGCGCCGAAATATCGAGCGCTCGTGAAACTATCGACGCTCTATCGTGACTTGTTCATCTACCGTCTTAGAGTACGACAGATCAGCCCTCGAGGAGCCAATCGATATTTTGTCTTATATTTTGTGTCGAGACGATACAAGGATCGTCAATCAAGTAATTTGTCAACTGAGTTTGGATTTTCCGTTGGAAGATTGTGAATAGTGTCACGTAAGTGGAATCGAAATATAACCGTAATTCTTGCTTCTTCAATTGCTTGGTGGCTTCGCAAAAATTAATTGTCCTTGGGTCCTCCAATCCTACCCCCCCCCCCTTTTCCTTTGAATCCGTCTCATTAGATCTATTAAGATAATAGTCAGGGCTGGTCTCAAAATTAAGTTTAGTCAATGGTTATTAGTTTTCCTAAAACTAACTGGCGCCCAAAAGGAATTAATTTGTCAAATAGAACCCCGGCAGCCCTTGACCCAGGCCGTGCCGGGTGAGGCTTTCGTTTATTCGTTGCTAGCAAAAGGAAGCCGATCTCAATGCGTTAATTATTTTCACCCGATTTCCAGCAACAAAATCCCCGTTTCTACCAACAAAACCAATCCAAATAACATGTCCAACCCACTAACTACCACTAATCAGACATTAGAACCTTACAGGTAACACAACAAAAAAAATTATTTTTTTCCAAAACTTATAACCGATATACCCAAAAAGAGAGGAACTGTAGGAAAACAAAACGAATGCAAACAAACAATAAGGAAAACACAAAAACCATAACGCCAAAAAAGGGAATAAATAAACGGAGGAAAGGAAAACAATAATCGGACATCATCAACAAACAAAACAGGACAACATTTTTATATCTCTCTACCATTTTAATACCCAAAATCAAACCCATCCAACTTAACCAAACCATCCCCATTAACACGAACAAATAACAGTTTTCTTAGATTGTTACAGATCAGCATAGATACCAACATTCACCACCAAACATACTATATTCAACAACGAGAGTATACCGAAACAAATATAAAACCAAGGACTAAACCAATTCGGATAACAATCAGGAACCTTTAAATCTCCATCAATCAACGAACCAACGAAATAAAATATAAAAAAAAAACAACAACAAACGCAAAACATAAGACATTCACACAAAAATGAGAATATTTAGTAACAAAAAGAAAACCCCCAAAAAATTTTCCATTTCTATACAATCACACTTAACAAAAATCAATAAATGTTGGGACGCGGTTTTTTTTCGGTCGCGTCCCAGATCCTCGTGAACTACGGGATTTGGCGAGCAGACGGGACCTATCATGTCGCTGGGAGTCCCAGGCGATCTCAAGGGCAAAACTGTTGTAGAGGCAAAATATTAATTCCCCAGGAATTTATTTTTATTGTTTTTCGGGACTATCTGGAGCTGAGCTGATCATCCCTACGGACTGTCGACGGCATGGTTTTAACTCTTTCGCCCGCTTGCACGCTTACGCTTTGGCTTTCTGTCTACCCCTGCACCGTCCTGGGCGCAGGATTTCCGTTAGTCGCAGCTTGATGGATGCAGGCAACGAGGACCTCCGGTACCGCTGAATCTACAAGAGATGCCGAGCTTCGACGCGCCGTACATTTAGCCGATAAGCGACGAATTCAAATATAGGTCGCGCGCGTCAAATTAGTTATGCGAGGTAGGCCTTATCGGGAGAGGCGCCAGGTACCGGACACCGGACAGAAATCGGGAAAAGTGGGGAGCGAGAGAGAACGCGAGCGAGGCGGCGAGCACGACTCCGAAAATTAGGTCGGGACTCTCTTCTGCGAAGCGACGGAGATACGACGCGTGTGCTCGCTGTGTGGGATTGATGGAGATCCGTTCCCGTTGTACGTGACTCCCGAGGACGTCCTATCGAGCCGTTCGGCGGATTTTTCCTTTCCGGATACTTTGGAAGGACGGAGGCAATCGGTACCGGCAGGGATTATTCCCGTTTCCATCAGTTCTCGCGGTAAGACTTCTGTTTCTCGGGGGAAAAGTAATAATCGGACGCGCGTTCGTTCACCGGTTTGCGCGCATTATTGTCGAGCGTGCCCGCGACTCGATCGCGGCGTGGAGTTCCGTCCCGGGCAAAACTCAGGCTTATGTTTCCGTCGATTATTTTTCGTGTTTTGTTTCTCGGGGAATTATTTATTTTGCTTTTGTTTTCGGAAATAATAAGTGCCGGGAATTGGACGGCCTCTCGCCGCACGGCACCGTGAAAATCGGGGAGATCGCCTGCGCGTGATTTGCGTCGAGTGGAGGAGAGTGTGTGTTTGGCGTGGCGTGCAGGTTTCGAGCTCGCGCGGGTAATTAAACGTAGGCTTTCTTTCGCGGCTGAGGACGTCGAAAAAGCATCGCGAAAAAAAATTAACGGGTCTCGAGACTGTCGCCGATATCGTTTCCGGTGTTCGTATTTTTGTTTGTCGACTGGTGTCAATTTTCTTTTTTCGGGAGCGTACCGCTTCAGGATCGTTTGCGAGGCGCAGCCTGCACGCCGAGATCGTGTGTGTGTGTGTGTGCGCGGCGAAACATCGCCATTCGCGCGACGACGACGATCGGACAGCGGTACAGTCCGTCCATCTTACGAGTGCGAGATTTAGTAGGGAAGAATAGGACTGGCCCGTCATTAGATTTTCCGGACTTCTTCCGGTACCGTAGGTTCTTCGCAAGTTATTTTACGATTTTTTATTACTATTCTTTTTCCCGGGCCAGGATCTCTGTAACGCGTAGAAAAATTCAAACCGGTGAACTGAGTAGCTGGGGCGAATTTAGCAGGGACTGATTTTGTACGCGGTTTTTTCCATTATATTAAATTGTAATAAATCGGGTGGCTTCGGCCGATTATTTTCTGCATTTTGTACTTTTGGGAGTAGCAAATTTTCACCGCCCTCACCCCTCTACCCTCGCCTAGCTGCAGCTGCCGGAGCAGTGAGAGCGCGTGCTTTTTAACAACATCGGTACCGACCGTGCCGATTAATTGGTAATCGGCTGGCGCCCATAGAAAATAATTCACACGGTCGAGAGGCACGCCGTTGGTGACCGAACAATCACCTTTTGGAGCTTGAGGAAAAGTTGGCGGTCGCAATGTAAATAAATTTTTAATATCCGATGCGGAGGCATCGTTTTCTCTGGAGGGGGAGTGTAACGGCTCCAGCCTCTTCCCACCAATATTATTTTTCGCGGCGGCTTCACTTTTCCGCCACGTCTTAATTCGTAGAACCTGCAGTTTATCTGCATCCGGTCGCGCGGCTTAGAGCCGTGAGAAGGTCCTTATCGCGGGCGTCGCGACAGTCCGACGCGACTTTGTTCCTCGGTGAAGCGTGCGTCAGGCCCTCAGCTTCACGCCCGCTTCACATCAATACAGCTCGAACCTCCAACCGGTACACTCCTCCGAACTAGTTACGCTCCCAAACATACGCTGCGACTAATAAAGTGTCGAACATAGATTCGCAAAACCTGAGTCTTCGGTATTCATTTATACCCGCAACGTCAGACTGTCACAATTGGAAAAAATTGGTTTGAATTATAATCGTGAATTATATCAATTTTAGGATACATTACTATATTACGCATTTCGGACAATGAAATGAACCTAACGATTTAAAGGAATCAAGCATTGTTAGTTTAGCGGAGTTCGTTTCTATTAGAGTGATGCGATTTTTAGAATTTATTAATGATCGCTCTCCATCTTGAAGAAAACTAGGTGCTGCTGGAGTATCCCAATGAGCAATCTCAGCGCTTCCGACCACGTGACTATCTTGGTTAAGGTAAGATTGTGACGAGGCATGAACTGCTTGTTGCACGGGAATAATATTTGTTACAGGCAAACTTACGACAATGTTTGTTGCATACCCTTCGTGGACTGAAGTTGTTGTGAGAGCACCGGACACGTTCGCAGGGGACGGGGTCGTTTCCGACGAGATGTTGGCCGCGTCCTCATGAGCGTGGTGAAGTTTTCTCTTGCGACGAGGGGAAAGACAAGCCATAGCCGCCCTTTTTTCGTCTGACTTTTTCTCTTTCGCCTTGCGTCTAGAAATAAAATGACTTATTGAAATATTATTCAACGTTTATTACGATAAAATAAAGAGTGTGCGTATTGCTGTGCGGCTATAGAAATAATATGAAGCAGAGGGAGCCCCTCTATCCTACACATCTCGATTCTCCACATCATCGATCCTCCACATTCAGTTCTCCACATCACCAGTCCTCCACACACCTTTTCCTATACAACTCGATTGTACACATTCCTTATCCGACACATTTCAATTCAACACATCCCGATCCTCCACGTTCGGTTCTCCACGTTCCCAGTCCTCCACACTCCTTTTCCTCAACATCCCGATTGTACACGGCAACCCCCTTTTTCTCCACAACTCAGTTCTCTACAATCCCAATTCTCCACATCACTCTCTGTACACGCACGATCCTACACACTCTCTTTAGTATACACAGCGGTTCTCCACACTCCTTTTACTACACTATCCGATACTCCACAATTCGATTCTCCACATTCGATTATCTACACGCCCGGTACTACACATGCCTTTTTGTCCACAATGTACGCTTCTCCACATCTTTTTCCTCCACAACTCGATTCTCCACATTCCCGCCGTCGGTATCGACGGCGGGAATCATCAGACTATCTTACGTCGGTAACATAGAGCTCAGATAGCATTTTACCACCAACCCGCTAGCAAATAGGCAGCATGTGTCCCACGGGATCGCGGCAAAATTGCGGCATGTGCGTCCGCATTTGCCTATGTTTTTGCCAGCATTCAATCCTGAAAATAGTAGGAGCATATGGTCATGGTTATTTTGGGGCAAATAAAAAAAATACAATTTCTTATCAAATTTAAGCGCTTCCATCTATTCTCACAAAAATCAATTCCGAATATCGTTAGTACATAGTCCATTTGTATATAATGTTTTAGGAAGATATATCGACACTAAACAAACCCACAATTGGACATCATTTTCGAGCAAATTTAAAACCCAAAAGCGCGCATTCTTTTTTGGTTATGAAGGTTCAATTTCGGCGAGTGAGCTATACATATATGTACACTCGTCATTAAGCTATAATTTACATCGTTCGTAAACTAATTAATTCACTTTTATTTCAAAAAACCTAATTTTACAGTATTAAGTAAGCATTAAGTAGTAGTAGTAGTAGTAGTAGTACTAGGAGTAACTAGAGATTTAAGTGTATTACTTATATTAAGTAATACAATAATTATTACAATCTTCATTATAAATCAACCATTACACTTATGCAAATAAATTCTTATCGTCGCATGAAAAAAAGGTTTTGTTATCGTTAGAAATAATAAATCCGTAGATATAACAAATTATTAATGGAGATAATACTAATCAATGAAAAAAGATACAATCGAGAGAGAACGTCTGTGTCATAACCACTGGTTGTATAAGATTAAAATAGTAAAACTAAAAAGATGTAACAAACGAAAGATATAAGAAAACTTGACAATAAAGAATTACAAAAATTAATTCTTCATTGCAATGTGATATATGATGCTTACGCAAAGAAAATTCGTGCTTCGATTTTTGCGCGGCACAGCGGACATCGATTACTGTGCCTGCTGTGCTCGTCGCTGCACGCAGAGCACGCAATTAAATAATTGCACAGTGTAAATATCATATTCGGACGCTGTAAATAACAAATTGAGTACGGTTGCAGAATTAAGTCGGCAACGATAGGCAAATCGGCCTCGTCCGGCGCAATTCTCGGGACTGGGTTTGCAATAACCGGTGGCGCGAGTGCTGGTCATACGCCCTGATTCAAACGAGCCCTGGCTGATTATGAAAAGTCCGAGTTTCTCTGCAATAATAAGCATATAGTAATTTATTAATGTTGACCATCGTTAAGGATATATATCAACCTCTATCATAATAATCATACGCGCCGATACATCCATTGTGTTTGCCACGTGCTAAGATTTTGCGTATTACTTACAGAAGAAATATTTGCAAACTTGTCTGAATGATTGCACGACACAATGGACAAGTATATGACCGTATATTTCACTGCATCGACTGCACGTGATGATGTGCTTGCACGGCAAAAAATCGTGTCAGGACGTCTCAGAAAACATATTGCGCACGGCCTGAGAAGCAAATTAGACTCGCCATCATCGTCGCTCCCAGCAGCCTCGGCTGCTGGGGGTGGGACCCTATGGAGATCTACTGCAAGCGGTTGTCCCGGAGCTGGATCGAGCTGATCGAGCTCGTCATCATCGCCGAACACATCGCCATGGTCGCCCGCCCATCAAAGTCAACTTCCGGCACCCGTGGCGATGGCGGAAGTACAACGCCGTCCAATGCTTCAACGTAATATTCTTCAAATGTGAAAAGAAGGAAATATAATTAGGTACGTCAGAATAAAACCATGCAATCTGACAATGGTAATAATGTAGACACTACGTGGAAGAAAGCCGGCTATCTTCCCAAATCGTTCATATAATTCTTACCGTTAACCAAATGGTCGTCGATAGGGATCTCCTCCGCAATTCCAGCATTCTCCGGTGCAGCAATCTCGTGATGGGCGTCAGCGGCATTCGGCGGCACTGCATCCATCTCATTATTTCCGGGTGGAAAATCTTCCGCAACTGCAAGCGGTTGTCCCGGAGCTGGATCGAGCTGATCGAGCTCGTCATCATCGCCGAACTCATCGCCATGATCATCCTCCTCGTCAAAGTCAACTTCCGGCACCCGTGGCGATGGCGGAAGTACAACGCCGTCCAATGCTTCAACGTAATATTCTTCAAATGTGAAAAGAAGGAAATATAATTAGGTACGTCAGAATAAAACCATGCAATATGACAATGGTAATAATGTAGACACTACGTGGAAGAATGCCGGCTATCTTCCCAAATCGTTCATATCATTCTTACCGTTAACCAAATGGTCGTCGATAGGGATCTCCTCCGCAATTCCAGCATTCTCCGGTGCGGCAATCTCGTGATGGGCGTCAGCGGCATTCGGCGGCACTGCATCCATCTCATTATTTCCGCGTGGAAAATCTTCCGGTATCGGTAGCTCCACGGGATCTGGATCGTTTTGTACTGAACAATTAATTTGAATTACAATTTATTGTATACAGTGTTGCATCTTGCGCGCTTCTCAGTAATATGCACCTAGATCGATAACATCCGCATCTTCGACAGCGCGTCGATGGCGGGGCAGTACCGCCACGCGAAGAAACTCTTCCACTGTGATTCTGCAAATACACAAAATGCGTTTATCGAAGTGAAATTTTAGTTAATAGTAAATAGAACATGGACGCATCAGTATTGCAATATTAAGGGAAACACTGCCCTGCCCAGTTCTAGCTGTTCCTGGTGGTAGAGTAGTCGCCTATCATCATAAGTTTGCCGAGAACGACGGTGTCGTCGGAGATGTTCCCCCCTGTCCACTCGAACCCAGTCGATATTTTGGCCGGCAATTACGATGTGAAGTTTCTCTGTAACGTAAAAGCATTTTGGTCTATAAATAATAATAACCGTTAAGAATACATATTAATGGACACCGTGATATATTTACACACCGAGGAACTTCCAAATGTTGGGATGACGACCTCCCAGTCTTGCACTTATAAATTTGTGAAAAGTTTCACACACATTATTGGTTCGTATCGGTGCTCTTCCCACCGATATGACAACGGATAGTGGTAACCACTGTCGACGATAATAGTGCAGCATCCGCAACACCCTGGGATGAGCGACGGCCATAAGATCTCCAACGGCGGTAACGACGTTTAGGGCCTCATTTTGTAGGTCTTTGCTGGGTAAGAGCGGAATACCCATCAACATCCAAAGCAGATCTTTTGGTACGTCTTGTGCAACCGCCCTTCGCCATTTTTTGAATAGTGCCTGACAATACATAAAAACGACATAAATACGTGTCCGCTTCAGACAAAAAAAATTATCTCGCCGGAAGATATTATTCACGATTGAAACCGTAGGTAAAAATTACAATTTAATGTCTAAAGTTAGTACTGTTATTAACTGTCATAAATTATAATTACACTTGTCTTCATTTCAAATATAGGTTTTTATTAAATGCTCTTACTCTGCAAAAATGAAACCAGCAACCCTTCAATCTGACTTGCGGGAATACACTTCGCGCGGCCCTGATGATCGCCCGTTCGTAGTCGCTGACGATAGATTGCAAACTATTTTGCAACCCTGGTGCCAGTTCGAGTATAAAGCGAAATACTGCTTCGTATACCGCTGTAGTGCGCCTTTCGCATAGAATATATGCCACCGGAAATCCCTGATAAACAGAAAGGCAACATATACAATGAAGATCAAAATTGCAAACAATTTTTTATTTAATACTCACAACGTCCGCACGCCGAATATGCACGATGAGCAGCTGGCACATTCCTGGCCGAACCGGTGCAACCTGAAAAATATGTAATTACGATATATTTTAATCTTATTAGAAAATAGATACAGTTGATAACGCTTAAGATCTCGTTAACATCCGGGACCAGTCTCCTGAATAATTGATCGATAAAGGGGATAGAAACTTGAGCTTGTCGGGAAATATTGAGCGTTTTGAAAAAATATATCAGTTTTTTTTGTAAAGTCAATCATAACTTACACTGAAGGTACCGTCGAGGAATACTTCGATTGCGGTTCCAAGACGCTCTAACATCTCCGCCGCGGCAAACACCAGCGCGGTATATCCATCTGCGGACCTTACGCTCCCCCGATAAAGATGTTGGCACGGTTGGTAGTTGTTGAGGACCTGTCCAAAAGCCTCTAATGTTGGAGGAACGTTTGGACGCACCCCGCGTCTCGCACGATCTATGCTGTTATGCATCGATAACTGCGTTATGTTTACAGCAGCCCTTTCATACCTAGATGAAAATGAAAAAGGTGTATGATGAATTTGTACATTGTCTCTTTAATTTCAACTGTATTCGCGTTGCTTGCTCTTTTCCGACAGCAAGCCTACGGCACCCGGAATTTGAACCCAAGACCGCCCGATTCTTTGTTTTCGAGACTTATACTATAGCCGCAAGACCAAAGCGATCGGTGTTCCTTAGTCTATGAAAAAGATCGTTGACCAATTTTGGATTCTTTTTACAAAAAAAAAGTTGAAAATTGATATTTTCATATGACGACTTTCTCATAAAAGTTGTAAATTTAAATTTCCATATGGTGTCACGTTCCGTGCTGGAAAATTTTTACTAAGTTTCTCGCGCGATTCGTGACAGAACTCGCGAGATGGCACGTTCGGGCTCGTCAGCGGCGGGATTAATTATCAAAGTATCGGAATACACAGGATGTATTCCGTTGCCTTTTTAATATTCTATTTCCCTGAGTTAGTTCTTGAATGTCGCGCAACTCTGGCGTTATTCTACGCGACACGGGTCGCGCGATATTTTTCTCGAGAACCGCGAGCGAGGGCTCGAGGGGACATGCGAGTGCCTCCTCTCGCCTCCGCTCAAGCGAGGTATAATTTCGCTATTTTGCAGAAATCCTCCCCGGCTTGTCGTCCGACGGCCGAGAGACCGGCGGATGAACAGACCGGGGAGGGCAGTCCCGTGTAGATACTGAAAGCGCGAGCTTGTTCTTCGGAGAAACTCCTCGATTAGCACCCGCTAAGTAAAGTAAATCTCGAGGGAACACCCCGGTCTATTAGAACGCGACAAAGTCGCGAAGGCCGAAAGGAGCCTAAAGAGTGTTACACCCCGCGGTGGTGAGCCTGATCGTGCTAGATCATAAGTGTTTTACTCTACGCCACGAACAATTCTGTCGTGTAGTTATAAGTGTGTGTACGAAGAGGAAAGCGAAGAAGTGTAGAGCGTAGCACGTGGAGAAGAGATTGTAAGTACGAGAGTGTGAGTGCATGTATGCGTGAGAGCTTGCCGGCTAGACCTTGAATTCTTTGCGTTTACTCCATAATTCTTATTAAACTCGAAAAAACATCAAATACCGCATTAATAATTTATCAACCTGCGCGAAATATCGGGAAACGTCCTGTAGAGGACGAACCGGGAACGATCCCGAAAAATAAATATAAACTCGTCGCGCTTCACGCGGCGAGGTTTATTGTAACGTAATACGCCCGTACGTTACATATAAACTGGTGTCAGAAGTGGGATTCCGGTTACTTCCCGTAATTTCGTTTTGTTATAAATTAAAATAATTTCTTTTCTTTTTCCTTACCCCCTTTTCAAAATTCTCAAAATTTAATTTTTCATTCGTCCATTGGCAATCGGATTCTCCGCGACTGAAATCGAGTTGAAATTAAAATTTAACCGTAATCATGGCAAATCCGGAGGTTGTTCGGGCGCTCGACGTGTCCGCGCAATCAGTGCAAAACATGACAAGCATGATGCAGGGCATGACCCTGCAAAACCGTTTCAATAGTCTGCCCGTGTGCGACGGCCAGGGAATCTCCTTAAGAGATTTCCTGCAAGACGTCCAGAACTTGGCAGTAGGTGTGCCAGCTGAAGACGAAAGCAGCTATGTCGCGATAGTGATCAGTAAGCTGCGCGGAGCTTTGCGTAATTGTCTGCACGGTCTGCAGATAAATACGATTGACGAACTCGTTAAAATTCTAAAGAGGCGTCACACTACCGGAAAAACTTACGACTATTATAATAATAAATTGTCGACAATGCGGATGTCGAAAGACGAATCGGTTGGCGATTTCTACGACAGAGTTCGAACCGTCATTGCTTGTGGTAGAAACGCGTATCGAGCGGAGTACGGCACCGATCCGCCAGCGGAAGATAAGGATCCGCTGTACGGGATAGGGCGTGGCACCTTCATCAGGGGGTTGCCATCACAGATGAGCGCGGGAGTGCTTGTCCAGAAGCCCAAAACGCTGGAAGAGGCTTACGAGCTTGCGGAGTATTTAGCCGCGAATCTCCCCTCGCAAAGGCCGGAGGAACGAACCGAGGCCTCAGTCTTTTATTCGCGTGACGGTGGACGGCGCGAATTCGTACCTCGTTCGGATCAACCTGCAGCAGGCGCGAATCCTCCACGGTCGGAGGGATATAGTAATTTTGATTCAGGACAGGCCGCGAGTCGAGATCGGTCTCTTTCCCCTCGGATGAATCGACGATCCGAATTCGATCCACGAACGGAGGGCTGTGGCGACCGTTATTGTTGGTACGGCCGTGGTTGCCCTTGTTGCCCGTGGAATCGGGCGTACGTACAGCCGCGCCCGAGCAATGACGCTCATTTAAACTCCCAGCAGGCTCGTCCCGGTACTTCGACGACGAGCCAAAACAGACCACCTTCACCGAGGCCAACGGGTCGATCGCCCGAACGCCGACCGTCAGTGCAGTTCCTGGAGAACAATGTCTCGTCCTCTGGACCCCAAACCCAGTCGAGGACCCAGCAGTAGAGATGTCAGCTCCCGAGCTACGTTATAAGAAGGGTAAATTCTTCCTTGACACGGGCTCCGCAGCCAGTCTAATAAAATTAAGCGTCCTCGACAAGGATATGAGGGTTAATGTCGACGATATTATTTGGGTAACCGGTTTGGAGGAAACCCAGATTCCTACGCTGGGGTCGGTTTTCCTCCACTTTTCGGAAAGACCGACGAAATTTTACGTGTTGCGACATTTGCCATTGAAAAGCGATGCTCTTATCGGAAAGCCGTATTTTTATGAAGAAGGAGCCGAAATATCCTTCCACCATAAATCTCTAGTCACGCGGAATGACCCGATTCGGCCTAAGCCTTTTCTCGAAAACCCTTCGGTCCAACCCGGGAACGCGGAAAAGATATTAATGACGCATGTAAAACCCGCGAATACGAAATTCAAACTGCGCGCGCGCATGCGTGAACAAATTTCGTTGCCCGTCGCGAACAGCGTATTGAACGAGGGCTATCTGCCGCGAATATCCACTCTCGCGGGGGTATACATCGGTAACGCGATCGTGACCAATCAGGAAGGGTTGTGCCGCGTCTTGGCAATTAACACGCGTTTTGAAGACGTGGTAATTGAATTGGCACCCCAAGAGCTCGAGCCTTTCGAATATGGCCATCCAGACGGTGGCGATTCGTTATCGGACCCGGAGGATACCGATCTCGACATCGCTCCCCCTGGCGACAGAGTAGGCGCGATTATGAAAATTCTAAGACTTGATCATCTTAACGGTTCCGAGCGTTCGCACGTGTGCAGATTAATCGAGGAATTCCCTTATCGATTTAAGCTACCAGGAGACAAATTACAACGAACCGATCTCGTGTATCATCGCATTCCGACGATTGACGATTTGCCGGTGAACGCGAAGCAATATCGGTTTCCCGTCGTTTACCGTAGCGAACTCGAAAGTCAGGTACAAAAGAAGCTCGGCGACGGAGTAATAACGCACTCGCGATCCCCGTACAATTCACCGGTGTGGATTGTGCCGAAGAAGCCTGACTCGCAGGGTCGACCTCGGATGCGCATGGTCATCGATTTTCGAAAGCTAAATGAGAAGACGATCTCGGACGCGTATCCGCTGCCGAACATGATAGAAATCTTAGAACAACTTGGCCAGGCAAAATATTTTTCAACTTTTGACTTGGCCAGTGGATTTCAACAAATCCCTATGGACGCTCGGGATGCTTGTAAGACTGCGTTTTCCACTCCGAACGGTCACTACGAATATTCTCGTATGCCGGAAGGCTTGAAAAACGCGCCCGCGACGTTTCAGCGTCTGATGGATCGCGTGCTGGTAGGACTCCAGGGAACGGAATTATTCGTCTACCTGGACGACGTCGTAGTATTCGCGAAATCTCTTCAAGAACACGAGATAAAGGTTCGCCGACTCATGATGCGTCTGGAGGAAGCGAACCTGAGTTTAGAGCCCGATAAGTGCGAGTTTTTGCGCAGAGAAGTGGCCTATCTCGGTCACATCGTGAGCTGTGAAGGACTAAGGATGGACCCCAAAAAACTCGTGGCTGTTCGAAAGTTTCCGGTTCCGAAAAATCAGAAAAACGTGCGAGAATTCCTCGGCTTAACCGGTTACTATCGGCGTTTTATTAAAGATTTTGCCGCGCAATCCAAGCCATTATCGGACTTACTCAAAAAGGGAAAAGCTTTCCACTGGGGAGAACAAGAAAAGAGAAGTTTTCGAAAGCTGCGAAAAGCGCTTGGCAGGGAGCCGATTTTACAATACCCCGACGTGACGAAACCGTTTACTCTAACGACGGACGCGTCGGACCTCGCACTCGGCTCCGTATTGTCGCAAGATCATGACGGATTCGACCTTCCCGTCGCTTATCACTCGCGAATATTTTCCCCGGCCGAAACGAACTATTCGACAACAGAAAAAGAATGTCTCGCGATTATTGATTCAATCGAGCAATTCGCGACATATTTGTACGGAAAAAAATTCACACTCGTGAGCGACCACGAGCCTCTCAAATGGATGCGAACTACCCTCGATCCAGGCAAGAGGCTCGCTCGGTGGAAAATGCGTCTGCAAAAATATGATTTTGATTTCGTGTACAAACCGGGACGCCTGAACGTCAACGCCGACGCCCTCTCGCGAAATCCGGTAAATCCGGATCAATCAAGTTCTAGCACTGATAGCGATTCGAGCTCGGAAAAGGAGTCCCCCGAAGTCTGCAAAGTGTTCCCGACTTCGTCCACTTCCGCGGATAAGAGCGCAATTCCTAAGCGCAAAATCGTACAACCAAAATCTGTTTTGAGGCCAGCATTGTCCTCGAGTCGTGAGCGGGTCGCATCTACGTCAAAGTCCGCCCAGGATGCGGTGGCCGCGCGCACTCGCGCGAAATTACGCACCGTGGCCGTCCCACCACCGAATTACAAGGAGGTGGAAACGAGCTCGGATATTTCGGATGTTCCCGCAGAGCGCGTGCATCGGAACACGTTGCCGGTACCTCTTCTTCCACCGAAACGACCGATCACCCCTGCGGAACCCGGCGTCGTCGCGGAAAATATTGACCCTGAGACAATGTCCGCCCCTCCTGTAGCTGCTGCAGCGACGAAAAACCCCGACATAGCCGTGGAGCTAAGTCCTCCTGCGGAGGATACAGAGGACGACGAGGTGTTCCAGCCGGCCGCGGACGTTTTACCGCCGGGAAGCTCGGAGTTTGCCCCCCAGTCTGTGCGAGAATCAATTTGTAAGTTTGATAAATCGCTGCGTGAGCTGGAGGAGCGATACGCCAATAAGGGTAACGCAACGGTCCGGGACGAGGCGGGTCGGATTAGGGAGTCGGTAAATAAATTCGACGAGACGATACGACTATTGGAGGAGCGCTTCGCGAACAAAGATGAGTCGCAACCTCCCGACGGAGCCGTCCGGGAAAAGGACAAATTTGAATGGCCTGACTTTATATCGGAGGGAGACGAAGTCGACCCTGAGGCACAACGCATACTCGACGTTATCGCCCCCTTCGACGACTCGGGCGACCAGGAACTTCTCCGACGATTAGGAAAATTATCGGCGAAGGAGTCCGGTGTGACGGAAGCCGAGTTGCTCCGGCGCGTGAGCATGAAGGGTCCGGTCAAAGACCCTGAGGATGGAACGGAGGCTGACGACGAGGGTGAGGCAGTGGCTGATAAAGGAGGCACGCCTGATTCCACGGCGGAAGCCGATGCAACGGAGATACTTAACAAACCCAGGCGTACTGTTAGGTGGTCGCTGGCCCCTGCAGGAGTCAGACCTGACGCTCGGTCGACTCCCCATTCCTCTCGTGTAATTCCGAGGGAAATATCTAGGGGGGAGGCGACCGAGACAACTGTACATGCCCCGGAGGAACTCGTAAAAGCCGGTAATGAACCCATAATCATGGGATTATCTTCCTCCGATTCTGAGAGCGAAGAGGTCGGCAAAAAGCCCGTCGAGCCGGACATGGATAAACCTATTCGTCCGGTTGTCGGCACGCGAGAATGCCTGACGTATAAAACCGATAATTACGTGCATTTCGTATCCGCGGACGGTGAGTTGTCGACCATAATCGCAAGATTGCTGGCCGACCTCGGAAAAATCGATGCGTCCGAAATAAAGAACAGGGGTTTACAGGTCGGACAGGTAGCTGCGACGCCGATCGGTCAGCGAAAGGTGTACAGCGTCGTCGTAAAATCCCGTTATTTCGACCGAACGGACGAGGATAATATAATCAAAGGATTAACGAACTTGAAGGAAATCCTTACGCGCACGAATGTCGAAACATTTCGAATTTCGCGTGCGGGAGATTTTTCCGACGATTTGGCGAGCAACCGAATTATTCAAATTTTGCATGAAATATTTGGAAAATCTGGGATCGGTGTGACTATCTGTTACGGCGGCTTGCAGCTGCCGTCGGCAGAGGACCGCCCTCTGATAATCGAAGAATTTCATTCGAGCTTAATAGGAGGACATCGAGGGGTGACAAAAACCTACCGAAGAATTCGGGAACGTTTTTATTGGCCCTCACTTCGCAATGAGATTCAAAACTACATCCGACGATGTAAAGGATGTCAGGAGCAAAAGCTCGTTCGAGCGAAAACTCGCGAGCCGATGCTGCTGACCGATACAGCGGCCGATACATTCGACAAGGTATCACTCGACACTGTAGGGCCGCTGCCGACAACACCGCATGGAAATAGGCATATTTTGACCATGCAGGATAATCTATCGAAATATTGTCTCGCCGAAGCGATACCGGATCTCAAAGCTACGACTATCGCCGAGGCCATGGCGCGACGATTAATCGCTCAGTTCGGTGCTCCTCGCGCGATTCTTACGGACCGAGGTTCGGCTTTCACTAGCAGCCTCTTCGCGGAAATCGCGAAAATATTTCGAATAAAACTGCTGACTACTTCCGGGTACCGTCCGCAAACAAACGGAGCACTCGAAAGAAGCCACATAATGTTAACGGAATATATAAAACATTATGCCACGACGTATGACGACTGGGATCGCTTGCTGCCCTATTCAGAGCTAAGTTATAATACTAGCGTACATGAGGCGACAAATTTTACGCCATACGAAATTGTTTACGGGAAGTTACCTCGATTACCGAGTGAATTTCCGGTGGGCAATAAATTAGAGACGTATAATTCTTTCACCATCGCGCTGATTAAGCGATTGTCGGAATTACGCGCGATCGCTGGAGAAAATCTCAACAAGGCAAAGGAGCGAACGAAGTTTTATTACGATCAAAAGGTCCGTCCTTTCGAAGGCAAAGTAGGCGACAGTGTCTACGTATTAAAAGAGCCGCGAAAGGGTAAATTCGACTGTCAATACCACGGGCCGTATAAAATAATAGAAATTTCAGATCAAAGTAATGTCATATTAGAGGCCCCTAACGGAGTTAGAATTCGTAAACATTTTGACAAAGTCAAGCTGGCATATGAATGACGTATGAATGAAAATTGTAAGCCATAAAGATTCGAACGTTGTGCACCGTGCAAAGGCACGACGCGTAACGCGAGGCCTACGACAGAGAGAGACAGAAGCTAGCTGTCTCAGAGACACAGTCGAATAGCCGTCTAATTGTGCAATTCTTACTCGTGTCGAATCTCTACGGCAAGAATAATAAATTGTTCAGTGTGATGGGCGTGTTTGGAGGATAACAAACCTGTGTAAACTGCGAATAAATAGATTAAGAACTGTGTTCGCAGACGCGCAATAGTGACAACGAAGGGCTCGCCGTGGAACAATGCAGCTTCTAATCGCGATTGTGGGCGTGTTAGTCATCGTGCGGGGAAATTTAAGCCCCGAAAATGCTTATCATATTACGCCCGTAACCAGTCAACCGGGACTTTACTACGAGCGTGTGGTTACGCTCCGACTGCAGCATGTGGACTGGAGAGTGACAACGTTCATCGATGTGGAGAAATTCCTGAGCGATTTTCCGAAGGAAGAAGAACATATAATAAATCTTCTCGAACGGTGCCGCGAAGTGACGTATAATCTATTTCTCGGGACTAATTTTCCGCGCGGGAAATGTCAAGAATTAATAAATTCGGAGCATCTCCTCAGCCGGATCGGACACGCGAAAATGTGCGCGGCTGAATTGTCAACAATTTCGCACGATTCTTTACCGGTCAAACCCGTCGTCGATCCGATGATAAGATCGATGAAGAGACGTTCGGTGCCCCTGGGATTCATCCGATCCCTGAGTAAATCACTTTTTGGGACGATGAATGAAGAGGACGCCGAATATATCAACGGACAAATCGACAGGCTGTTTGCCGATCAAGCGAATCTCACTCACTTGATAGGCAAACAAATGCATCTTACTCGTTCAAAACTTCAAGAATTGCACGAGGAACATCTGTCCGAAACGAAGCGAGTCAACGAGATGTCAAGTCGCATCCATGGATTATACAAAGCTCTTGGAGGAGTCACGAAGGACACCGCCGAAGTGATATTCCGAATCGAGCTTGTCAACTACGCTCGCCGGGTGGAGATAAAAGTGGACCGTTACATCGAGGCGTGCGGACATTATCTACGGGTGATAACGACTGCCCGGGACGGCCGCTACGACCCAGCCGTACTCACAGCGGCACAGCTGTTGGCCGTCTCTCGCGAAATCCAGGCGCGAACGCCGGCGTTCGAATTTCCCCTCTCCGCCGAATATCTACGCGGGGAACTGCTCGCTCGCGTGGCGCGTGCCGACCTGGTCTTTCACGGCGGAAGAATGCTAATAGTGACTCATATACCGCTCTTGGATCGCATGAATTATATTCTGTACCGAATGCATCCATGGCCGGTACCTCAAAATGACGTCAATCAAACGGGATCCGCTCATATCACACCGGCGACGGACTACATCGCAGTGTCGGCGGATCGTCGTTCGTATTTCCTGGCAGATTCAATATACATCGGAAGCTGCAAGCACCTCGAGCAAAAATATATTTGCTCCATGGAAACACCGCTTCACGAGGTCTCGACATCGGAGCAGTGCGAGGCGATTATGCTGAATCATCCGTCGCCGGCGGCTTATCGCAAATGTAATATAAGAATAAGACCGCAGCATGGAGCTTTCTGGGCGCATTTACCGTCCCAAGGGGGGTGGTTATTCTCCCTCGACGAACGGGAAATAATACACATCCTGTGTATGGGTAATGTTGAAATCACGACAACATTGGTCGGCGCGGGAATATTGCACTTGAGCCCTAATTGCGTCGGACGAACGCGTACGACCGCGTTGACAGGGATACGAACGTATGAAAGCCGCGAGCAATATTTTTATTTGCCTGATGTAACATTAAATATTTCAATAATAGTGCCCGGGTTGTTAAATCTATCCACAACCATGGCATTGTTTAAAGAAACCCAAACCTCCGAAAAATATTCAAAGGGGACGAGCTCTTGGAAAATTCAAGAGGACGGAGAATCGCTCTTCGAAATCGAAAAACGGGTCCATGAAATCGGAACCAATCGACGTGACCGGCAACAACAGCATAGCCTGTTCCTCATCGGATTCTCCATCCAGGCTTTCCTCGCGGGAACATTTATGTTATATTTCTTCCGTGCGAGGACTTGGAATTTAATCTCGGGTCTTTGTGCAGCATGCAAGAAGAAATCAAAGCCCGAAGAAATAAAACTCAAACGCAGAGCGAGTATCGAGTGTGGCCGAGGGACTCAGTCATCACCACAGTCGAGACAAAGTTATCGTTTTCCCGGTACTTCGAGTCGGGGTGAGGACTCGGCGGTCTCCGACGATTCGAAGAAAGACGCCGTTATCTCAAGTGGAGTCGAGCGCCGAGACAAAACATCGTCGCGCTCGCTTCCTCCGCAAGACCCGGTGCAGGATTAGGTGACCGACGGCCCTCCTAGGGCCCCTGTGCCTCCCACCACGTCACATTGGAGGCGAGGATCACCACCGAAGAAAAATTATAAGGCAAATTAGCTCCAGTCGTCCGCGCGTGCACATCAGCCTTCGATATAGTCATTGACGTTTTGGTTTCTGTGAGTGTTCGGGATTCCATAGAGCAGTGACAATAAACGGTGACACAAATTCAGTGACAACAAGTGTTGACAAAAAGTGCAAGGGTAAAAATCGACAATCGACAAAAAGTGACAACAAGTGTTGACAAAAAGTGCAAGGGTAAAAATCGACAATCATGGACGATAAGATTGTCAATTTCACCCTCCGAGGCCGGTGCGTGTGCTGCGGCAGAAGTGCGCCAGCCTGCAAAAATTGGGAGCAGTGTTTCGAGCGCCGGGTCATGGGGAGCCGTGGCATTCATTTGTGCGCGTTATGCAGCGGTGTTTTCGGGGAGCCGGAGCGACAGCAGCACGCCGGGGCTTGTTTGGCGCGGTATCTTCGCCGTGTCGACGAGCTCCGGGAGTCACAGGCGGGCGACCGGCTGACCACGCCGAGTGTGGCCGTTGCTGCAGGGACGGCCAAATCTCAAGCAGGGCCGCCGCCGCCCTGTGCCGCGCGGATTGAGCTGGCCGGAATGGAGGGATTGCCAAGGTCATTGGCGTGGATGTACCCAGGAGCTGGTGCCCCGCCGCCGGTGGTTCGGAAGACCGCGACGTACGTCTCTCGACGGCCGAAACCGGTGACCATCACCGTCAAGGACAAGGGTGTCCAAACGGAGGCGAGGACGAGAGATAAGTCGACGCAGACTTCGGCTATTGAGCTCCAGCCCGGCGAGGACCTCCACTTCATCCGTTGGACGGGGGTAGTCCAAACAAAGCGGCCCCTCCTGGAGTCTGATCGGGCAAGAATTTTTACGTTAATGGACAATTTGCGTCGAGCCGTCGCCGACGTGCTCGGAGGCGAAGAGCTCGACGCAACAGTCGACGTTCCGGAGCTCGCCGCCGCGGGGATGGACGGCGCGTTCGCTTCTGCCGAGAGACAGCTCGGCGAGATCTAGGAGATCCTCCGAGCTCGGACGATCGCGCTGGAGCGGGCTCTGCGGCCGACCTCGGCTGAGGACGACTCGGGTGACGGCGAGGATGCCGACGGATCGGAGGAACCGGCGGCTTCAGAGACGGAAGGCACCGTCTCATTCGCCTCGGCCCGTTCTGGCAAAGATTCGGAGGATCCCGAGAGCGGCGAGCCCGGGTGTGCTTCGGGATCATCGATCGACGACACCAACGATGACACCGATGTGGATTCGGAGGTACTCGACGGTGACGAGTAGCGAGCGTGTCGACGGCAAGGAGGCCGACCGCTGCAACAGCCCAGGAGTCGACGGCGAGGGAACACGGCCGTCGCTTCAGCCCAGCTGTTGACGGCGGGGGAACACGGCCGTCGCTTCATCGTTCGTGCCGACGGCAAGGAGCACGGCCATCGCCTGTGCCTAGCCGACGGTACTCTTCACCGCTGTGACCATCGATAGAGACATTAAGTGAAGTGTCGTGACTCGCAGGATATTGTCGGTATCGTACAAATATTTTTGTCATTTTAATTTTATATTTAGCCGGCAAGTTTATTTTTATTTTATTTTTATTTTATTTTTATTTTATTTTTATTTTATTTTTATTTTATTTTTATTTTATTTTTATTTTATTTTTATTTTATTTTTATTTTATTTTTATTTTATTTTTATTTTATTTTTATTTTATTTTTATTTTATTTTTATTTTATTTTTATTTTATTTTTATTTTATTTTTATTTTATTTTTATTTTATTTTTATTTTATTTTTATTTTATTTTTATTTTATTGGGGGATTACTGTAGCCATGACAGCCAACAGACGTGCCAGTATATCGCGCTACAAAATAGGCGTAATTTAAGCTGTCGTGCGCAATAAATACAAGTTAACTCTAAAAGAAGAGAAAGTGGAAGAAGTGGCGCGCCAACTGAAATATTAAGTTCACCAGGTATTTATATACTCGACCAAATAACAGCAAGCCAAAAGCTGTATTAGACTGGAGGTTAGGATCGAGCAGCGGTGGATCGATCATCGGCGGAGGAAGGGGGGAATCTCCCGACGTCAAATGTCGGACAGCGACATCTCTGAGGCAAAGAAAGAACTCTGTCCAGGCGTGACTGAATCCTCGACAAAAACCGGAAGCCACCTTACCAACAGCGGCATCGCGACGCCCATATGCGCGAACGCCACTCCCATTCAAAAGCCCAGAGGCAGACCATCGAGTGCCGCCCACCTCCAAAGGCACAGAAGCAACTCTTGCGGTTCTCTCTCTGGCTTTTTACTGAAAAGGAAACGAGACGAGCCTACAGAAGACAACGTTAACTCCAAGCCTACGAAGAAAACTAACAGCGACCTACTACACGCAGCCGAACCTCCCGCAAAAAATACTTCCGAATTAGAAGACTGCGCCCTCGCATATAACTCGGACAGGACGGAACAAGAAGAAAGCATGGACACCGTGATGCAAATGTTAAAGGATATGGCGGCGTCAAACACGAAACAGTTCGAGGGAATGTCGGCCCAATTACAACAGTGCTCTGAAAAATACGATAAGGGGCTGGAAGACCTCAAAAGCCTCATCCAAAAGAACGAACATGAATTTAAGGCAGCTTGCAACAACCTCGAGACCAGAATAATCAACCTTGAAACGAAAACTTCTACTGGTGACGAATCGTTGGAAAAAAAACTACTGGACAGAATCACTGCCATTGAGCGCAGATTGGACACAGCACAACAACTAGGCACCGGGAAAACTGTTAATAACAATGTCCAGAAGCTAAGCAAAAAACTTAACGGTTTGGAAAAAGATGCTCGAAGGAATAACATCGTTATTAAGGGACTTAATACCCAGCAAGAGAATCCCCGCGAAGAAGTCTCGCGCTTCCTGACTACCAAATTTGGGCTCAAAAACATCGTGGTAGACATCCGTCGTATCGGCAACCAGCGCAATATGTTTCTCGCTAAACTCGACTCCTGGCATACCAAACAGACTATTATGAGAGAGAAAAAATCCCTGTCCGGCAGCGGAGTCTACATCGACCACGAGCTATCATACAAGGAGAGAGGGATTGCCAAACTCATACGAGAACATGTTAAACCACACAGGGACAACGGAAGGGCAATCAAAATGGGGTACCAAAAAGTTTCTATCGACGGCGTATGGCACACCTGGAGCGAGAGGGAAAATCAACTGATAAAAATCAATCGAAACGACAACTCCGGCTCTAATCAGCCGAATCCCGAGACATCAACCTCCACAACCGAGCCAAAAAACGGAGGAACACGAGCTCCTTCTCAATCGGATTCTGGAACTCCCATGGATTCGGCAACATAGCAGAGAGCAACATCCTGGAAAAACACGACATCACCTGCATCACTGAAACCTGGCTCACCTACGCACCGAACCCGCTCCCGGCATTCCTCAAGAACTACAACTGCTGCTGGACCAATGCAATCAGAGAGCACAGCCGAGGTCGAGCGAGCGGCGGCCTTGCGACCTTCGCGTCAAGAGGCACAAAGATGTCTACACTCGACTCAAGCCCCTGGTGGATATTCACTGAAATATCTGTAAGTGGAACTACTTTAATTATTGGCAACATATATCTCAAACCAGACCTTGACTTGAATCCGACACTCGACCTATTGCAATTAGTATTAGACGAAGTAGAACTCGCAGCGGGCGATAATACTATTATTATCGGAGGCGACTTAAATGCCAGAGTAGGTGACGATGACCCTCTACCTGAGGACATGTTCGAGGACACTAACCTCTACTGTGATATGCAATCTACAGACAAAGAGAGAAACGCGAGAGGCTCACCCATAATGGAATTCATGAACCTGAACTCATATATACTTGTCAACGGTAGAACTCCGAGCAATAGACCCGCGCAACCCACTTTTTGTATCATGAATGGTACTAGCGTTATTGATTTAGTGTGGGTTAACAGCGCAGCCCTCAGCCGGGTGAAAGACATGCGAACGGAAATTAGCATCACGCTCTCAGACCATTTTCCAATCACAATAGATATTTGGTGTGACGAACAAGAAAGTGCGCTCGTTCACAGCACTAGATGTGACGAGTCGGCAGGCGCTTTTCCCGTGAGTAATAGAATAAAGTGGATAGCCAACAACGCTCACTATTTTCACGATTCACTAATAAACTCCGATAAGTTATTAACTGGACCTGACCACACGACTAACATGTTGTACGAAAACCTCTGCGACGCCGTCAAAGAAGCGGCCTCGATTGCCGGTATGCTCCCTAATCGCAATAGTGAACGCAAGTTCGAGCACTCTACTGACAATAAGAAACATAAAAAACCCTCCAACCGTTGGTTCGACAGAGAATGCCAAGAGGCGAAGCGCGCCCTCTCTAACATGCTAAAGATATGCAAAGAAAACAATTTTAACCCCACTGACCGTCACTTGTACCTAGAACATAAAAAACGATTTCGAACTCTGCTAGTAACTAAGAAAAGTAAATACATGCAAGAAATAAGCGATCGCTTTGCCAACCTAAGCTGCCCACGCGACTTCTGGTCCGCGGTAAAATCGTGTAGACCGAGAGCCAACTTGAACAATGCCCTAAATATCGCCGCGTGGAACGACTTTTACTCTACAGTCTATCCGCCGAGCACCGCAGTAAATTTTTTGTACCAGGGCGCCTTCTGCCCCTTTGTTGACTACAACATTAGTTACGCTGAGGTCGAGAAGGCGCTGGCCGTCTGTAAGTCGGGGAAAGCTCCTGGTCCGGATCAGATAACGAATGACTTAATCAAAGAACTGCCCTATAGCTGGAAATCTTATCTAACTAATCTGTTCAATGCCATATTAACTACAGAACAAATCCCCGATGGCTGGGGAAAAGTTGCACTGACAATGATTTTCAAAAAAGGAGACAAAAGCGACCCTTTAAACTACCGGGGAATAGCACTCGTCAACTCGATCACGAAAATATTCACGCAAATATTGAACAATAGAATCGAAGCGTGGGCAGAAGCCCTCCAGGTCCTTCCGGAGTCACAGCTAGGCTTTCGCAAGGGCAGAAGTTGCGTCGATGGCATTTTTATACTCACTACAACTATTCAACTCCAACTAAGATTAGGTGGCCGCGAGGTCTACGCCATCTTCGTAGACTTTAAGCGGGCCTTTGATTCGATACCCCACCACGAACTGTGGGCGAAACTCACCCGCCTAGGATTAAGCGCTAAAATAATTAGAATATTGAAAGCCCTCTATGATAAAGCTAGAGTTCAAATCAAAGTCGGAAACGCCGTGTCGTCCGAATTTCGCGTGACGGAGGGCGTGCTCCAGGGTGAAACACTGAGCCCGCTTCTATTTTTACTATATATCTCGGACTTCGAAAAAATTTTCAGAGCAAGGGGCCTCTCTGGCCTGAATATTGATGGTGTGCACGACCTGCTCATGCTGCTATACGCGGACGACACGGTGATCCTTGCCGATTCACACATCGACCTTCAACGAAAACTAAACACCCTGGAAGAATATTGCGACAATAATGGCCTAAAAGTCAATATAAGCAAGACAAAAATTATGACTTTTCGAAACGGAGGTAGAATGAAAACACTAAGTAGCAGATTCACAAAATATAAAGGCGAGGTCGTTGAAACTGTAAGCACCTACAATTACCTAGGCGTAACTCTATCTACATCTTCCCTCGGGTGGAACGCAGCTCGAGCGGCTCTCAACAAATCTAAGATCGCTACCGGCACAGCACTCGCAATACTCGCTCGAGCGAGGTGCGACTCCTGGCAAGCATACGAAAAATTGTACGATAGTCTAGTCGCGTCGACCCTACTATACGCGTTCCCCGCATGGGGACTTAGATATAGAGATTATATAGAGAAGGCTCAAACCGACTTTTACAAGCGCCTGCTACTCCTGAACCGCTCCACGCCAAACTGGGCTCTACGCCTGGAGCTGGGCCTAACAAGCGTCTCATACAAGGCCATGCGCCTAACCTGGGACTGGCATATAAAGATCCTGAAACTAAACGACTCAAGCCTGCCGAAAATCTGTATGAACAGACTGCTGCATCTCACGCAAAGTGGAATAGGCGACAAAAAATTTAACTGGGCCATCCAATTTAAAGAATTTTTAACTGAGGTGGACGCGGTGCATCTCTGGGGCAATGCAAACCCGAGAGCCTGGCAGGACCAAACAGCTATAGTTTTCGGAAAGTACGACTCAATACTAAGGAGCAGAGATATTGAACGCTGGAATAACTCAAGCGTCAGGCTTGCGGGTTCGCCGGGGAGAATTGAGCTTAGTCCGGCCAGATACATGAAACTTCGAATATCATTGTCTATTAAAAGAGTGATTGCTCAAGCTCGATTGGCGACTGATTACAACTGCTCGATTAGACACCAGAGATGCGCCGGCAGGCTGGACCCTCAACAGACATGCCAGGTATGCAATATGCACGAAAATGAAACAGTATGCCATTTTGTAACGCGCTGCCCAATCTACCAACCGTATAGAGACTATTTCCTGAATAACCTGCTTGCAGGAGCAGGCGAAGAAGCGAGGTTCGAGAATGTTATGGCCCCTGCGGACGTCACCCACTGTAAAAAGCTCTACTACTTTATTGTTAAAAGCCTAATGTTGAGAGCTTTTGCAACTGCCGAATAAACAGGCCCATGCCCATGCAGGAACAATTATTCTTCTCCATGTATTTACACATATACTATATTCTTTCCTGGTGCAGACTGTAAAAATGTATTAAAAAAAAAAAAAAAGAAGAAATGTGAACCGCCCTTTTCTGTGTGCTTGTATGCTTTCGAGAATGTTTTTTTTGTTATATGTACTTATTTATTTATCGTGTTTCCCTGATGTAAAACAACACGCTGTAACTCCCCTTGCTGCAGGAGCTGAACTGTACGCTCCTTCTATAAGCAATAAAGATCTTATTTTATTTTTATTTTATTTTTATTTTATTTTTATTTTATTTTTATTTTATTTTTATTTTATTTTTATTTTATTTTTATTTTATTTTTATTTTATTTTTATTTTATTTTTATTTTATTTTTATTTTATTTTTATTTTATTTTTATTTTATTTTTATTTTATTTTTATTTTATTTTTATTTTATTTTTATTTTATTTTTATTTTATTTTTATTTTATTTTTATTTTTATTTTATTTTTATTTTATTTTTATTTTATTTTTATTTTATTTTTATTTTATTTTTATTTTATTTTTATTTTATTTTTATTTTATTTTTATTTTATTTTTATTTTATTTTTATTTTATTTTTATTTTATTTTTATTTTATTTTTATTTTATTTTTATTTTATTTTTATTTTATTTTTATTTTATTTTTATTTTATTTTTATTTTATTTTTATTTTATTTTTATTTTTATTGTTTTCTCAACTCCGCGACCCGCCGAGCTCGGCGCGCTCGCCGGTTCGATCATCCCGATGGTCGGGTCGACGGGGGCGTCGACTCTTAAGGGGGGAGGGATGTCACACGTTCCGTGCTGGAAAATTTTTACTAAGTTTCTCGCGCGATTCGTGACAGAACTCGCGAGATGGCACGTTCGGGCTCGTCAGCGGCGGGATTAATTATCAAAGTATCGGAATACACAGGATGTATTCCGTTGCCTTTTTAATATTCTATTTCCCTGAGTTAGTTCTTGAATGTCGCGCAACTCTGGCGTTATTCTACGCGACACGGGTCGCGCGATATTTTTCTCGAGAACCGCGAGCGAGGGCTCGAGGGGACATGCGAGTGCCTCCTCTCGCCTCCGCTCAAGCGAGGTATAATTTCGCTATTTTGCAGAAATCCTCCCCGGCTTGTCGTCCGACGGCCGAGAGACCGGCGGATGAACAGACCGGGGAGGGCAGTCCCGTTTAGATACTGAAAGCGCGAGCTTGTTCTTCGGAGAAACTCCTCGATTAGCACCCGCTAAGTAAAGTAAATCTCGAGGGAACACCCCGGTCTATTAGAACGCGACAAAGTCGCGAAGGCCGAAAGGAGCCTACAGAGTGTTACACCCCGCGGTGGTGAGCCTGATCGTGCTAGATCATAAGTGTTTTACTCTACGCCACGAACAATTCTGTCGTGTAGTTATAAGTGTGTGTACGGAGAGGAAAGCGAAGAAGTGTAGAGCGTAGCACGTGGAGAAGAGATTGTAAGTACGAGAGTGTGAGTGCATGTATGCGTGAGAGCTTGCCGGCTAGACCTTGAATTCTTTGCGTTTACTCCATAATTCTTATTAAACTCGAAAAAACATCAAATACCGCATTAATAATTTATCAACCTGCGCGAAATATCGGGAAACGTCCTGTAGAGGACGAACCGGGAACGATCCCGAAAAATAAATATAAACTCGTCGCGCTTCACGCGGCGAGGTTTATTGTAACGTAATACGCCCGTACGTTACAATGGCTTTCTCGTAATGTTCGTTTATTCGCGAAGCTTCATCTATGAGGAAGCATTTTTGCTTCCTCATAGAGGAAGCAAAAAAAAATACTGCTCAAGTGTCGTAAAAAAAATAAAAAGTGCGAATTCGATTTAATCTTTATTTTTTAATTGACAACGATCAAAAAAAATTGTATTCAAAAAAATTCAAGGATATCGGTGTAGATATTTCGACGATAGTACGCATTTAATCAAGAAACACGATGGCATCTCGACACAAAGTACTTTTAACAAAATGCTGTACGTACTCCACTGAGACTTCACGGAATATGTCGTCGAACGAAGTTAGTGTCCCCCGGCATCGCCGCAACACTTCTCGCTTCATCTGCATTTCTTCCAGCAATAGAGGATTCGCTGCGTCCATGTTATGCGGCACTCTATTTACGACGCGCCCTCCCACAACCTGTACCTTACCGCGGCAACCTGTCGAAGATTTCGACGCACATCGATAAATTTGCGAATGAGGTCGCGGATCACGGTGATATGAATATCCGTGCGCACAATACACAAAAGTATTAGGTCGTTTGCCACGGAATTCTTCCATTTAAATTCATAAATTCGAAGCGAAATATTCATAATAATGAAACGAAACTTGGTAAAAATATGATTTATCGATGTCTTACCTTCGATTTCTAATACTGCATCTCGTGAAGATATCCACGGCTACTCACAACACAAAGGTATAAGAAGGTTTACTTCTTAATTATTCAATGTGCATTAGGGGATATTTCGCTCCCGTAATAAACAGAATAGTCATCGATCTAGAAAAACGTCTTGCGTTGACTGTTTTGCGTCGGGACGCAATTCTGCGCTGCGGTGTCATAGACAAGAGAATAAGGACGATTAAACGAGGTCTCACCGAAAATTGCAGGGATCACACCTTGATTCTCTAAAGCACTTGGACAGAATGCTGCGACGTTCTCGTGTCTGGTCAAGTTTCTTCAATAGTCGATAGACGCATATAGGTTACTGTTTTCGATCTCGAACGAAGAACTACTAAAAAAATAATCTCTAAAGGAACAGCGCTACAATGTAACGTATTCACGAGGGAAAAATATATACCCAGGAAGGATACCAATCGTTGCAATCAAGACGTCGTCCGCTATAAACATTGTATAGTTTGCAGCTCTGTATCTTTACGGTGTTTTTTTAGCAGTTCTTTGGTCGAGCTAGCCGGGCAAGGCAGGTCGAAAAAAATCGTCTATATTCGTTTATCGCCTGTTGAAGAAACTTCGGCAGGTACGAGAAGGCGGCGGTATTCTGTATAAGTGCCTTCGAGGATCGAGGTACGATCTCTGTAATTCCAGGTGAGACATTATTTAATCGGTCTTATTCTCTTGTCTACGACGCCACGCCGCATCGCGTCTCGACGAAAGGTGAAAGACGTTAGAAGACATTCGATCTTTCATGTTTAATGTACAAATACTATGCTTACCTTTGACTGAGATATATATATCGATAACTGTTCGCAAACTGTTGCAAATACGATATACAAACAAAGAAACTTTTTCTGTATCGTTACGTATCTCACAAATTGTGTCGACATAACGCAACTATCAACAAAAAACGCGATGAATCGAGCAAGAGGCGAGGAAATTCCGGATAATGCAGCGAGATGGGAGGCCATAGGGCATGTGTTGCACGGGTATCCACCAGCTGAATATCTTTACCGGGGAAGTGTGAGATCTAACGATAGACTTACCGCCCTCATCTTCGCTGGAGCCGAAATGTTGGAACGGTTACAATTGGCGACAGAAATATTTATCGACAACTCGGTGCACGTGAGTAATTGCATTGTCTACAATATGTAGTATCAACCTTAACATTTTTTTTTATTTTTTATTTTTATTTTTACAAAATATTTTTATCATTATTGATTTGCTATTATATAATTATTATTTTAATTTATTTTTTAAATTATTTTATATTATTGATAATCATTATACAATTATTATCATTTTCTTTGCTACCTTAGGAATTAGTACTTCTTAAAGTATTTTTAGTTTTGAAAGTATTTTGAAATAATTTTTTATTTCATGTTTCATCGAAATATTTCTACGATTGTTTCGTGTTTAATTAAGCGGGTGTGTATATGCAAATGGGACTGGTGATGCAATCTTTGACATTTCGCTGGAATGCTTAAAAAAAATTTTGGAAACATTTCAATGAAAGATTTATAAGTGGACAAAAAATATTGTAAACATGTTTTCAATTACGGTCAAACATTGTCAATGTTTCGAAAAAATATTTTGGAAACTTTTCAAAATAATTTCCGTGCTATGTGGGTAATTGTGTTATGTTAGACAAACTTTATTTTGTTACAATTTACAAAGGAAAATTATATTGATCTAAATTGTATACGATGTAAAAGAAGTTGCCCCGTGAATTAATAAATGGATGCGTACTATTTGTTCTTCATACAGATCGATTTTATCGAGCCAAGAGTAGGCCGCTTACTTGTTATTCATGTTCGACGCATGGACACGGTGAGTCATAACTTAAAAGTTGTCGAAAAGTCATTTATCATGATATGAATGGAGTATATTGTTTTTCAGGGATTTCCGGTGGTTTACGCACTCTGCGAGGGAAATTCAGTAGGGCTGATCGAAGAAATTTTGAGATTTGTTCTGAATTTAGCGCCAAGAATGGAGGAGAATCTCGAAAATGTCATATTAATCGACTCTGGCAGGACAATCGTCACGGCCACTAGGAATATTTTTCCTCGACTTCGTACAATGAACTGTTGGTTCAATTGTTGCCGGGTAAGAGACCCTATATATAAGATACGAATTAAGAAAATCTACGATTGAAAGACAAGCCTGATAATCGGAATAAGTTATTTGAATCATTTGTCTAACGAATTTATTTTCATTGAATTTCTCTTAGACGATGTTCAAGAGATGGCGATTGACCGTAAGCCATCGAGCTCCACGAGACATTTTGTGGATGATCGCCAGTATACCGTTGTTACCAATGGAATATGAAAATGAAGGTTTGAATGCCGTTCAAGCCGTTGTGCAGCTAATGAGCGTCCGATATCCGGAAGTCATGGGAATTCTAACATTCTTCTGCGAAGCATGGCTGCCGCTCGCTGATGCAATAGTGGTAGGGGGCACTAATTACATCTGCAAACAGCTCCACAAAATGATTGCGAAGAAGCTGCGAGGCCGTCGTCTCAGCGTTCTCGACTTTATCGGTCCGTATGAATATTATGATAAAGGTTGAGATATATCCTCAACAATATTAATAAATGATTATATGCTTATTGCAGAAAAACTCGGACGTTTTATAATCCGCCAGAGTGACGACTGGGCCCGTTTCGATCAGGGTGTACGACCTCGACGCGCGCGAGGCGCCGATCAAGTCCATGCTGACAGACGGTTGATAAACCAGCGAGACCAATTACAATCTGGCAGGTCAGAACCATTTTGCAATATCTATAAGAAGGCTTCATTTATTTTACGGCAATGGGATTATTCATTACTATTTCCCTATTTATTTTTTGTAATCAGAATTACAGTAGAGGAGTTTCTCCGCATGGGATTACCACCCATACAAAGACGTGCCATCGAAGCGGCAGACGCCATAATTCGAGGTACATTAAAAATCCTACAAAAACAGATAGATAAAATTGATATAAAAATAGAAGATAAAATTATACTTATTTTTAATTGAACATATAATGTTTTTAGTGCAAGAAGAAGTCATTTTGGTGAGAGATCAGGACGAAGAGCCTTTGGGTAAGTTTGTGTATTGAACATGGTGACTTTTACAGCCTACTTACAGAATATGTGGTAACTGCAATGTTGTTTATCGATTTTAGATATCGTGCCTGAAATGGCCCCCGCCGTGCGACAACCTGCACCCGAGCGTTTTCAGAGGGCCGTCATCGCGGAAGTTCCAGTCCCGAGAATTGCGCCGGCTGAGGCCGATTTGCCTATCGTTGCCGACTTAATTCTGCAGCCGTGTTCGATTTGTTATTTGCAGCGTCCAAACGTGATATTCACACCGTGCAATCATGTAATTGCGTGCTCTGCGTGCAGCGACGAGCACAGCAGGCACCGCAAGCGATGTCCGATGTGCCGCGCAAGAATCGAAGCACGGTCGCGAATTTTCTTTGCGTAAGCATATTTCGATGAAGAATCAATTTTTGTAATTCTTTATTGTCAAGTTTTCTTATATCTTCCGTTTGTTACATCTTTTTAATTTTACTATTTTAACCTTATACAACCAGTGGTTATGACACACACATTCTCTCTCGATTGTATCTTTTTTCATTGATTAGTCTTATCTCCATTAATAAATTATTATATCTACGGATTTATTATTTCTAACGATAACGAAACCTTTTTTTCATGCGACGATAATGGGTTATTTAAGAACTTATTTGTATAAGTGTAATGTTTGATTTATAATGATCTTAAATCTCTAGTTACTCCTTGTACTACTACGACTACTTAATACTTACTTAATACTGTAAAATTAAATTTTTTGAAATAAAAGTGAATTAATTAGTCTACGAACGATGTAAATTATAGCTCAATGACGAGTGTACATATATGTATAGCTCACTCGCCGAAATTGAACCTTCATAACTAAAAAAGAATGCGCGTTTTCGGGTTTTAAATTTGCTCGAAAATGATGTCCAATTGTGGGTTTGTTTAGTGTCGATATATCTTCCTAAAACATTCTACACAAATGGACTATGTACTAACGATACTCGGAATTGATTTTTGTGAGAATAGATGGAAGCGCTTAAATTTGATAAGAAATTGCATTTTTTAAAATTTCCCCCAAAATAACCATGACCATATGCTCCTAATGATTTTCGGGATTCAATGCTGGCAAAAACATAGGCAAATGCGGACGCACATGCCGCAATTTTGCCGCGATCCCGTGGGACACATGCTGCCTATTTGCTAGCGGGTTGGTGGTAAAATGCTATCTGAGCTCTATGTTACCGACGTAAGATAGTCTGATGATTCCCGCCGTCGATACCGACGGCGGGAATGTGGAGAATCGAGTTGTGGAGGAAAAAGATGTGGAGAAGCGTAAATTGTGGACAAAAAGGCATATGTAGTACCGGGCGTGTAGATAATCGAATGTGGAGAATCGAATTGTGGAGTATCGGATAGTGTAGTAAAAGGAGTGTGGAGAACCGCTGTGTATACTAAAGAGAGTGTGTAGGATCGTGCGTGTACAGAGAGTGATGTGGAGAATTGGGATTGTAGAGAACTGAGTTGTGGAGAAAAAGGGGGTTGCCATTGTACATACTATCTTTCCGACACATTTCGTTTCGACGCATACCGATCCTCCACTTTCGGTTCAACACGTTCCCAGTCCTCTACACGCCTTTTCCTCCACATTTCGATTGTACACACTCTCTTTCCAACACATTTCCATTCTCCACGATCCCAGTACTCCACACTCCTTTTCCTCCACATCTCGATTGTACACACTGTATTTCCACCACATTTCGATTCGCCACATCCCGATCCTCCAAGTTTGTTTCTCCACGTTCCCAGTCCTCCACACTCCTTTTTCTCCACATCTCGATTGTACACACTCTCTTTCCGACACATTTCGATTAGACACATCCCGATCCTCCACGTTTGGTTCTCCACGTTCCCAGTTCTCCACACTCCTTTTTCTCCACATCTCGATTGTACACATTACCACTGCCGATATGGATTCGTAAGGTAACTCCTGTTGGTAAGGTAGAAATTCGCGCAGTTCACCTTGCGCGCAGAGGTTCTCACGGGGTTTGAATTCTACAGTGAACCCCTCCAATTGGGAGACGCGGCAGCGTCTCGGAGGCATGTATGTTGCCCGTATATTTACAATGCAGTGGACGGACTGATTTTTTGCTAAATATAGTTTAAACAATAAAATTCCAAATATGAACCGATAGGCCGTACACTTCGTTCAAATTGTTATTCAGGGAAATGCGCAATATTGCCGGTGGGAAATTGTTGCCAAATATTATTTAAAAGATTAATCTTCAAATATTAACCTATTAATACCAAATTTTTTTCAATATTATCAGTAAGGCAAAGAAACACGTATTGTTTTCAATTTATTTTGCGACTTTTTGCAAATATAGCGATACCTCACGTACATATACTTGTTTCAATGTTTTGTACACGATTTATGGTATTTTAATTTGAAAGTTTTAAGAGAATTACCGATAATTTGTTTGAACTACAATGAGGCATCGACGGGCGATCGACTTGCGCCATTCCATTTTTTTTTATTCGTCATGACATTTCGTTAACTATCGGTAATTCTGGAAATATGCGAAGGGTAGAAAATACCAGGTAGATATTCGGGAGTCATTTTTCTATTAATTTTTATTACAAAAGGATAATGTTGGTAATGAAAACTGAAGTTTATAAGTTTTGAAAGATTTATTATAAAAAAAACAACCATTATCTGCTTATATATTGTATATAAATATATAAATAAACGAGAACCACGTTAAAATCAACTTAAAATGAAGTTAAAAAAATTATCCGTAGAATGCTGGTATGCATCGTTCTATCGGTACTCGACATAGTGGACACGTTCGCCTGTACATCAGGTGTGTTTCGCTACACTGTTCGCACGTCAGCAGGTGTCCACGCGGCAAAAAAATGATACGCGGTCGACATCGCAAACAAATTGAGCACGGATTTAGGCGCAAATCTGCCGGTTCGTCGTCGGAGGACTCTGATGCCGGTTCGCGAGCCGGCTCGGCTGCCGCACGAGGGACTTCCGCTGGTGCTGCTTCAGGTGCAGGAGCGTCTACTTCCGCAGGTTCTTGCACTGGAGCTGCTTCAGGCGCAGGAGCGTCTACTTCTTCAGGCTCTTGCACTGGCGCGTGCGCCGCCATCGCTAATCCTTGCGGGTTTACAGCAGCAGGTATACGAGGTGCTTGCGGGTTCACAGCAGCGGGTATCGGGACTTGAGGTGGAGCTTGAGCTCTTCATTGATGAACTCCCATACCTAAAGAGTGATGAAGAAAAGATTCCAAGGAATGAGAAATAATATCGTAGTATCAAACAAAAGTATCGACTGTATGTCATCGAAATACTATAATACACTTTTTTCGCGCCTACGGTAATTGCCAAATATATATCGGAAAAGTATTATTACTGACCTAGTAGTACGTCATCATCGTCCTCATCGTCACTCGAAATTATTATGGCATTGCCATTTTCGCCGTCATCATCGCTAATCACAATCGCTTCCTCGGCAAACTCCGGCGGGGGCGGTGGTGTTGGTGGTAGTGCAAAAGCGCCTGGCTGATATTCGTCATCACTGTCTATAATCAGGGAAACCGTGCTTCAGGTAAGTTGAAGATGATCATGCAGGATTCTCAGATTAATAAGAACAAATTAAATAAAAAATAAGAAGATGAGACTATATTTCACTGTTATCTCCATCACACTTACCACTTTCTGCGTTTATTCCAGCGGCATTTTCCGCTCGAACGGCCCCCGGAGCGATGACATCCACGTGATTTATTCCGCGAATCCTTGGAGCCATCTCACGTTGCTGAGGAGCTTCCACTTGGTCCGCGGCAAGTCCATTGGCTTCTACATCATTTTCCGCTGGAAAATCATCACGGATCGGCAGTTCGACAGGATTTGGATCATTCTCCTGGCCTGAATTATACGGATTATATTCCATAAAAAATAATTTAATAATAATTTTAAAAAACTCCCTACTGGCAAAATATTGAAAAAAAATCAACAAAAAAGTGTGAAATAACAAAATAATTCGCATATCATATTTGGGAAATTTCTTTCTCTTTAAATTATATTGAAATCTCGCGACTATGGTGTACGAATTATGTGTTATTTCACACTTTTTTGATAACGTTTTTAAAACTTTTTTTCCAGTGGACAGGTTTTTAACGTTTATAAAATGACTTTTTACTGTAAACAATGAAAAATGCAGCCCGGGAAAATAGCGTTTAGAACACGTTCGTTTTTTTTATTTATTTATGGTTTTAGTTATTATTGTACCTTCTTCCATAAAATCCGCGGCTGCCATTGCTCTCCTCTGCCTCGGTAATACCGATGCACGAAGAAACTCTTCCAATCCAATTATGCACATTTAACCATTGATCGATCGATTAAGGTAGTTCTGTTCGCTTGGTGTTCATTTGCATATGTTCGAGAAAAATGAGATCAAATTGCAAATACTTCTCGATGGTATAAAAATCTGAAAAAATTCATGCATATTAAGGGTACTGAAAAGATTGATTTCGCATAGTAATAAGTCCAAAATGTTAATAACGAATTAATACAAAATTAATTGTTTAACAAATTACGCGGCAACCTATTTTTTTGTGTTACGAAAATCATTCGTTCATTTTTCTGAATACATATGAATTTTTTCAAATTTTTTAATTTGTTTTGAATTTGGTGTTTTTCCATACATTTTCTCCATATGTGAGAAAAAAAAATCAAGCAAATTTCAAAAACAGTAAAAATTCATAGGTATTCAGAAAAATAAGTTGCGTTTCCGTCAAACTTGTCGACCATTTTTTTTTTCATCAATTTGTTAATACACATTTTGGAATTATTATTATGCAAAATGAATCCTTTCAGTACCCTTAATATGCATACATTTTTTTCAGATTTTTATACCATCGAGAAGTATTAGTAATTTTATCTTATTTTGCTCGAACTTATGCAAAATGAACACCAAGCTTGTAACAGGAGCAACTGCTCGTACAATAATTTCCCGGATTTGCGCACCTCCTTAAGAGGACGGGCGCTCAAACGGAAGGATTCGTGGACTCGAGCGGCTAGGAATTATGGGCTGGTGTGTCAGAGACGTTTTTGATGTGAACGAAAATACTTTTTATTGGTAAAGTGACAGGCTCCTGTGTGATTACAAGTATTTCGATTCCCGCAATTAATTCGTGTTCTTTATTCTCGTTCGAAATATTGCTTCAAATCGGTAACAAAATGGGTTATTCGTATATTT
This sequence comes from Stenichneumon culpator, assembly GCA_964017025.1. Classification (NCBI taxonomy): domain Eukaryota; kingdom Metazoa; phylum Arthropoda; class Insecta; order Hymenoptera; family Ichneumonidae; genus Stenichneumon; species Stenichneumon culpator. The sequence continues at coordinate 2,342,011 of OZ024781.1, read as the reverse complement.
CGGTCTGATTTCCCTTTTATGAAATAAATTAATTTTCTTGAAGTCGGAATATTTTTATCGACAGGTTTTATTCGCGTGTAATCGTACGGCGCATGCGTCGGCCGCTCCTCGATCGTCGCTGAATCCAGCTGGCCGTCGCGCTCGGCCGTACTTGCGGTGACGTCACGCCTCGGCGATCGACGGTGACAGCTCGCTCACCTCGCGATTTGCAATTGGGGTTTTTTCAATAATTAGACGGGTTTACCTCGGTTTGACGGTATCGGTCCCTTCAGGGAAAGTGAATAAAGCCCTGGGGGTGCGTTTTTCACGTCCTTGGTGTTGTCAAATTATTTATTCCGTCACTTGCCACTTATCTGACCGGTCACCTTGGTTACTTTACCGATTATCTCCGATCGTTGCACGAATGTATACGTTCAACTTGGCACGAGATTTCGATGTGTCACGAATTCTACGAGTCAGTGTCACAATGTTTATGAGTTCTCGGCACGAATGTCACAAGTCCGGCGTGGCTAATTTTTATAAGTCCCGTGTTTCACAATTTTTCTAAGTTCGAACTTTGCACGAAAATTTATAAGTCCTTTTTCGGCACGGCTTGTATAAGTTCACTCGGCACAGAAAATTTATAAGTCCAAATCGGCACCAAATTTATAAGTTCACGATTCACAAAAATTTATAAGTCCAATTCGGCACAAATTTGATAAGTACACAGTAGCACAAAATTTATAAGTCCTGTTTGGCACTGTTTCACGTTAGCCACTTTAACTCACTTTTACTTTTCACTTTCACTGTTCACTTTTAACTGTTATTCCTTGGAGAGCTGGCCGATGGTAAAGTAGATCGTTGAACTGATGAACTGGTGATCGACTGTCGAAATCGCCGTCTTTTATACCCCGATTTTGCTCCCCTTCTCCGTCGGTTCTGCAGGGTTTTGGCGGACTCGCGTCTGCGTGCGATCGGCCGATTATTAATTTTCTTATTGGTTGAGAGCATCCTCGCCTTCTACCCTCCAATCCCGGGTCGGTATCGTAGTGACGATCGTCCGGTGTTACCCGCCGAGCGAATAGTGTGCTCGGTCGGTGCCGTGTGCAAATTTTATGTCGTCATTTTCGTCCAATCGGTGTGGCCGATTTTCCCTCGCTTTCGCCTTTCTTCGTCCTTGAGCGAGCTTTCGGCGCAATTCCGCCGGCAGCGCCGCTGTGCTTCCGAATCCTCGCTGTTCTTAGCCTTTGCGCGTGCGCGGCGTTGGCTATCGATCGAGCCGCTGCTAGATCGTGGCAGGTGGCGCCACTTACACCTCGCGCTATCTCAGTCTATGCCAATAATATCGGTTGTGGCTCGGAATCAGGTGCTCGCCGATAGCCAAACAGTTACAAGCTACAGAACTACCTCAAGGCAACTTTCTATTCGAACGGAGGTATAACTTATAAATATTGACGCCTAAATATCGACTGACCGTCCCGCGTCCAGATCGTCTTGATAGAGGGTTAGACGCAAATCATCGTTCAGTTGACGACGCGGACGGCCACGTCTAATCCGCTCGCCCCTCTCCACTCAAACCCAATCGATGTTCTGACTTGCCATTAGGACACGAAGTTTGTCTAAAATTTGCAGAAGTTTTATATTACAATAATAGTTAAATGAAAGTCGACATCGTTTCAACAATGTACACTTCGTTGTGTATAAATTATACTGACGTAGGAAAGTCCAGATGCTTGGATGTCTCCCTCCAAGTCTTCCACAAATATATCGGTTGAAACTTTCGCAAACGTTGTTTGTGCGTATCGGCGCCCTACCGACCGATGTAATATCAGCCAACGGTACCCACTGGCGGCGGTAGTAATGGAGAATTCGCAAGATCGCCGGATATTGGCCTGCTACGCGGTCGGCATCGGCGGCAATTAAAGTCAGAGCTTCATCTTGACGATCACGAGGCAGTAGCGGTATTCCCCTTAACATCCACAGAATATCCTTAGCAGCCCCACGTGGCATGAGCGTCCTCCATTTTTTGAAAACTGCCTGCATACAATTCATAGGAAGGAAACAAATTACAAACTGAATGCGAGAAATAATTCACTGATTAAACATGATTGAGATCGGATTACAACTATTGTAAACCGATATTATCGTTCAACACAGTAGGGAACCTGTCATTAAGCAAACAATTGTCACTACAGAGACTATATTATGAGAATTTCACTTTTATATCTATGAACAAGAAATGTTAGATGGTTAGCTTTTGAAGATGCCGTATTGACTATGATACGAAACGATATTCTAACGGTAACAAAATTGAAAGTTTTGTCCGCCGAATGAAGAGAATAAAATTTTATCGATTTTGTTTATTTGAAAGACTTTTATCGTTGCGGACTCGTCAAAGCGGCTAGTGCATTAGGAGCTAAACACGAAAATTGGTAAAGCTTTATGATTCGGTGACTATTTATTATTTGTATTACTTATTAAAAAATAATAATACAACCATGATTTTTATAAAACATCATTTACCTGTTGAGCATCTTAATGACTATTAATTCTCGAATCAATTTATATGTAGGTATATTTTTATAACATTTTGTCTTAAAAATACAGAACACTTACCTGACAGTAATGAAACCAGCAGCCCCTCGACCTGGCTTCTGGAAACGCAATTCGAACTGCGGCGATGATCGCTCTCTCATAGTCGCTAACGACAACCCGCAACCGAAACTGTAAGCCCGGTGCCATGTTCAGAAGAAGACGAAAAACTTCCGTGTACATGGCTGTCGTTCGCCGCTCACAAAGGGCAAACGCGGCGAGAAGACACGGGGAACGCCTGTAAGCCAACATGGTAATGGGTAATCGAAAAATACACTTTTATTCAACTTTGCATTTGATACGCACCACCCCCATGTGTCGAACGTATACGACAAGAAGCTGACATGCTCTCGGCCGGTTCGATACCACCTGGAAGGAATTCTGAATGTAAATCGGCATTGAATCGATATTGAATGATTTATAGAGAAGATAAGAGGTGGAAGGCATTTTTTTAATAAAATTTAATACCAACAAGAATAATAAACAGATCCTCGTTATTAATCGTACACTAATTAAAAATATAATAATTTTGAAATTTATATTAATTATTAAAATCCATTCTTCAAGTGATTAATTATTTGAATTTTTTTAATTATTAAAATAACAAATATATCAATGAAAATGTATTTATTTACATTAATAATTAAAGTAAATTTGTTAAATTTTTTTTAGCAAATTACTACTCACGCGGAAAGTTGCATCAACAAATATTTCTGTTGCAGAATTCAATCGCTGGGTCATTTCCTCGTTGGCAAATATTAGAGCTGAATGTCTGTCAACAGATCTCGCGCAAGCGCGATAAAAACTTCGCACCGGCTAATACTCCCGAAGTACGCGAGAAAAGGCGCTCAATGTTTCGGGAACCGGCGGCCGTGCCCCACCCCTCGCCCTATCCATACTGTTGTGCATTGCGATGAACGTCACACCAACAGCGCCCTCTGGATACCTAAAAAAAGATTAACAATTAATTATTTAATAATGGAAATTATTTTTTACCCGGCTACTACCCGTACTTACAGCACGGATACCTCGCGTAATATGTCATCGAATGAATCGAACGTCTTGCGACATCGTCGCAGCACCTCATGTCTGAACCGTAATTCTTCCGACAATCGAGGATTTGCTTCATGCAGGTAGTGAACTTCTCGAATGATCGGACGTCCACCCACCATTTGTATTTTACCTCGACAGCCCGTAGAACTTTTCTCTGAGCATCGATATATACCAGAATTTGGCCGTCTATCACGGTGATAGGTAAAGCCATCTCGATAATACACAAAGGTACCGACGTGTTTTTCCGGAAAGCGTTCTGCATCTGCATAAAAAATATTTCGCTACTACTACGCGGCGAGAAGACACCGTTAACTATTTAATAAAGGGATATTACGCTTCCAGAAACCTACGTCTCTTCACTCACGTTTACTCCTGTTCTCGAGAAAACGTAAAATAATACACACACGATTAGGCGCACTTTGGCAAATTCTAACGATGCACGCAGAAACACGTCGCCGAAGAATGATGTACCGTAGCCCGTCGGATATACTGACGATCGTAGCAGAAGTCTTTTGACCTCTGTAACGTACATAGTAGAGCGCAGCCTATCTCTATCCTGGGCTGTCGAACGCAATATAGGCTATCTGTATATATTCGAGTGGCAGGGCCAGTGTTTTCGCAGGTTGGCTTGCCCTCTACATTGTCTAACGTCTTTGGCTACGATCATCAGTCTAGACGGCCAAATTCTGGTATATATCGATGCTCAGAGAAAAGTTCGACGGGCTGTCGAGGTAAAATACAAATGGTGGGTGGACGTCCGATCATTCGAGAAGTTCACAACCTGCACGAAGCAAATCCTCGATTGTCGGAAGAATTACTGTTCAGACATGAGGTGCTGCGACGATGTCGCGAGACGTTCGATTCATTCGATGACATATTTCGCGATGTATCCGTGCTGTAAGTACGGATAGTAGCCGGGTAAAAAATAATTTCCATCATTAAATAATTAATTGTTAATCTTTTTTTAGGTATCCAGAGGGCGCTGTTGGTGTGACGTTCATCGCAATGCACAACAGTATGGATAGGGCGAGGCGTGGGCACGGCCGCCGGTTCCCGAAACATTGAGCGCCTTTTCTCGCGTACTTCGGGAGTATCAGCCGGTGCGAAGTTTTTATCGCGGTTGCGCGAGATCTGTTGACAGACATTCAGCTCTAATATTTGCCAACGAGGAAATGACTCAGCGATTGAATTCTGCAACAGAAATATTTGTTGATGCAACTTTCCGCGTGAGTAGTAATTTGCTAAAAAAATTTAACAAATTTACTTTAATTATTAATGTAAATAAATACATTTTCATTGATATATTTGTTATTTTAACAATTAAAAAAATTCAAATAATTAATCACTTGAAGAATGGATTTTAATAATTAATATAAATTTCAAAATTATTATATTTTTAATTAGTGTACGATTAATTACGAGGATCTGTTTATTATTCTTGTTGGTATTAAATTTGATTAAAAAAATGCCTTCCACGTCTTATCTTCTCTATAAATCATTCAATATCGATTCAATGCCGATTTACATTCAAAATTCCTTCATGGTGGTACCGAACCGGCCGAGAGCATGTCAGCTTCTTGTCGTATACGTTCGACACATGGGGGTGGTGCGTATCAAATGCAAAGTTGAATAAAAGTGTATTTTTCGATTACCCTTTACCATATTGGCTTACAGGCGTTCCCCGTGGCGTTTGCCCTTTGCGAGCGGCTAACGACAGCCATGTACACGGAAGTTTTTCGTCTTCTTCTGAACATGGCACCGGGCTTACAGTTTCGGTTGCGGGTTATCGTTAGCGACTACGAGAGAGCGATCATCGCCGCAGTTCGAATTGCGTTTCCAGAAGCCAGGTCGAGGGGCTGCTGGTTTCATTACTGTCAGGTAAGTGTTCTGTATTTTTAAGACAAAATGTTATGAAAATATACCTACATATAAATTGATTCGAGAATTAATAGTCATTAAGATGCTCAACAGGTAAATGATGTTTTATAAAAATCATGGTTGTATTATTATTTTTTAATAAGTAATACAAATAATAAATAGTCACCGAATCATAAAGCTTTACCAATTTCTGTGTTTAGCTCCTAATGCACTAGCCGCTTTGACGAGCCCGCAACGATAAAAGTCTTTCAAATAAACAAAATCGATAAAATTTTATTCTCTTCATTCGGCGGACAAAATTTTCAATTTTGTTACCGTTAGAATATCGTTTCGTATCATAGTCAATACGGCATCTTCAAAAGCTAACCATCTAACATTTCTTGTTCATGGATATAAAAGTGAAATTCTCATAACATAGTCTCTGTAGTGACAATTGTTTGCTTAATGACTGGTTGCCTACTGTGTTGAACGATAATATCGGTTTACAATAGTTGTAATCCGATCTCAATCATGTTTAATCAGTGAATTATTTCTCGCATTCAGTTTGTAATTTGTTTCTTTCCTATAAATTGTATGCAGGCAGTTTTCAAAAAATGGAGGACGCTTATGCCACGTGGGGCTGCTAAGGATATTGTGTGGATGTTAATGGGAATACCGCTACTGCCTCGTGATCGTCAAGATGAAGCTCTGACTTTAATTGCCGCCGATGCCGACCCCGTAGCAGGCCAATATCCGGCGATCTTGCGAATTCTCCATTACTACCGCCGCCAGTGGGTACCGTTGGCTGATATTACATCGGTCGGTAGGGCGCCGATACGCACAAACAACGTTTGCGAAAGTTTCAACCGATATATTTGTGGAAGACTTGGAGGGAGACATACGAGCATCTGGACTTTCCTACGTCAGTATAATTTATACACAACGAAGTGTACATTGTTGAAACGATGTCGAATTTCATTTAACTATTATTGTAATATAAAACTTCTGCAAATTTTAGACAAACTTCGTGTCCTAATGGCAAGTCAGAACATCGATTGGGTTCGAGTGGAGAGGGGCGAGCGGATTAGACGTGGCCGTCGGCTTCGTCAACTGAACGATGATTTGCGTCTAACCCTCTATCAAGACGATCTGGACGCGGGACGGTCAGTCGATATTTAGGTGTCAATATTTATAAGTTATACCTCCGTTTGAATAGAAAGTTGCCTTGAGGTAGTTCTGTAGCTTGTAACTGTTTGGCTATCGGCGAGCACCTGATTCCGAGCCACAACCGATATTATTGGCATAGACTGAGATAGCGCGAGGTGTAAGTGGCGCCACCTGCCACGATCGAGCAGCGGCTCGATCGATAGCCAACGCCGCGCACGCGCAAAGGCTAAGAACAGCGAGGATTCGGAAGCACAGCGGCGCTGCCGGCGGAATTGCGCCGAAAGCTCGCTCAAGGACGAAGAAAGGCGAAAGCGAGGGAAAATCGGCCACACCGATTGGACGAAGATGACGACATAAAATTTGCACACGGCACCGACCGAGCACACTATTCGCTCGGCGGGTAACACCGGACGATCGTCACTACGATACCGACCCGGGATTGGAGGGTAGAAGGCGAGGATGCTCTCAACCAATAAGAAAATTAATAATCGGCCGATCGCACGCAGACGCGAGTCCGCCAAAACCCTGCAGAACCGACGGAGAAGGGGAGCAAAATCGGGGTATAAAAGACGGCGATTTCGACAGTCGATCACCAGTTCATCAGTTCAACGATCTACTTTACCATCGGCCAGCTCTCCAAGGAATAACAGTTAAAAGTGAACAGTGAAAGTGAAAAGTAAAAGTGAGTTAAAGTGGCTAACGTGAAACAGTGCCAAACAGGACTTATAAATTTTGTGCTACTGTGTACTTATCAAATTTGTGCCGAATTGGACTTATAAATTTTTGTGAATCGTGAACTTATAAATTTGGTGCCGATTTGGACTTATAAATTTTCTGTGCCGAGTGAACTTATACAAGCCGTGCCGAAAAAGGACTTATAAATTTTCATGCAAAGTTCGAACTTAGAAAAATTGTGAAACACGGGACTTATAAAAATTAGCCACGCCGGACTTGTGACATTCGTGCCGAGAACTCATAAACATTGTGACACTGACTCGTAGAATTCGTGACACATCGAAATCTCGTGCCAAGTTGAACGTATACATTCGTGCAACGATCGGAGATAAACGGTAAAGTAACCAAGGTGACCGGTCAGATAAGTGGCAAGTGACGGAATAAATAATTTGACAACACCAAGGACGTGAAAAACGCACCCCCAGGGCTTTATTCACTTTCCCTGAAGGGACCGATACCGTCAAACCGAGGTAAACCCGTCTAATTATTGAAAAAACCCCAATTGCAAATCGCGAGGTGAGCGAGCTGTCACCGTCGATCGCCGAGGCGTGACGTCACCGCAAGTACGGCCGAGCGCGACGGCCAGCTGGATTCAGCGACGATCGAGGAGCGGCCGACGCATGCGCCGTTCGATTACACGCGAATAAAACCTGTCGATAAAAATATTCCGACTTCAAGAAAATTAATTTATTTCATAAAAGGGAAATCAGACCGAAATATACGAATAACCCATTTTGTTACCGATTTGAAGCAATATTTCGAACGAGAATAAAGAACACGAATTAATTGCGGGAATCGAAATACTTGTAATCACACAGGAGCCTGTCACTTTACCAATAAAAAGTATTTTCGTTCACATCAAAAACGTCTCTGACACACCAGCCCATAATTCCTAGCCGCTCGAGTCCACGAATCCTTCCGTTTGAGCGCCCGTCCTCTTAAGGAGGTGCGCAAATCCGGGAAATTATTGTACGAGCAGTTGCTCCTGTTACAAGCTTGGTGTTCATTTTGCATCAGTTCGAGCAAAATAAGATAAAATTACTAATACTTCTCGATGGTATAAAAATCTGAAAAAATGTATGCATATTAAGGGTACTGAAAGGATTCATTTTGCATAATAATAATTCCAAAATGTTTATTAACAAATTGATGAAAACAAAAAAAATGGTCGACAAGTTTGACGGAAACGCAACTTATTTTTCTGAATACCTATGAATTTTTTCAGTTTTTTAAATTTGCTTGATTTTTTTTCTCATATATGGAGAAAATGTATGGGTTATTCTTCCGAAACCCGACACACTTGTGGACCTCGTAGTCTTCGATCGCCTTGTAACTTTGACATTCGTTTACATATATCACACAAAGGACACTTAATTTTTTTCAAATTTTTAAATTGACATTTCCGTCTCTGGTCTACCTATTGATTTTTGGCAATTTTTCAAAATTTCATTTAAAAAATGAATTTTTTCAGCATGTAATCGCTAATAAAAAAAAATTTGAGTACTATATTTTTTGCGTGAAAAATTCTCAGCTTTTCAATGGAAATATTTCCAATCCAATTCATCTTCGGGAAAGCATTAAAAAACGCGAAAAAACATTCAAAAACCGTTTTTTGTGGTGAGCCCATAATTTTAGGCTGCCGAAAATATTTTTTTCGGATTCCTTGCGGTGTTTTACCTACTAGGTGAAGTTTTTAGACTGGGGTAGGCTATAGTTTTCGTTTAAAACCGAAAATTACGAAAATAAAAAATTGACCCGATTTTATTATTTTATAAAAACTCTTTATTTATCTGCCGTGTGTATAAATTGCGTTTCACGTAAGTCCGTATCCGGTTCGTCTTTTTTTAGGGTTCGTGCTCTTAGCATCATAGAACTTCCACTTATATGCTGTCTCTTTTGCTACACGTTAGTTTCGCAGTACCGTAGCGTCCGTGGCGCCATCCTATCGGTCACCGCACGCTACCGCGCAATACTGGTTAGCTACCCAATCTGCGCTTATCTCGGGACGTAAAAAATGGAGCCACGAAAAAAAAGTGTGAAGCATAAGGTTTGTTTCAATCCGTTCAAGAAGCCCAAAGCACGTAAGTAATGAAAATAAGTGTGTGTCAACATTTACTTACCAGATTTAATATGAAAACATCACTTGACATTTCTTAAATGCCGTAACGCTTTTGGGATCAGAATCCATTCAAATTTTTTGACGGGCCGTAACGCTTTTTTGCAAGCAACATATTGTTTTTTTCCTAGTTAAAGATATTTTACATTTAAAAAAATCTCTGATCTGAAAACCGGAAATATAACCTTAAAAAACACAAAAAATTCTAGATAGCAAAAGCACCGCAGATTTGCGGCGCTTTCCGGCAACAATGTTATGGAAATTTGCTGATGCGGACGAAAGCTCATTGCTATGTACAAACTGTCGGAAAGAAGTTGTGGCGTATATGCCGCAAAACCGGACAGAGCCGCTACCGTCTCAGCCTTCTCAGCCGACATCAGTATCAGTACAACCGAGCCAATCGAGTTTGGAATTTTCCAGCCAAAGCTCTGGAGAGGTTTATAACCCTACCAAAAAAACTATCGACGTTTTAGTCGGAGTATCACCAGTCCAACAAAAATAGTAATTATCTGATATTGCAGTAGATACCGTTCGAAACTCCGTAGTGTTAATGAAACTTACATTTTTTTTCGTTTCCGACAGTGTTGACAGATCATCGTACATGGCTTCGAAGTTGAGTCAAATTCAAATTGCGGTAAAAAATCAATTCCAAGACGATTTTAAAATATCACCTCTCACAGAAACGGACAAGATCATCAAAGATCACGAAGCTATTATGGCTAATCTCAAAGAAACCTTTGATTCTACGGACAATAGGTACTGTTAACTTTTAAGCCTTTACTGATTGCTAAATAAGGCGACAACTTTTATAGTGAACGACTATAATATCGCGTACAATGCGGTTAAACATGAACAATTATTGCAGATCCAAAAAAATTGAGCTTCTGGCATTGCTGCCCGATAATTGGGGACTCAATCGAATTGAAAAAGAATTCAATGCCGCACGAACACTTATTGAGGCCTCTAAAAATTTAAAGCTCAGTAAGAAGACGAGTGGGCAAATGCCTTCGAAAAAGAAAGGAAATCATGCTCTAGATGTTGCCATTGAGGAAAAAGTAAAACAATTTTACGAGAACGAAGAAAACTCTAGACAGCTCCCGGGGAAAAAAGATGTTAAATCAGTTGTCCAATCAGATGGCAAGAGAAAGCTTATGCAAAAAAAATTAGTTTTGAGTAATCTCAGCGAGCTTTATCAAAGCTTCAAAGAAAAGTATCCAGAGGACGCTGTAAGTTTCTCAAAATTTGCTATGTTGCGACCGCAGCATTGCATTTTGGCTGGAAGTAGTGGGACACATACAGTCTGCGTATGTACCATACATCAGAATGTAAAGCTCATGCTGGAGGGTAAGGATTTTCAGACGTCTCTATGTACTGTCCTACAGCATATCTCACATCTCTTCAATCTTTTATGAGTCACAACATCCCCACTCTTTAATTTCTTTACTTCAACTCTAATAATGCATTATTCCTGATCTGCCGCTAATAATAATCTCCTGAATCCCAGTGTGAAAAAGGGTCTTCTTTGTTTGCGTAAAATCGGAGGATCCCAAATTTCAATGTAGATTTAACCCACCCAAAACTTCCTCTTTGAAGAAGCCTGACATCACCGACAACGGTTTCTCATGGAAAAAGCTTTGGAAATAATTTTTATTCGATTTTTGAGTTACAGAGTAAGGCTTGTTCTTTTTCATTTCAGGCTGTAAATTTGCGACTCTCTTCGACGGTGATGATTGGCTGTCTACCGCAAAACCGAGCCTCAAAGATCTCTTGAAGAAGTTAATTTGTTTCGATCCGACGGAAGCATGTTATAATCGAACATGTAAATTATGTCCAAGAGTCACTGAGATAATCGAAGCTTTCACGAAGGTTTTCCAGGAAAACGATATTGAAGAACTTCAATACAAGATGTGGACTGCAACAGACCGTTGCACCATTATCGATGTGCAATGCAGTGCTGTCGATTTCGTTGAAACTCTCTCAGACAAGCTCGAAAAACTTCTCTTGCACGACTATGTGGCCAACAAGCAGAGTCGATTTTACAGCGATCTCAAAAACAAGTTGCAACCGGGGGAATTTATAATCGTCCAAGACTTCGCCGAAAACTACGCGTTCATCGTACAAGAAGCTGCCCAGGCATTCCATTGGAACAATAATCAAGCTACGCTGTTTCCAATCGTCATTTATTACCGCGAGACTGGTGTAACGAAGCATTGTAGTTTTGTTTGCATATCGGATTGCCTTAAACATGATTCAGTTGCGGTCTTCGCGTTTCAGAAAGAATTAATTCAATATCTGAAATCCAAATTTGGCGTTGTTGAAAAAATTTTCTATTTTTCGGATGGTGCTCCACAACAGTTTAAAAACAAAAAGGCGTTCGCGAATTTGTGTTACCATCATTCAGATTTCGGAGTTGAAGCAGAATGGCATTTTTTTGCGACTGCGCACGGGAAAGGACCCTGTGACGGACTAGCTGGCACAGTAAAACGTCTCGCTGCACGCGCAAGCTTGCAAATGGGCACAGGGAGACAAATTTTGACACCTTCTGATTTGTTCGAGTGGGCATCGAGTGCTTTTGACAACGTCGATTTCGTTTTTGTCGGAAGCGATGTCTATGATAGTGTAAAAAATTTCCTGGAACCACGGTTTTCTCGAGCGATCACTGTCAAAGGCACTCAGAGCTATCACAAAATAGTACCTTCCACTTCACAAGTTGGGAATGTTCAAGTGAGTAAATGTTCGACGTCCATACACTTTTCCACGGTGAAAGTGCTCAAACAGTGAAAAAAAAGGTTTATACGTATTACCAGACAAATAAAGTACGTTAAGAAATTACAATAAAATCGGGTGATTTTTTAAATAATTTTTGGTCTTAAACGAAAACTATAGCCTACCCCAGTCTAAAAACTTCACCTCGCAGGTAAAACACCGCAAGGAATCCGAAAAAAATATTTTTGGCAGCCTAAAATTATGGGCTCACCACAAAAAACGGCTTTTGAATGTTTTTTCGCGTTTTTCAATGCTTTCCCGAAGGTAAATTGGATTGGAAATATTTTCATTGAAAAGCTGAGAATTTTTCACACAAAAAATATAGACCCGAAATTTTTTTTATTAGCGATTACATGCTGAAAAAATTCATTTTTTAAATCAAATTTTGAAAAATTGCCAAAAATCAATAAGTAGACCAGAGACAGAAATGTCAACTTAAAAATCTGAAAAAAATTGAGTGTCCTTTGTGTGATATATGTAAACGAATGTCGAAGTTACAACTCGATCGAAGACTACGAGGTCCACAAGTGTGTCGGGTTTCGGAAGAATGACCCGTATGGAAAAACACAAAATTCAAAACAAATTAAAAAATTTGAAAAAATTCATATGTATTCAGAAAAATGAACGAATGATTTTCGTAACACAAAAAAATAGGTTGCCGGGTAATTTTTTAAACAATTAATTTTGTATTAATTCGTTATTAACATTTTGGACTTATTACTATGCGAATTCAATCTTTTCAGTACCCTTAATATGCACGAATTTTTTCAGATTTTTATACCATCGAGAAGTATTTGCAATTTGATCTCATTTTTCTCGAACTTATGCAAATGAACACCAAGCGAACAGAACTACCTTAATCGATCGATCAATGGTTAAATGTGCAGAATTGGATTGGAAGAGTTTGTTCGTGCGGCGGTATTACCGAGGCAGAGGAGAGCAATGGCAGCCGTGGATTTTATGGAAGACGGTACAATAATAACTACAACCATAAATAAATAACAAAACGAACGTGTTCTAAACGCTATTTTCCCGAGCTGCATTTTTCATTGTTTACAGTAAAAAGTCATTTTATAAACGTTAAAAACCTGTCCACTGGAAAAAAAGTTTAAAAAACGTTATCAAAAAAGTGTGAAATAAACATAATTCGTACATCATAGTCGCGAGATTTCCATATAATTTAATGAGAAAGAAATTTCCCAAATATGATATGCGAATTATTTTGATATTTCACACTTTTTTGTTGATTTTTTTTCAATATTTTGCCAGTAAAGAGTTTTTTTAAAATTATTATTAAATTATTTTTTATTGAATATAATCCGTATAATTCAGGCCAGGAGAATGATCCAAATCCTGTCGAACTGCCGATCCGTGATGATTTTCCAGCGGAAAATGATGTAGAAGCCAATGGACCTGCCGCGGACCAAGTGGAAGCTCCTCAGCAACGTGAGATGGCTCCAAGGATTCGCGGAATCAATCACGTGGATGTCATCGCTCCGGGGGCCGTTCGAGCGGAAAATGCCGCTGGAATAAACGCAGAAAGTGGTAAGTGTGATGGAGATAACAGTGAAATATAGTCTCATCTTCTTATTTTTTATTTAATTTGTTCTTATTAATCTGAGAATCCTGCATGATCATCTTCAACTTACCTGAAGCACGGTTTCCCTGATTATAGACAGTGATGACAAATATCAGCCAGGCGCTTTTGCACTACCACCAACACCACCGCCCCCGCCGAAGTTTGGCGAGGAAGCGATTGTGATTAGCGATGATGACGGCGAAAACGGTAATGCCATAATAATTTCGAGTGACGATGAGGACGATGATGACGTACTACTAGGTCAGTAATAATACTTTTCCGATATATATTTGGCAATTACCGTAGGCGCGAGAAAAGTGTATTATAGTGTTTCGATGACATACAGTCGATACTTTTGTTTGATACTACGATATTATTTCTCAATCCTTGGAATCTTTTCTTCATCACTCTTTAGGTATGGGAGTTCATCAAGGAAGAGCTCAAGCTCCACCTCAAGTCCCGATACCCGCTGCTGTGAACCCGCAAGCACCTCGTATGCCTGCTGCTGTAAACCCGCAAGGATTAGCGATGGCGGCGCACGCGCCAGTGCAAGAGCCTGAAGAAGTAGACGCTCCTGCGCCTGAAGCAGCTCCAGTGCAAGAACCTGCGGAAGTAGACGCTCCTGCACCTGAAGCAGCACCAGCGGAAGTCCCTCGTCCGGCAGCCGAGCCGGCTCGCGAACCGGGATCAGAATCCTCCGACGACGAACCGGCAGATTTGCGCGTAAATCCGTGCTCAATTTGTTTGCGACGTCGACCGCGTATCATTTTTTTGCCGTGTGGACACCTGCTGACGTGCGAACAGTGTAGCGAAACACACCTGACGTACAGGCGAACGTGTCCACTATGTCGAGTACCGATAGAACGATACATACCAGCATTCTACGGATAATTTTTCTAACTTCATTTTAAGTTGATTTTAACGTGGTTCTCGTTTATTTAGATATTTATATATAATATATAAGCAGATAATGGTTGTTTTTTTTATAATAAATCTTTTAAAACTTATAAACTTCAGTTTTCATTACCAACATTATCCTTTTGTAATAAAAATTAATAGAAAAATGTCTCCCGAATATCTACCTGGTATTTTCTACCCTTCGCATATTTCCAGAATTACCGATAGTTAACGAAATGTCATGACGAATAAAAAAAATGTAATGGCGCAAGTCGATCGCCCTTCGATGCCTCATTGTAGTTCAAACAAATTATCGGTAATTCTCTTAAAACTTTCAAATTAAAATACCATATATCGTGTACAAAACATTGAGACAAGTATATGTACGTGAGGTATCGCTATATTTGCAAAAATTCGCTAAATAAATTGAAAACAATACGTGTTTCTTTGCCTTACTGATAAATTGAAAAAAATTTGGTATTAATAGGTTAATATTTGAAGATTAATCGTTTAAATAATATTTGGCAACAATTTCCCACCGGCAATATTGTGCATTTCCCTGAGTAACAATTTGTACGAAGTGTACGGCCTATCGGTTCATATTTGGAATTTTATTGTTTAAACTATATTTAGTAAAAAATCAGTCCGTCCACTGCATTGTAAATATACGGGCAACATACATGCCTCCGAGACGCTGCCGCGTCTCCCAATTGGAGGGGTTCACTATAGAAGTCAAACCCCGTGAGAACCTTTGCGCGCTAGGTGAACTGCGCGAATTTCTACCTTACCAACAGGAGTTACCTTACGAATCCATATCGGCAGTGGTAATGTGTTCAATCGAGATGTGGAGGAAAAGGAGTGTGGAGGACTGGGATCGTGGAGAATCGAACGTGGAGGATCGGAATGTGTCGAACCGAAATGTGTTGGAAAGAGAGTGTGTACAATCGAAATGTGGAGGACAAGGCGTGAAGAGGACTGGGAACGTGTTGAACCGAAAGTGGAGGGTCGGTATGTGTCGAAACGAAATGTGTCGGAAAGATAGTGTGTACAATCGGGATGTTGAGGAAAAGGAGTGTGGAGGACTGGGAACGTGGAGAACCGAATGTGGAGGATCGGGATGTGTTGAATTGAAATGTGTCGGATAAGGAATGTGTACAATCGAGTTGTATAGGAAAAGGTGTGAGGAGGACTGGTGATGTGGAGAACTCAATGTGGAGGATCGATGATGTGGAGAATCGAGATGTGTAGGATAGAGGGGCTCCCGAAGCAGAAGCTAGCGGTTGGATTTTTGTCGTTTTAAAATAGCGTTATAAAAGAAAAATGAATAAGAATGTTTACAATTGATAAGAAAAAATTGTTATGTAATTTCGTCTCGGGACTGTTTTTTTTTAATCGATTCTGTGCATAATTTTGATTGAGAAAAGTTTATTCCGTAAGCACTTTGATAGATAAAGGAAGGTAGCTCCTGCATACTTAAAAATGTTTGGTTCTATCGGTTCTGTATTATTTGTTAGTTCTACAATATTTTATAAAGAAGTTTTTAAAATAAAACCTGTGGTCGTAAAGCGAAATAAACACTTCTCGCCGGAGCCCCCCCCCCCCCCCCCATTTTGTACGAACGTTCATGTAACGTTGTATGCCCAGAAGATCTGATCAAGCTATCTTTGTTCGAAGTCATTCTCGCGCCGGCAATGTGAATGCAAATTGTGGTTGAAATAAAAATTCAAACTAAAAAATAAGTTAAAACTTGAATAGGAACCAGGTTGTCAGTTTGAATCTCGGTTCCGCAGTCTCGCGGAGATAAGAAAATATTACACAGAACGGTTCCAGATATATACGAGGCATTCTATGCCTCGTATATAGGCATAGAATGTCAGTCAGTTCAGTCAGTCAGTCACTTTTGTTCGACCCTTTCAGATCTATCGCATAATTAGTCCCAATTTCGTACGACTTGAAGGCAGTCTTTGTGAATCGATCCAGATTTTTAACCCTGCGTGTGTACATATACACTGGGTCTTTGAATTGAAATTTGAAACTCAAATTTCTCTCTCATGAATAGAGAGCGGGCTTCGGCTACTCCCAGTAAAAAATCTACGTAGTAGTAGGGACTAAAGACCCAAGGGATGCCTAGGTCTGGCAGTATACTTTGTGACGTTATTTTTCAAGTAACGCCCCAGAATTTACGATACGACTAACGGTACAGCGAAAACATCAGGTTTCGATCAAGTTTAGGTTCAGATTTCAGTTTTGTGCTACAGCTTGTGGAAAAGTCCAGACACGCCGAGGAGCGGGGCTGACATACTAGCCACCCGGCCGTGTGCTGACGTCAGGCTTGCCTGACCCTATGAGATTTCGGTGAGATGGTAGAAGTGCAATTGTGATATTGCCGCTCCAGTTTATAGAGTTTGAGGTTTGCGAGTAGTTTTTGGGTTACGGATCGCAGGCTCGTACGGCCGGAAAATGTGACCGCCGGCACGACGAGGTAGCGGAAAAATTAGTTTATAAGTTAAGGTTGGCGGGCCTCGTGTGAGCGGAAAGTCGACGCCGTTTCGCTGAGGAGCCGGAAAATATAAAAAGGGTCGGTTATCGTTGCCTCGCTACAGCCTCAAAACTCTCGGAGAATCCACTCACACGGATATCCAAGCTTAGAGTCACAGTTACCCGAAATGCGGGATATGTGAAGATCGAATATCGTTCAGCGCCTTTGCGGTAAACACTGTTACAATTGGGCAGTGCGTAGAGGGGGAGGATTTTGCGTTTAGGGAGTCTTGGCCGAGACGTCGAGCAGAAGAGAGTCGTTGAGGAGAGTTCAGAGAGGATAGTCGCGACTCTGAGTCGAAGCAGTCGCTTTGTCGTTACAGTTCGTCATGTTCCATTGCTCTGGTCACCGTACATTGTGATATTGAGTTCGTGAGCACTACGCTAAAGCCTATCGCTCCAGTACTGCAGCTTAGAAGGATCCAGTCGCAGTTTCCGATCGAATCGTGGGTGAAGAAAGTTCCAGTTCGATGGCAATGTCGAGACTCGTCACAGATATCGTTGCCGCTACAGGAAGGTTCCCGTCGGTGAGTCGTTTCATTTGCATTCGATACTGTTCAAAATACGGACTCGCGTTAACGAATAAGAAATAGTCACTTGTTTCGGTAGACGTCTTTCCCTTCGTTTAATCAAGGGAACTTGCTCAGAAATTCAGTCAGGATCCAGCCCAGTTAATTATAAGATACATTATTTGTATGACTCAATAGTGAAGACAGTTAATTATTTTATGATCTGATGGTTTATGAGTTTTGTTGTTATTTTGTGAAGTCTGAGCCTGATTTTCCCTCCAAGCAGTTAAGAACTACGACCCTCTCTCCATAACCTAGCATCCTGAGCGACACCCGGTATACCGCATCTCTCGAACCCTCGCTTCCGTCCGGTCATAGTTTACGCTTTCGTTACCGTTTTAGATTGTCACGTTAACTTCGAGATATTGCTCGGTTTTCGGATAATTAGTTTAGTTAATCTGGCGCCCATAAAGTTTTTGTTGTCTGCTAGCGCGACCGGAGGCGGCGATGGGCATAGAGGGGCGAAGGTGCGTTTTCGTACCGCAAGGCCGATACGCGGGGCCGAGCGGGAAAATAACGTTACAACTTACAAATGCCAGTTGATGCGTCTTGTCCGTTCACTAAAAGGGTCAGTGTACACACGGCGTCGGTATTTTCGAACATAAGTGAATGCAGTTTTTTTTCTTTTCTCATAGTTTTTTAGTTTTTTCATGGCCAAAAAAATGTTTGAGGTAATTTGATGCTGTTTCGGCTATTTTTCACGGACTTTAATCTCAAAAACAAAACTTTTTTTTGTTTTTTTTTCTCGAATAAGTCCGTTACTTTTCCATATTTTTATAGACAACAAATCTTTACTATAATATTTCCTGTTTTTTTACTTTCTTGCTTTTTCGATTTTTTCTACTAGTCCATGCTTTTTACTGAAATAAGTTTTTCTGTTCTACCTGTTTTTGAAGATGGGTGAAAGAAGTGCATCTCAGGTTATATACAATTTACGCGAGCTTCGACCTGACGTTTTTTACGATGAAAAAAGTTTAAATTTTGTGTCAAATATTAACTCTTCCGTTTATTATGACATGCCTGAATCAGTAAAATCTTCCCCACTTATAGGTGCTTAAATAATTCAACTTTTTGGAGCCCACGCCAAAGACACTATATTCTTTTGAAAGTTCATAGACTAAGCTACAAAAGCCTATAACCGTTTTTTTAAAATATTTGTGTATTGTATAGTTACGCATTTTTTAACAAAATTTCGTTTTTTCCGCTTTTTCGACCATTCTTCAATTTTTATCAACAACGTTTTTAAACTTCTGACTTTGGCAACATCAGCGCCATGTAGTAGACACTTCAAGAAGTAACCTAGACTTTTTTTGAGATTTTTTGAAAGCCTAGAAAACTTTGAAAATCCGACTGTTCCCTATAAGATCCAGTGTACACACCGAGTCTCTGAAAATATTGTGTACACATAGGGTTAAATCCATCTATTTCGAAGATGCATTTTTATTGTTTGATTGATATATTTCGAAAACGATGAATCGTCAGGAAAGAACCTGATGATAAAAAAGTTATGGTTTTTGAGAACTATTTAACACAGAATGCGTTATGTTTATATATTTATAATAATATATATTTTTTTTTATTCAATTAGACACCGTTGATTTTTCTTTCGATTTTTTTTCGAATATTAGGCGATGTGTCAAAAGCCTATAAAAAAAAATGGGCAAAATGGGCCTCGACGTAGTTGCCGAGCAAAAAAATATAATGCCAAAATATTTATGTACTTTTTGCTTCCTCATAGAGGAAGTTTTGTTTTGGTCAAAACAAATTTTTTCGAGATTTTAATGAAAACATGTTCAGAATGTTTCAAAACATCGAAAAATCACGTTTAGACTTTCAACCTTCAACTTTCAACTTTTATGAGGGAGCGATATGAAAATTTCAATTTTCATATCTTCTGCTGTCAATATTGGCAGCAAAATCGAAGGTGTCCATTTCAATGAAAACACATAATTTCCATTGTTTCCTGCTGAAAACGGTCTTTGCGATTAGAAGAAAATATATAACACATATCATGTTAAATAGGTTTTCCCTCCCTTCATATCACCCGTTCTCAAGGCAACTATTGACCTTATACAGGGTCGGCCCGGGTCAGTAGCCAGACCCCCCTTGTAGCCGGATTCGACTTCCCCCTCTGTATCGCATTTGCCGTGACATTTCTGACATGGGCCTAGAAAAGTGTAGAAAACTGATACGGCCGATTTTAGATTCGATTGATGGTATCGAAGCTTCGTAACGTTTCATCGAAAATGTAAACATGAATTACAGCTATATATATCCGACACTCACACGTAGAGTTACTATTTGCAAGTGATCGATCTATTGTAGCGAGTATTTCTTCTCACGTACATCCTGGCCCAACTCCCGATGTCCTAACTCCCGGCTCGGTCCACGACCTTGCTCGGTACCGAATCTCGGGGCTCGAACCCACGACGAGATTTAAGAATTTCCGATACCGACCGAGCAAGGCCGCCCCCGCGTGGCAGCGTGGAAGCCACGTCATCGCCCGCGGTTGGGCGCCAGGTACCTTAGTACCACCGCTCGGGAAGCGGCATTTATTTGAATTTCGCGGCGAGTTACGGGGCGAGCGAGGGAGACGGGAAAGCGATGCCGGCGAGACTCCGACTAGCTCAACCCACCTGGGAGAAAATGGCAGAGGGGGTGGACGGGCGAGTGACCAACACAATAATTTCAAATAGTGGAATTTATTATTCGTCGTTCAGTAACCAAAATTAACGAACAATACTCGCAGACCAAACTATAATAAAGGTAATATGACCGCGGCGTATGAAAAAAAAATGAGGCTGAGGAGGGAACATAGCCAAAGCGAAACTATTGCCGGAGGGTAGACATAGCCAAGGGGAGAAAACTATTGCCAAAAAAAAAAATAAACGGAGCCAATAGGGAGAGCACGGAAAATAATTATTGCCAGAAACGGAACGAAGCCAAAGTCGAACCGTCGGTGAAAATTAATGTAAACAGACGCGAAACCTTAGGTCCCTAACGACGAACTAATACCGCTAAACACGCCAACGTATCAACACGCAAAAAAAAGAAAACAATACGGTAGTTGCGATTGCCAGGACGTCCTACCCGAACGAGGATCGACTTAACGCTACCGGGAACGAGAAATCAACAAAGCCCCAAACGCTTCGCGAGAATAGAGCGAGATCGACAGATAGCCAACGGAATCGAGAAGGTTCTCGGAACAGGCCGCTGGATGTAAACACGGCGCGCCCGTGACCTTTACGCGCTCTATAGCCATCACGCGGCTGCACGGCTGACGAACGCTGGACGACGCGCTCGTCGTCCCTTTGTCTCGCCAGCCGAAACCTCGCACGAAAACCGACGATTATCGCCGCGCGGGTATTCGCCATACGTCTCGGGAAACAGAGCCAAAGGCAACGCGCGATAACCAAATCGCTCCCATGATTTTCCTAGGGCGATCGCGATACAGAGCCAAAGGCAAGACGCAACAATGCCGAGCTTCGCCCACATGATTTTCGTAGGAAATATCGCGATACCGAGCCAAAGACGGGACGCGAAATACCGAAATTCGCCCACGTGATTTTTGTAAGGGCGATCGCGCTACTGAGCCAAAGGCAAGACGCAAAATGCCGAATTTCGTCTACATGATTTTCGTAGAAAATATCGCGTTACAGAGCCAAAGGCACGACGCGAAATGCCGACTTTCGCTTACAAGATTTTCGTAGCGGAATAGCGCGATACAGAGCCAAAAGCGGGACGCGAAAATAACGTATTTCGCCGACATGAAGTTAGTAGAGGGAATACCGCGATACAGAGCCAAAAGCGGGCAGATTAACGCCCTAACGCACACGGAATTAACGAAACGACCATAGGCACTGGGATACCATAATTGGGATACGGAAAGGTTAGCCAAGAGAGAGAATGGAAGATAGAATTAAGAACGCGAATAAAAGAAAAAGGAAGAGACCAGCGCAAAATCCCACCGGAAACGCCGGACCCAACCCGTCGCCTGAAGCGACAAAGGCGAAAGCAAAAGAAAATAAAGAGAATAATTAACGACAACGCAAGATTACTTGATTGCAAAGAAAATAGTTGGGTCCGGACTTGGCCTCTCCGGCGAACACAGAGCAATAGAGAGAGACGGAAGCTTACCGGTGTGCGAACAGCCCGGGAGGTTATTCCAAAAACTAATGCTGCCACTCGTCACCGCACTCGATCACCGACTCCCGAATAAATTTACGCGCTCCCGGTAGTTCGCACTAGCGCTTCCCCCTCTCTCGCGACTCCCGAAACCTAGCCTGCGCTAGCCGGCTAAGACGCCGGAAAACCGGTTCGGCCGCCGGCCGTGTCCCGCTCCCCGCGAGAATCTTCCGTTCGCAGCGAATTCTTGTAGTTTTCCCCGGACTCCTTCCTCCCAGGATCCGGTGGGGTAAGATGAACGCGAGGGGAGGCCTCCCTCGTGAAGTTAAGGCCTTATCCTTCACGGTGGGCCCACTCGATACGCCACTTTACTGCACCTCCTCGTCTATCCTTCCCTCGTAATCCCCGCCAGTGGAGGCGCCGTGATGAGCGGTCCGCGTCATCCGGAGAAACTACGGGACAGGAACGGCTCCAGGCCGTGTAGTCGGGAGGGACGGGAAACGCGCTATCTTGGTCCAAACCCTCGTCCCTCCGGCCTCCTATTCCGCGGAAGCTGGTCTTCGGCTTCCGCCTGCTTACCGAACGAAGCACTCGCCGGCCTCCTTAGGCCAACTACCAAGCGAACACGACCGAGGGCAAAACCGCCCGACGGTCGGGTCGAAGAGTCGCAAGACTCTCTACGGCCTATAACAAACTTACAAAGAAAACAAGGCGAATAACGCGAAATTACGAACAAATGAAACAAAATTAAAATAAAATTAAATAAAATAAAAATCAGATCCTCTCAAGGCGAGTCGACGATCGAGCCGGTTCGACGAGCGGCGTCCTCAGGGACGTAAATCCGGCCCACTGCTCGACCAAAACCGTGCGGAGTGACGGGGCGTGGAATGTCACGTCACACTATATAGCGAAGTGTGGGGCAAAGTGGCCCCCATAAGCATTTGAGGGGCTTTCATCTATATGCAAATGATTTTTTTAACTATTCGAAAGTCACAAAATAAATGTCACACTCATTTACTGCATCCAATGAAAATGAAAAATATGGGGCGAAGTGGCCCTCTCCCGTCAATCGAATTGAAATTTGTTAATGGACAATTCTGTATAATTTTTTATACAGAAGATGCACCTTTACGGTTTCTACAATGGAATGCGACTTCTGCAATAAAAAAAGGGCAAAGTGGCCCCCTTCAGATTTGACAGATGAAAAAAAATCTCTTCGTGGATCACCTGTCAATTGATCGGCGGGCAAAGATGTTTAGACGTAGGAGAGCAGGGCAAAATGGGGCAGCTACACGAACATTACCGTTGCAACTATACCCATGATATTGAACTACTATTTGACTAAACAATTGAAGCCGTACGATCAATTTTCACGGAATTAAAAACATATCTCGGTGGGCAAATTGGGACAGTCTTCATTCTCCGAAATATTCGTTTGTTTTCTTTCCTGTCGTGGACCGGACAGAAAGACAGGAGGATGGGAGGACGGGAGGACGGGAGGACAGGACAGCAGAACAGAAAGACAGAAAGAGGTCAGGGCAGGACAAAAGGATATAAGGATAAGAGGATGCCTATTCTCCTGTCCTCGTATCTTCCTTAACAGGAGGCTTCCGATTTTCCTGTCCTCCTAACAGAAGTATAGGAGGACAGGAGGATACAAAGATCGGAGGCCAGAAGGATAGGAGGATAGGAGGAGGTAGGACAGGAGGCTTATTCTCCTGTCTTCCAGTCCTTTTGTTCCCCCATCCCCGTGTTCATCTGTCATCTGTTCACCTGTCAGGGGACAGGTGAACAAGAGGAAAAGAGGATTGGATGGCAGCAGGAGAGGACGATAAGAGGATTGAAGGATTTCACTCCTCCTGTCCTTCTGGACAGAAGGCTTCCTATCCTCCGGTCCTCCTAACAAAAGGATAGGAGGAAAGGAGGATAGGAGGATAAGCAGATGCCAATTCTCCTGTCTTCTATTGAATTTGAGAAAAATCGAGTATGTGAAAAAAAACAGAGCTGGGCAAATACACTAAGCACTTGAAGTACGTATTAAAGTATCGAGTACCCAGTCAGTGCTCAGTACTCAGAACTTCAGCAATTCAGTTCTGCCAGTACTCAATACATCAGTACTCAAGAACTACCCAGCGCTCAGTACTTCAAGTACTTAATACTTCAATACGTACTTCAAGTACTTAGGGTATTTGCCCAGCTGTGGAAAAAAACTTAATTTTTTGTGAAAATGTTGAATTTTTGTGAAAATATTGAATTTTTCTAAAAAAAAAATATTCAATTTTGGTAAAAAAATATTCAATTTTGGTAAAAAAATATTCAATTTTGGTAAAAAAAAATATTCAATTTTTGTAAAAAAAATATTCAATTTTTGTAAAAAAAATATTCAATTTTAGTAAAAAAATATTCAATTTTTGTAAAAAAATATTCAATTTTTGTAAAAAATATTCAATTTTTGTAAAAAATATTCAATTTTTGTAAAAAATATTCAATTTTTGTAAAAAATATTCAATTTTTGTAAAAAATATTCAATTTTTGTAAAAAATATTCAATTTTTGTAAAAAATATTCAATTTTTGTAAAAAATATTCAATTTTTTTTAATGTTGAATTTTTTTGAAGATATTGCATTTTTGAAAATGCACAAAATATTGGTTTCGGATACAGTGGGGCCACTTTGCCCCACTGTCCCCTATCTGGAACTTCGTCCCGCCTATACTTTTATTCTCGGCGAAATTACGAAACCGGCAATACAATGTCGATGCTTGCGTCTACAGGTAAACATGTTAACTACTAGATCACCGCGCCGGTGGTCTAGTGGTTAGGTCTATTATATAGTTACTGGAAAAACATAACTTGTTTGTCTCTTTTCCCCGATTTATGATTTTCAAAATATATCAAACAAAAATATGCATTTTCTCAATAGATCGATTAAAGTTTTAAAAATATTTACAGTGTTTTTAAGTGGTACTAAAATGAGGCCAATTACGGGATAAATCTGAGGGTCCGAAAGTTTGGCTGAACTAACAGAACTGAACTAACAATGCCTCATATGATACTCGATATATATATCAGCACTCTGGTGTTTACTCCGGGCGAGATGCGACCAGGCGTCTCGGAAAAGGCCTGGAAATGTTATTATTTTTTATTTCAATTTTTCTATTAGACTCCTTTTTTTAAAAATGTTTATCACTCTGTAATTGATCGGTAAACGGTTCTGTAACGCCCTCACGTTCTCTATCTTATGTGTTTTTGTCTGACAAAATACGAGTGACATCGCGGTTCTATCGTAATATTCTATCGGTTATGAATTATATCGCTGTTGAGAAGTTCTGTAAATCGCCCTTTATCCCAAAATCAGACCTTATTTACCCACCTCCAACACGATATTCTGCCTTTTCACACCCGCGCATCACCATGCGATGATTCAGTATTAGATGAAAATGCATAAAAATTCTCTTTCCGAGTTTGTAAAAATTAAAATTATCTTTTTGTTTATCCCTTTATCAGTCACAGCGCCCGAAACCGTACCGAAAACGGACTAACGACCGCGGAGTGGGGCAACGCATTGCTACGGTAGCGCCTAAGAATGGGGATAGAGGCGCGACTTATAAAGGGTTATTCTACTTGCAAACTTGTCGTAGATAATGTATTGATAATGTATTGACAATGTATTGCGTCTACTGAACATATAGAATACGATGATATTTTTTACGAGCCCAAATTTTTCGAAGATACCTTGATAAATAATTTTTTAAACTCGGAATGCATAAGTCCCGCTACATTCGAAAAGGTTCATTACGTAGCCATGAGACGATGCGATTAAATATTGCTCGGCGGTACACTGAGTCGATTGATAAAGTTGCAACCATGGAGGCCATGATAAGCCCTCGACGGGCGGGTCCAAAACGCTAAATCTAACACAAACTTGATTGATGTGTGCAAATAGAAAAAAGGATACGAATGAAATTTGCATTTTACTTCCTCATTTATTGACATTCGCTCCATGAAAAAATGTCTACCAATTTTGGCTTCCTCATATAGGAAATTGTTTTCGCAAAAACAATAAAAAAATTTCAAGATTTTATTGTCAATATACGCAGGGAAAAGAATACTAAAAATTCAAAATTCAAAATAAAACGTTGTTGTGGCTGTATTAGCGTACTCGGGTACGAAATTTCACTTGAACGGATAAACGACGGTCAATGACAATGTGTGTATAGGTTGTACACGATTTTACACATATACATCCGGACGCCGGCGAAAAATCGTATTTCTCGACATTTTACATTGTTTTAAGTACATCAACCTCAATTTTTTCGCGAAAAGTTGCACATAAAATGTAAATAATAATAAAATATATCAAGAGCTGAGGAACGATGTCCTTGAAGCAAGAAAAATGTTCGAGTACGAGCAATTCTGTACATACCTCGCAATCCAGACCCACTTTGATGAACGACGAGTTCTTCTATTGTCTAAATTCCCCATCTTCGATTACACACCAGTAGAGCTTGTCATGACACACACACACACACACTTACTAATCATCGGTGCGTATTGAACTGTACATATAATATCGTTGCCAAGCACAATATTTGCCCAGGGCTGCTGTAAACGGCGACCGATGCTTGAGACCACGGTCTATCGAAGAATTGTCAAGACCGAATGTTGAAACACATAATAAGCATGCATAATGTACACGCGCTTCTGTTTTTTTTATGTTTTCACGATTAGCGGCACGGACGTGCGACGCCGATGCCATCATTCTTTGTTTTTTCGACAAAAGAATCCTCGTACAAATAATGTACGTGTTGGTTCTCTGCTTGCCACGAGATTCTTCTGTCGTTTACTGAACGCTTCACGTGGCACGAGTCAGGAAATCAACGCTGCCGCACGATCTCTATGCCGGTAGTATTTGTTTTCTCTCCATCTCTCTCTTCTCCAGTAGGTGGCTCAACGTATCCCGCCAACCTACGATCGGAGCCACTAAAGTTCCGACGAATGATAATAATCATTGATTTGATTCGTCCTTTCTGTTAAAACTAGCCTCATCTGACAGAATCGACCAATCACATCCGTTGCCACGGCTGGATGGAAAGCCCCAATTGTAAAAGTCGTGCGATACGTAGTGAGGGAATGGACGGTGCCGAACAATGTCGACGCCGGTACCGTTTCGTTGTTCTCTATCCCGCCAAACTACGATCAAAATATAAAACGCTATTGCCATTGTTGTCGAAGCTGCATCCACTTATTTCATTTTACGAACTACAAACACTTGCGTATATTTTCAGATAAAAAGTCCGTGGTCTTTCTCAGTTTACCACAAACCTTTGTGCGTAATAATACTGTTTGAGAATTGCCAGGTTGAGATATAGCGGAACGGGGGGTTAAATAAAATTCACACAAGACGATGGAAAACAGTGAGAATAAACTCTTTATTTAAACAACAGTAACGATGGTAATGGCGCGAAAAACACTGTGCGAATGAGTAGGACCGTGTGCATGAGAAGTACCGAATAACCATGAGAAACACAATTGTTAGTGAGCAGTTCACGATGAGTACACTCCGATGAGCCAAGTTAATTATATTAATCGCGTTAACTACCGAGTGAGCAAATCTACCCGCGGCGCTGTATCGCCGCGAGGTAGCCGTTGAGAACGTGAGCCTTTCCGGTGTAACTACGCGTACCGCGTACCCGAGAATATCACTCGCGTTATGCTCCATGTGAGCGTAAACGATATCGCGAAACGACGATACGTTTCCCCGTGTTGATGTACCAAATGAGCAGAACCGATGAGCGAAGCATGATGAGAAAACCGAATAAACTCGGCGATCTACCCGACCGCGTGGTGACCCGTGTCAGCCATTAGGCGTAGATGAGCGCGAAACCTGTTGCACACGGCACGTAACTCGTGCCCCCTCGGATGAGAGCCGGTGCACGTGCGTCGACGGCGCGCGTCGTCCTCGCCGGACTCGGCCGGGAGGTGCTGCCGAACAGTGGCCGCTCGAGCTAGCGCACGTCGCCGCGCTGATTCTCGAACAAATACACATTGTCAAAGTTGCATCATACCGGTGGGGGAATCGACGCCGCTCGACGGTCGGGACTTGTTCGAAGCTAGATCGGTGAAGCAGAGGACAGTGACGTCCGAAAAAGAAAAATAAAGCATCGTACATGCCTCGACGAAATCCGTGTAAGTAGAGAATACAATTATTTCTTTACATATCAACTTATCATAAACACTTATGAATAAGCTAGTAAACAATGTCGAATCACGATACTCGACTCCGGGAGTGAACTTATACCGTTTTTTGAAACCATATAATTACGATATACAAATGTTCATTTTATTTGAAACTTTTTAACTGTCACTATGCGTCAAAATATAATAATATAATTGAATGAATAATTGATATACTGGGAATCGCAACGTAAAATATAGATATAGAGAGTTATAATATTTTGTTACTTAGCCGGAGAGTCATTTCTTTAGCATACTCTCACATGAACCTTATCCCATTGACAATTTATATTGCTTTGCTATTACATCATTTTCGTAGTGTATGTTATCAGTCGTCTCATTGGAAAAGGCACTGCCATGTGCAGTACAAAAAGTTTTTTATTCGACATAGAATTACTTTTGTAATGAACACTGCGCTTTATCTTATGTAGGAAAGACCACCCGCTGTCTATACTCAAAAGTTGTACTCAAAATAGTGCTTCGCCATTGCTTCGGGTTGTATGTTGCTTAGTCGTAGAATAATTTTCTTGCAATATAGTGAGATTTTTCTTGTCACCGCAGCGTGTATTCAAAATGTATGTCTCTTCGACATAGAATCACTTTTGTAGCGAACACTGAGCGTTAATTTATCACCAGGAGATTACTGCTGTGTGAAGATAACAATTTTATTGCTTCAACATAGAATATCTTTTTATCTCAGTGTACATTGCAAAAGTGATTTTATTGTGAAGCCCTAAGATTTTTGTCTATGTGCAGCGGTGCATTGTGCAGCGGCTTCTCTTGATTACATGAATGGTAGTATGCGCTTCAAAGGGGGGTTAATGAAAGCCCTTTTGAAGCGCATATGGTTGAAATCTTTATAATACTCATCAGTTTTTGCTTACACACTAATTAGTTTCAGTATGCAAATCCCTTTCAAACTTGGCAATACATAGGTCCCGTTGTTTTAATGTTTGTCTGGTTTTTTGTTTGTTGATTCTATAACTGTAGCCAGGCATAAACGGAACCAGCCGTTGACGTCCACAGCGTCTGGGGTAAGTTTTTTGAAGCATATTCTATGTTTACAAAGCTGAACTCCCAAAAATTATGTCGTACATTAATCACTTGCGTTTCTTGCCTATTGTAGGAACCTAAGTGCAAAAAAATAACACCAAAACCGAAGATAACGAACGTAGAAGTCCAACCACCGCCGGTAGTAAGTTTTCGGACCTGTTTTCTACCTTCACAGTATTACCGTAAAGAATTGTATAGTAGGTAAATTGATTGTTATTGTTTATGCCCTTTAGAAGAATCAGCACGTTAAGCCCACGTTACGACAGCAGAAAAAAAGCTGCCACAAACTCGAGAAACAATGGATGTACAACAAGGGCAGGGGATATCGAATGAGGTGAGACGTCAGTCAAATTTATGATTTCGTATATAAATTCGTAAGGTCTAAAAAAATTATACTAATAATTACCATATAATTGGATAATGCATTCAATTGTTATTTAATTTCTGCCAATGAAGCTGGAAAAAACTTTTGTAAATTATTCAATTTAATAATTACACATCTTGTTAAGTCTCATAAAAAATGCAAAAGTCAGTTGCGTGTACCGTTATGTAATTAAAATTTTGACATGTGGCTACCGAAGTAATATGAGGAGAAATAATGCCATAACAATATTTTTTATTTGTGCAGAAAATTTGATTCATTTAGAAGATAATGTAAAACGTTTCTGTTATTCGCGAAGAAATTAAGATTAATTTGTCCAAGTACGTCTGACGTTCCCTTTGGAAAGATCTGAGATCGAAAATGAAATAATAGTTTAACATCTCAACCTTCGGATTTGTCGTTCTGAAATGTCTAAAATTGACAATCTGACATTTGTTTAATGTCATGACCTCACGTATTAACTTTTGACAATATTTTTTGATTATTGATTACAGAAGGCGCAGTCACAAATGGGACACGCGCAAGGACAATCGGCCATACCATTGTCACTTCGGCACCAACAGCCAATTCACCCGCAACAGGAATCGCAAGGGAACGGGATATTTTTACAACGACAGCAGGGACTGATGGTACAATCACAGCAGGTAAGTCGTCAATTGAATTGACTCGATTATTGTTCCGTTAATGAGAGAGTATCGGCTTGTGAACGATTTCGATTGTAATGTACACAAAATTGGTAATGTATTTTGTTCGCAAGTCTTCTTTTTGGATGCATCCCGTAAAAGCCTAGATTACATGCCCACATTCTGTGTGTGTTGATATTTTTGTTCTTTTTCTGCAATATTTCCTTTCTAGTCACAGCCATCTATTCACAATTATGATATACTCCTAGCGGGCCTACACACCGTACACCCACCGAACACCGTGAAACACATCGGCGAGTCCACCAAAATCGACGGTGGGTCTCGCGGCAGAATCCCACCGGTGGTTTTCACCGGTGGAGTTTATGGTGGACGGATCTGCTAGGGATGTCGTTAACCTTTTTTTTGTTAATGATTGTCAACAGTGTCTTTTGCCTTGCTTTCAGGTTTCAGAACTGCTGCATTCACAGCGAGCGGTGGCAGTCGTGCAAACACACCAACAGAAACATTTTCCGCTAAATGGACAACAGTTATTGCCTATGCAACAAACACAGCAACAGTTACATTTTCCGCAAAATGGAGAACAGTTGCCTTTGCAACAAACACAGCAACAGTTAAATTTTCCGCAAAATGGAGAACAGTTGCCTTCGCAACAAACACAGCAATATTTTCCGCAATATGTGGAACAGTTGCCTTTGCAAGAAATAAAGCAACAGCAAAATTTTCTGCAGAATGGTAAACAGTTGCTGTTGCAACGAACACAGGAAGGTTTGCCGACGAATCGGGAGCAATTGCCTTTGCAGCAAATACAACAGGCACCGGTTGATTTGACCCGACAGGTAAATGACGACTAAAAGTAGTTTAAAAAATCTTTAAGCATTTTGTCATTGGAACAGCCTCTTTTTCAGCATGAGGAACAACACCAATTTCAACCCCCTGGGCAACAACCACTCTTAGAGCAAATTGGTCATCATCAAATTTCTAAGCGAACGGGCCAACAGCCATACTTGCAACAAACACGACACGAGATTCAGTCTACTGGTGAAGCATTCGGACAGCAGCCACAGGCATCGATAGTTTTGTCCCAACAGGTAAATGACGACGACAATATATCGTTAAAACAATCATAATGCATGTCGTCATTGGAACCGCATTTTTTTTTAGCAAAACGCGCAACAACATTTACAATATACTGCGCAACAACCACCGTTGAAGCAAATTGGGCAACATCCGTTTTGGAAGGAGACGGTGGAACAGCCATACTTGCACAAAAAAAAAACGGGAAGACATTCAGCCTATTGAGGGAGCGTACGTACAGCCACAGGCATTGGCGGGTTCGTCCCAACAGGTGAATGATGAATAGTCTCGATAGTTGACAAAAATTATAATTGGAGATGTTTGGGAAGTTTCATGGCATTACGAAGCATATCTTATGAAAACTTTTGTGTTTACAGATGGAAGCTATGTTGCCGTTTCAAGAAACGACAATAGTGCCGCAATTAAGGCAACAGTGGTCGTTGTTGTCACTCGAACTAGCTCAGCCACAACGAATTCAATCGGCGAAAGGGGTCCTTCACCAGGTTCCACACAACCACCGATGGATACACCATCTGTGAGTGACCAGAAGAAATTCCTGGACTATTTGTGTAAAAAAAATCAGAATCGTTTTCGATTCATTAGCACTTGGAATAATGTTTTGGTAACTTCCGGCTGCATACGTTTCAGGTATGGGATCTTCAAAATCTTATTTGGTGGCAAAATGAGGAAATAAAAGAGCTCCGACTGACGATGAGCAATCAAAATGAAGAGCTACACCGGCAGCGTCAAGAGCTGGTGCGATTGCGAAATCCACAAAAAATCTCTCAAAATTTCCAGGGTAAGCAGCAGCAACGTGCCGCAGTCAACTTTCGACAACTGCAGGACAGCAACGGGCCACCACAAACGGAAGAGGATCGAATCTTAGCGACGGCAAGAAAGTTGAGAAACGCGAGGCGGTGACAAAATAGTACATTACTCCATGAGGGCGAAAAACGTTTTCCTAACGAGTGTGAGTTTGCAGCACGAGCCGAAGGCGAGTGCTGTAATCACACGAGTTAGAAAAAGTGTTCCGCACGAGGGATGTACGAAATTTTTCATCACAAGGTGCGAAAATGGCGGTTTTACGCACGCGAAGCGGGCGGAAAAGTGGCCATTTCCGCACCGTATGATGAAAAGTATATTTGGTTGCCTTGTATTCAATAATACAGATAATTTAAACGAATTCGAATAATCACGGATAATTTACATATATATATTTCTTTAGACGCTTGAGAACGCTGTGCAGGCCGCATTGAAGAGGATGAACAACGGCGCGCCAGATCTGAGAGCTTCACCGACAGAATTGATAGAAGAAACGGTTCCAGCAGCATATCGGTCGTGGGACCCCCGAGATTGCTAAACGTTCGACTGTCAGCGTTTTCTCCGAACCCGATTTATTTTATTTACTTTTTTATTATCATTATATATTCTTTTTTCAATGCCTCATACGAGATAGACAACGCCTGCTCGGAGCGCATATGACCGTTCAGTGTACAGTGTCATGAAGGTTTTTTTTTTAGTTGCATTTTTTAACCACATGAATCGCTTAAAATACTTGAGCGCTAGAAAAATACAAGATATCAAAATAATATGCATTGTTTTCTTTTTCCGAGCTACGTGAACTGTAAAAGTTCATCAAATCCTAGATTCCTATTCGTTCATGTATTTTTTTATCATGAAATAAAACATTTTTTCAATAAATAATGTAGTAGTTTTTTCATCTCTACGACTGATCGTGTGCGATACAATTTACACTATGGTCATCATGCTATGAGCCATCATTTTATATAAACTTATATAACAACTTGAATTATGTCCATGGTGAAGCGTTTGACATTTTCCTCCCAAAAAATAACGTTTACTTATATATATATAATTATATAACGTCCTGAAGAAACAATATGAGATAAAATTACGGAAAATAAGAATTTACAACAGTATGCACATAACCTCAAACATTATTTATTCGTCTACAGAATGATGAAGTCTGTGTATCCAGTATTTTTTTGACACTGCCGATGCTATAAATCATGCAATCACATATTATCCACAATCTTCCCATATTATTGGAGTCAAGTCGTTCCCATCAATGAAAGCTACAGCTTCCGAAAATCGAAAGTTTTATATTCCGAATGAAGAAGGTAGAAACCGATTGTAATAGCATCTATCGAAATATTCGAGAACTAAGGTCGGTCATTGTATTTGTGAAATTTTCAGAGTACAACTACAATTACTTTTACGGAACTTTTTCCTAGGATTTTTACGACAAATCGGACCATGAGCACAAACACAGTGTGTATTTTTATAGTGGCTATCCGAATAGAATTAGGATTTCATCGACAATTGAACAAAACCCGCAATAATATTAATTTTCAAAAGTAGGGATCTGCGGGTAATTAGTCCGTAATTTTTTTTTTTCGATTTCCAAAAATCGGGATTTGCTCCCGGAAAGATTATTGTGTCTTGATACGATTCACCAAGTTTCAAAAGATTTAATTAAGTCTTTATATGAAAAAAGTTCTTTGAACATTTTTTTAGGTTAAGATCGACTTTCACTTCCCCTTAAGGATACTTCACACATACATTGTCAGCCACAAATGAGACTCAGCGAGAACTTGAAAACTTCTTATTGGTATAAAAGTCTGCAAAAAATCAACTGCATTAAAGGTACCAAGAATATTGATTTTGCATAATAATAATGTGAAAAAGTTATTAACAAATCCCTAAAAAAATCGTTCAACAAATAATCCGTAAACCTTTTGCTTTCTCATAGAGGAAGCTTCGTTTTTGTAGAAAAAAGACAAATTTCGAGATTGTAATGAAAATGTGTTCAGAATGTATCAAAATATCGAAAAATCATATTTTTGATAGATGCGCCGCGCACACACCAAGTATTACGCGATCATACGAATACACCAAAGCAGACTGAGACACCCGTCGAGACTGTGCTAGATGAGGACATTCTGAGCGTAATAGGAAAACGTTTCGCTGAAGAACGGACTCTAGCCGAGCCAATACACAGCGACTTAGTCGCTAGATGGGAAGCAATTCTCAAGCTAGGACCCCCAGCAGAGGAGCGAACAGAACTTCTTAAAAAGTATCCTCCTCCTTCAAATTGTACGCGAACCGATCCTCCGAAGCTCAACCGAGAGGTGAAAGCTTCGATGCAAGAGGCTGTCCGGACAAGAGATGAGAGGATTGTCGCAAAACAAGAAAAATTTGCGCATATCTTCCGGTAATGGGCAAAGCCTTATCGATATTAATTAAACATAAAGAAGAGTCAGAATTCTCGCAGTGATTGAAACGCTCGGAAATACAAGCAGACTTCTGGCAGATTTACATCACGAAGAATAATCGATTCGGAGAAGTTTGATTTTGACAAACATTAATGCTGCGATGAAAGAGACGCCAAGTTCGACAGATATCGAAGGGTTATATCCGCAGAAACTCAGTTAGCTACTCTGGGTTTTGCGGGAGAGCCGTTAGCTCTTATGATTCGGGATTTATCCAGTTAAGGGTTAGAACCCAAGAGAATGATAATCGCACGATTTAGTATTTATTATAGTTTATTATTTCCAAATAGTTTATTACGACAATGTTTATTAGAGTCTGTTACAGAAATCTTCCAAATAGTTTATTACAACATTGTTCATTAGAGTTTATGACCGATCGTATCGAGTACACCTTGTACATTGGTCTTATCGTGGAAGAACTTAAATTTGTCCGAACTAGTAGTATCACTTACTACCGAATTACGTGCCCTTGCACAAATAATTATAAACGTGAATTGTAACGTAACGTAACGTAACATACAAAACGTAACCGACCGTACACAATCAGGAGCTCCGAAGAGACTGGTGTGTGCCTGCTCCCGGTTCCCTATATATGGATAGAAGAACAGGCACGTCAGTTTCATTTTAGTCGATGTCAGATATTTCCTCAGATTGCTAATTGTTTAAACAACTCTCGTTTCCGGGTAGAATACGATATCGTCGATTTCCCAATACCTGGCTAAGCAATTCCTGAGCTGAGTGACGACTCGGCGTTACTTGCCGAGTCGTTCGCGATTGCCTAAATGCTGCATTAGGTGTCAAGTTACACGCGTTTGCCTAAATACTGACATGACTGTACAGTGGATTTCGTTATTATTTCGCAACGACGCGCGGTCGTCGCCTGCACCTGCATACCTCGATTCCGGTGCAATGACCTTGCCGTAATGACCGAGGTATTGAAATACCCGGGGTACAACGGAAGAATGGCTTTTCGGCAAAGACTTGTCCGAAAATGTCAAGGCAGCGAAATCGATCGAAACTTCATCAAAAGATTTGAAGCAGTCAAAGCCGCAGGGGAAAGAAACAGACAAAAAACCCTAAGTTCCCGCGTCGCCAACAACGCTCCAAGAGTCAACCAGCGTCCGGGGGTGGGCATCGACAACAATCCCAGAGGACTTCGAGATCGTCTCAGCACAGCAATCCTTCGTACAGGAAGGAACAGAACCGGACAAGGGACGAGGCGCACATAATTCCCGTAGGCAAACAGCCGGTCGCTTGCGATCGTTTTTGCTCCGATGACAGGCGCTAACTAGTGACAAATCTATTTTGTCGTGAGTAAAAGGGTATAAAATACCTTTTGTGCGCAAACCATTCCAAATAGAACCGCCGAAGAATACTCATTGGTCGCGAGAGGAAGAAACCCAGATTCCGTCAAAAATTACAGATTTATTGACAAAAGGGGGTATAGAACCGGTTGAGCCGACTCGAGACCAATTTATCTCGACCATCTTTTTACGGAAAAACCTGACGGCTCGTATAGATTAATATTAAATCTGAAAAAATGAAACGAGTTCGTAGAAACACAACACTTCAAATTCGAAAACCACGAGACAGTGGCAAGATTGTTAAGCAAAAATAGGTTCATGGCCTCATTCGATCTAAAAGATCCGTACTATCTTATACCGGTCAGAGACTCGGATAGAAAATACTTAAGATTCAAAATTGGAGGGAAGCTCTTTCAGTTTTCGTGCTTACCTTTCGGCCTTTCTAGCACGCCCTATGTATTCACAAAAATTGTAGAACCAATGATTTCCGACCTCAGACGAATGGGGTTTCTCTCGGTAGCATATCTGGATGATTTCTTGTTACTCGGAAAGTCTTATAACGAATGCGTATCGAATGTCTCACACACTCAGAGAATGTTAGAGGAATTACGATTTGTAATTAATCGGGAAAAAAGCCAGCTCCATCCCGTCCAGAGATGCAAGTATTTAGGCTTTATATTCGATACTAATCGAATGACAATTGAACACCCGAATGAGAAAAAAGCAAAAGCATTAGAATTGGCAACAAAATTCATTTCGATACAGGAATGCACGATACGAGAGTTTGCTCGGATGGTAGGCACTATTGTTTCGTTCTGTCCAGCAATAAAATATGGATATGTTCACACAAAGCCTCTAGAAAGAGAACAATTTTTAGCTCTAGAGAAAAGTAACGGAAATTATGACGCGATCATGACCCTGAACGATAACGCTAAATCAGATCTACTTTGGTGGAAATGCAAGGTGCAAAGGTCATGTTATTCGTTGAAGGCATTAGATTTTCAATTAGAGATCTACTCGGATGCATCGCTGACGGGATGGGGAGCAGTCTGCGGGGACGAAACAGCACGCATCTCATGGGATGCATCAGCACGCTTAATGCATATTAATTGCCTCGAATGACAAGCAGCGTTCTTCGGATTGAAATGTTTTGTGAAACACTTGCGAAGTATAGACATCCTTCTCAGGATCAACAATACGACTGCTATTTCCTACATCAATCGGATGGGCGGAGTGCAGAACGTTAGTTTAAACAGAACCCACACGGAAATTTATATATTTCAAATATATGTGAAAATGTATGTGTTAATAGAATCGCGATGTGTTCTGAATATATGAGCGCATGTATCTCGAATGTGTAATCTCGAATGTGTATATTACATATGTAAATTTTTTTTTTATAGATTTTGCCGTTTTCCATATATGTGCATATATTTAAAATATATGTTGGGTATATGTAATATATATGTAAAATGTATTGCAAATATACTTGACATACATGAAAAATATATGGGGCATTCCAACTGAACCAGCCGTTGAACCTCACCATCTTCGATCAGGTTCATACTTTTTTATATTAATCTTTTACCTCACAAATATACACCAAATTTTTTTCAGAATATTTTGCTTGCAGTATTTTTTATTTTAATTAATTAAAGCAAAATAAAAAACGCCCCATTTTAAAATTCCGAAAAAAAATCAGAAAAATACTATGAGGTATAACAAAATTTTTGGTGAATAAGCGAAAGTGGAAGAAGAAATTCTTCTACAGTTTTTATTTAATTGATAATATTCTGTATAGGTATATCTATAGAAAATTTTTAAAATACTTGAAACTTCGATGAAAAACTAATAAGAAAGTTATCGATCATTGTCATTAAAAGTCAATCGTTATTAGCTACCTGTTACAATTTTTTTTTTTAGAATGTTGTAAAGATGGGTTCTTTCACATGTAGAAAAGGGCTTTACACTTACGAACCCGTTTTCTTGAGGAATGATACAATGTATTTTTTGAGTACCTGGTATCAGTTTACCAGTTTTGAATCGATCTTCGAGAACATTTTTCGCTTCGTGGTATTGGTTTCCAGGTGAAAATTTTACGGTGATGTTTGGCAGGGTGCGTGGCTGAGATGCCCATTCATACAATCCCTGAGGAGTCGTAATTTGTTGATCAGATGGTAGCTGCAAACTAGCACGGGCGGCCATTCTTTTGACTGTACCACCTATGCCATCCCAAGGACCTTTACCATGCGCGGCAGCGAAAAAATGCCATTCTACACCGATACCATAAGCGCACTTGTGATAATACAAGTTAAAAAAATTCTTGATATTCTTAAATTGTTGCGGAGCTCCATCTGAGACGTAATAGATTCTTGTAGCTGTAGGATTAATCGATTTTATAAAATCAATTATAATTTTTGAGTACACGTAGACAGAAACTGAGTCATGTATCATGCCATCGGATATAATGACTAAGCTTTTATGATCGACGACACCGTCGCTTTTGAAATAGATAACGACCGGGTAGATTGTAGCCTGATCGTTGTTCCAGTGGAACCCGGGTGCAGCGTCTTGCACAACAAACGCGTAGTTTTCTGCGAAGTCGCAAATGAAGAGAAATTCATCGTTTTGTAAAGACTCTCTTAGCGATTTGATGAAATTTGCTTGCTCTTTTGCGATAAATGAACGCGGTAAATAATTTTCGAGTTTCTCGCAAAACTCGGGAATAAATTCTGATGAATCTTTTACCACAATTGTAAGGATTGTACGAGGCTTTGATGCCCAATACTTATATGTGACGCTGTCAATATCACTTTCATCTAAGACTTTATAGAGGAAATCCTGCAGTTTCTTAGTTCCCGGGCAGTTTGTGCACGTACCGAGGTAGCACTCCGAGGAAGAATTCGGACATATTAATAATGCCAAACAATCCGTATAGTCATTCAAAGGCCGTTCTGTATCCTTTGTAAGTGCTTTCAAGTCACAACCTAAAATTAGAAAAAGTATTTTATCTTCCATGTTATAAGAATATTTTGGTATTACAATTTGTGTATACTCCATACTATAAAGTATTCTATTCATGATGATTGACGGTCAGATGTAAATTACTCTTCAGAGAAATACAAAATTTGTTACAGATCTTATACGAATGTTTGCTTCGAACTATCAATTGTTTTTTTATCGATCTAGTATCGATGATTAATTATCAACTGCAAACACTACATACCTATCATCATTAGTTTGACGTTTTGGTGCATGGAGCAGACGCAAACAGTGTGCGTACCACTTGTTCCTGCGAAGACACAATGCTTAGGACGCATTGATGCATACATCGAGAAGCCGATAGTATCGTTAGAATATTCAAATTGGAACATCTCAAGCAGTTCTTTGAGATTTGACAGAATCAATCTTTTTTGAACGTGGATGCGTTGATTGTTATCATTTCTAACGGAAACATAGTCCTTCATGCCTGGCATGTTGACGCTAACTCAATCGTCGTTGTAAAATTCGAGAACTTTTCGTTTTGTTTCAGCGGAAATGGTCCGACCTTCGAAATATCAAGATAACATATAATAATAGACCAGCTTGAATTATAATATAATATCAATTAAAAATCTTAATAATCGGTTTACTCTCACCTACTTTAGCATCCGGCATAGATAATATTCCTTTCTTCTTTTCGAGCTTCTTTGCCACTTTAACCATACGTTCGCTTACGTCCATCATTGCACACACTTTGTCGGTGCTCCAATGTGGTGGCAAGATAGTCAATATCTGTATTTTTTCCGCTCGTGTTGTTGCCTCGTGATGAAGCTTTTCTTTCAATCTACCGACAATATCAAGTAGATCGTGGGCCTCACGTTGATCGAGAGATTGTGAATCAGGAAGTTGCAAGTTTCTCTTTAGATTGTAACAAACTTGATCCACCTTGTCATCCATTTTGAATCACCCATTTCGATGATTTCAATTTTTCCCTTGGTATTGGCGATTCACCTAATAACGTTAAAGCATCATTTATGACAGGAAGTTGCGTGCCAATAGACAATTGAGACAACAATTGCTGCGATGAAATGAGTTCATTGGTGCCTGTGCTCGTTTCAAATGACAATTGCTGCGATGAAGACGCTTTACTATTTTCCTGCATCGGATCGGAAAAATGCGAAGAACAATTTTGTCAGACAAATCGGTTCTTCAGAGCCAATAAAAAGTTACAAAGTTCAAATAGAAATTGAAAATTAATGTGATATTTGTATTACCACTTCCGTCATTATCCATAATATCAGAATTTCTATTCTCGAATTCTTGAGGACAATCATCACGAATATTGACGAGATCACACGCTTCAAGAACACTGTCATCCGAATCACTGTTTTCACGCATTCGTGGCGTAGTTTCATCGTCGATAGAATTGACCGGCGCAGGTTCATTGGCAGCAGTCTTTGTCGGCTCTGTAGTTGTTAACGTCAATGTGCAGGATGGACACAAGTAAGCTTCTTGGGTTAGGGCCCATTTACTGCACAAATTTGCAGATGCCCGTCGCAATCCAGTCGTTTTCTTGTGGTTCTCAACGTGTAATGAATTACAGCAGCGTTCCCATCTTTTTTTTGGCGGCATAGTTCACGTACGAGAAAATTGCTCTATTCGACACTGCCTATTCACGTATCCGATGTAGAAAAACACGCAAATATAATATAGAATAGGCTACGCAATTACAAAATTACGAAGTCTCATCAAACACCTACTGTAATGTTGCGAGTGGTGAAAAAGTGGTAGATTGTAGAAATCGTCGCTGTTTACTATGACGGTTTTAGAAATAGTTATCCTTTCAGTGCGGTCACACGCAAGATTGATACATCGCCAGCTGATCAGCCGTGATCATGCGGCGCAAGAGGCGCCTGCGGCGGTTCTGGCAGTATACGATATAGACCGTAATAGTACGATATAGATCGATGTAGGAGTTTCCAACTGCACTCCCACCGGGGCAGCACGAGCGCCACCGGGGCAACACGAGCGACATCTGGTCCTCGTCGCCCTATATTACGTGAACGGGGTATACAAATACCTATTTTATTCCGGGAAGAGTTTTCCCGGAATTAAGAGGTGTTTGGCTTCAACAACAAACGAAAAACAGTGAGTGCACGATTACTCATTGTTTTTATTCATTATTTTAGCTCTCCAGACATCAAATGTTGCCAGGCGTATTAAAAAACGGCCAACAGTTACAAAAAGTCAAGTGTTAAATTATCAATAAGTTAAATAAGTAAAAATAAATGAAAAAATGTAGAAGAAATTGTTCTTCCACTTTCGCTTGTGCACGAAAAATTTTTTTATGCCTCAAACTATTTTTCTAATTTTTTTCAGAATTTTAAAACAGGGCGTTGTTTATTTAGCTGTAATTAATTATAATTTAAAATTCTGCAAGCAAAAAATTCTGAAAAAAATTAGAAGGTAGAAGGATAATATAAAAAATTATGGACCTGATCGAAGATGGTGAGGTTCAAAGGTTCGTTCAGTTGACATGGAATGCCCCATATTTTAAATATATCTCAAATGTATGCAAAATGTCGTTTTGCAAAGTGTCAACTTTTTTTCCTGATTAATTTTCATTTTTTTGGTCTAGTTAATTCACATTCGTATTTCAGATGATTATTCTATTCGTATGAAGAAATTTCACGCTGAAAAAACATTGAAAATTTTTGTGACGGATGGTCGCTTGGGTCTTATGAATACTCTAATAACTCCAAGTCAGTTAAATAATATATAAGTCTTTTATTCGTCGTAGCAATTAATCGGGAGAGTGTACCGCACTGGTCGGTCGTCGGAGCTGAACTGCCGTG
This sequence comes from Stenichneumon culpator, assembly GCA_964017025.1. Classification (NCBI taxonomy): domain Eukaryota; kingdom Metazoa; phylum Arthropoda; class Insecta; order Hymenoptera; family Ichneumonidae; genus Stenichneumon; species Stenichneumon culpator. Next base: position 2,300,216 of record OZ024781.1, on the reverse strand, counting down.
AAGCGGGCGTGAAGCTGTGGGCTTCGCGCTCGCTTGACAATGGAATAAAGAGTCGCAGAGTGTTTAGTCTCGTAGATAAGTGGACGCTCACGGCGGTCCGGATGCGCGATAGCCTTAAGGGCTTCTTTGAAGAACGTATCGAACGGAAACTCTGTATCGATACCCTCGAATAAATATTAAATTTGAAAGGTTAAATAGTTAGGCTGCGGCCGTTACATTTTTGACTGCCGTGGGGACTCGAACCTGGGACCTTCCGATTTGTAGACTGTGACCATGTCCACTCGGCGATCTAAAACTTGAAATTTTCTTTTTTGAAACTTGTGTAATGCGTGTGGAAGAGAACTTTAATAGATTATTTATTTATTATGACTGAGAAGCTGGTCTGAATCCAGACGTCCATTATCAGTATTCACGAGGTAATCTTTTTACATTGCAGCAACGTTTCACAGTACTTGAATAATACTTTTCAAGTATACGATCATGATTTGTTACTGCTTTTTTTACGTCCGACATAATTTTGAAATTGGGACACATTATATTTTGAATATAATGTGTATAAACAATAGGTAAAGTTAAAAGTGATGATTGCCATGAAAACTAATAATAATCATGGAGAGACCGCGCGATAGGGGTCATGTGAGAGTGAGTAAGAGGGGGTTTCGACTCGCCTTAAGGTAATCCTTGCGTACAGTCTGATCTCATGTGAGATTAGAAAAACTGATACTTGGCCTCGGGGCATAAAACCAACAGGAACAAGAAGAAGAGATTCGGAGAGAGTTGAATGACAATTGGAAACAGTTGTCGATGGGATAAAAAATCTCAAATGAATCAAACGTATGGGACATGTTGAAGAGATTCATTCTGCATAAAAGAAAACGAAAATGTTACTAATAAATTAATAAAAAATACCAATTGATTAACACATCAGCTGTCAACCGATTTTTTTTAGATGACAATGATTTGTTAATTTTTCTGAACGTGTTTGTAATTTTATCAAAATGTCCCGTAATGTCCGAACATTCGGTTTTTAAAAACGTTTAAGCTGTATTTCCGAACCTATTTAATCAATCGTCCAAACAGTAAACATATACTGTGATGATGCTTCCTGGTCTTTGACGCTTCCAGACGGGACAATCGGGGACTTGTAGGGCGAGGGGAACGGGGGAAATAATACTCCAGAGTTTTGTGTAGAAACGTGGAAAAAAGATAACTTTTAATAATTAATCGTTCAGTGAACATTAACAACAAAATAATTAGCAACGGCTGCCGCTTCAACGCCGTTACGGGTACGTGGAAGGGATTCGATAACCAAAAATAAACAATCTCAACAATAACCAAAAAGAAGGGAAAAGTTCGCAATAACAATAATAATAACCAATTCGAAAATAAGAGAAGGGGGCAAAGAATCCAAAAATAACAACAATGGGTAATCAATATGCGGGGGGGGGGGGGGGGGAATAAGAAAATAGAAAGATAGTTAACGCTGGGCACAATGCAAAAGTCGAAAAGGGCTTAATACGCAGGGGAAATACTACGGTCGAAAGAATAAGTGCTACGCAGGGCGAAATACAAAGGTCGGACAATAATTAATACTCGTGGCAAAATATAACGGTCGGAAAATTATCAAAGCCCAAAAAGAAAAAGAAAATCGAAAAATTAATCAATAACAAAACTTACGAAAATACTCTGGCTTACGGTAATCGCCGGGACGGCAATTCGCAGGGTCGATCGTAGGGAAGGGGAGGGGAGGAGGGGCTGGCCGGTGGAGATTCTACACAATACTGGTCTTACGTTAGCAACTCAAAAAAAATCTCAAAGCTCGGGGAACAATCACGGATTTTTGGGCGCCAGCTACTGTATCGGTGTAGCACCGCGGCGCTCGATTTAGTTAATCGAGTGCAAAAAAAACAAGAAAAAAAAGAAACAAAATCTATTACCTTTTTACGTCACTCGGCTAGCGGGAACGGGGGAGGGAGGGGAATGAGACTTCTCAGGCCGCAGGCACTGTCCAGGGCTTCTTGACAATATTACCTCGGCACAAAAAAAAGATACAGCAAACTTCCAATAATCACAAAAAAATTAGATACCATGAACGATTTTATAGTCTCGGGGAGAACGGGGGAAAATTACGCTAACGGTCGCGCGCTGTAAATCTCCGCGATCGCCACCACTCACGCGCACGAAAAATATAGAACAAAATGCCGGCGCACGTGGCAGCCGGTGATCGGCGGTCGAAATTTATACAATCAAAAGAAATCCTTAAAATTACCAGGGGGGTGACGGGCAAATTTTCGGGGGGGATGTGGGAAATGGGACAGTCGATCGGGTCGAAATGGGGGCAGGGAAACTCAAAGTGTACTCACTCAACCGGTCGCTTACGCTTCGTATCGCTTACAAAAGAATCCGTGCGATCACGCTCTCAATCAATCCGTTCAATATTCCTTATTCGTTCCAGTCGATATAATTCCCAGTTTTTGGTCCAATTCGTGTCCGTGGGCGTACAATCCTCGTCGAAATAAATACAATAACTCTCCACACAGGAGTCGGGTATAACGTGGCTTGCCGGGTCGATATAATTTCCAAAAACTTTTCTCGAATATTCGTTCGCCTGTCACACACTCGTTCTCTCACACGCCGTGGCTCGAAGTGAAGAAAACCATGCCGTTTCCGGCTTCTTCTCCGACCTCAGGGTCGGTCTTGCAATTTGCGATTTTTCTGCGAAAATCGATTGGTCTGTCTCGGGACTAGCTTGGCGGTGGGCGTCGTAATTGGCTGCGGCCGATTGCAAATATTCGTCGCGACGGAAGGCCTGTCGCGACGCTCGGCGCGCGCATCCTCGGCATCGATTGGCTTATCGATCGCCGAATATTCTCCACGCGGGGAGGTGCTGGTTCCTCGCGGCGCTCGGACGAAGTGTCGCACTGACAGCTCGGGTGGAATTTTACGGTGTTTACCCGCACGACACAGCTCGTCGGTTTACACTCGTTATTTCGAGCCGAGAGTGTGTCGTCGGGTTCCGGGCTGTCCATGACGGGTCAGACGAGTGGAATTTTCGGTGCTGTGGCCTCCAAGGGACGGACGTCGGTGTGGGAGCAGAGCATCGGTTTGTCGGATTTTTTTGGAGGTTAGTGCCGGACTGCCGTACCAGGCTTTAATTCCCGGTCGGTTGACAATTTTTGTAGGCTGGTTCTGGGCCTGGCGAGATCAATCTGGTCGAGGGTGGAGTCTTCGATGATCTGCGATGGGCTGTGATGGTCTTCGGGGTGCTGCGATGAGTCTTCGTGGGTCTTCGGGGAGGCTGCGACGAGCCTTCAGTGGGCTGCGAGGGCTTCGGTGAGTGAGTCGAGGGACTGACAGGGTGGCAGGGACTGAGGGTAAGTCGAGGGGGAGGTTTAACAATAGTTCCAGTCGTTGCTTAAATTGTAGATCCTAATTCTAGTTTATTTTCCTAGGTGAGTGGTGGGACGTCGAGCCACGTTGGGGGAAATTTGTGACGCACCACGTCACAATACTTAATTTTTCCAGATTCATATCTCATCGGAGAGTCTTAGCGATCCTCTCTCCATTCTCTCAGATCTCACGTGAAGTCAAAATGTATGCAAGGACTAACTTAAATTGAGATTACTTTGCAATTATGTACCGCACATGCGCATAATTTGAAAAAATAAAATAAAATTGAAGAATCGACGATTCAGTTTGAATCGATATGGATTTCAATTCTGTATATAGTGTGACAATATTTCCCCGTGGGGAGGGCGGAATTCGTCTACAAGCTCGAACTGAAAATTGTGCCAAAATCGTGCAACGGGATGGGGAGAGGGAGGGTCAAGCAAAATACTGGTACTCGTCGGGAACAATAATAACAATCGTTTTAAGGCCCCACAACACGGTGCGAGCGCGGGACGAGGGTACATTTTTCGTAATTTTTTACAAGTAAACTATGTGTCGAAATTTTTAAATAATTCTCGTGGTCAATATATACATACAGAAGAGTGTATAAAAAAATATTTATCCTAATACACAGCGTTGTTTGCGGTATACGTCCAGTCAAAAAGTGCACTCCGGCTAAATTGTTGCTCGGCGGTCGACATCGATAAAGCTATACAGTTCATCTGAAAAACTAAAAAAAAATTATTTAGAAACTAGACACTTAGGTTTACATCATGACGTAGGGAAAACCCGATATCACAAAAAATAAAAAAATGGCGGACCAGCAAATTTTTTACTTCAAATTTCACGAAATTTTTTGTAGTGTTTATATTTTTTTTAAATGGAAGGGGACCGTTTATGAAAAAATCGCTACGTGGAAACGTAGAGACTGGCTTTGCGAACAATTTAAAACTTGGCCCATGCAAATTGGATGTATAGTTTTTTAAATATGTCGTCGACAAGGTTGAAAAAAGTATTTTCGAGAAAAACGCGTTCAAAGTTTTGGTAACGAATAATTCATACGTAAAAGCTAAATTTTTTCTTGTCTGTTATTATAATGTTTCTCACCGTTAGTCTGCTATTCCTGAACCATAGAACAGCTTGTCAGTATCCATAGATTGATTGGTGTTTTGATTTTTTCCACGCAAACGACCCTCATGCGTGCTTTTTTTGGCTTCGAGGTCGGCGTCGAATATACGCTTCTCGTCCATGGTTTCACAATATCGATAGAGCGTCTCGCCAATTTTGATATTTAACACCTCCAATACATTTATGAGGCCAATATAGCCATTGTTAAAAAGTATCTTTCAAGAATTGTGGACCATACAGGCCAACAAAGGGTCGGTAGATAGCAGACTCGGTCGGCGGCCGCACACCTGCCGCTCGGCGCGGTCGCTCGCTTCGAAACGTTTCACAGAAAATGCTGTATCTTCGTCAATTTTACAAATTTCTTCAAAAAATTTTGTGAGAACATTCTTAACACATGCATCATTCAGAAAAAAGAAAAAAAAATAAAAAAAAAACAATTTGCACCGTGTTGTGGGGCCTTAATAATGCGAAAGAATAACAAAAGTAGAAACTTGAAGAGCTAAGAAATGATAACAAAGTCGCAGGAATGCTCGGTAACAATAATAATAAATCGGTAATGAAATACTAGAAAAAAAATACCGGTAAATAACAAAAGTCGAAAAGTGCGAATGACAGTCGCTTCAACGCCGGTACGGGTTCGTTGAAGAAAAAAAAAAAAATGGGGAAAATGGGGAAACAGGGGGATGCAAACAGGAAAAATATTCGGAATAAATTTAGCGGAGCTGTGATGACTTTAAGGGGCCTTGTGGGGTAATCAATGGGACTGTGAGGGGTTCGTAAGGGGAAGCTGGTCAGACAAATGTTGCACGAAAATCAAATACTAAAGCAATTATGGGCTCGGATGGGCGCCAGCTACTTTAACGGTGTAGCACCGTAACAGTCCGTGCAGACGGCATGGGTCTCTTAAAAAAAAATGGAAAAAGAAAACAAACTCAAAAAACTCAAAAACTCGAAAAATTCCTCTGTCGCAACGGACAGTCTCGCCAACTCAGGAGAGGGAAGAGGGCTCAAGAGGCGGGCACACGAATCCGATGGCTTCTTCCAATTTTACCTCGGTCTGATCAATAATTTACATTAAAAAAATAACTTAATGTCGGGCGGGAATCGATGGAGAAAACTATAACTCACTAGACTCACTAGACTCACACTCACCACGCGCGCGATACCTCTTTGCTCGTGTAACTGAAATGCCAACCATGTGCCGACCACGAGACAAAGTCTTTCACAAATAGTTTCTACCAAAAAAAGGGGTAATCGGGGGAGGAAAACGGGTCAAAGGGGTCGGGAAAAATTCGGGCAAAAACTTACGAGTATAGTCGGGACTCACTCACTCGACACACTTTACAATATCCCACAAATTCGCTGTTCGGGCTTAAATCTAATGACACCCGATCTCACACACGTCCACACGCTACGCGGCTCGGCTCGATTAAGGGACATGGCGGCGTCTTCCTGTTCCTTGGCGTTGGCGGGGGGGGGGGGGGGGGGGGATGCCGATGTTACGTCCTGCGAATTTTTCCAGAATATTTCAATAATTAATTAATTAAAATATTCGGAATTTACCAAATCATTAAAAATAAACATTAGGAAATTGACATCATTTAATTTATCGAACTCAAAGTTTCGACAAATAAATAATACACCGAATGGAAAAATTATCCATTGGTAAAAATAATTCACCTTTAGGAAAGATAGATCGATGTACAGAGGCGATTGTACGATGCAAGTCAGCTGCAGGAGAGTCGGTAACCTGAGACGCAAAAATGCAGATAAGGATACCGGCAGAGCGCGCCTCACACTTGTCGAACATAGGGTCTGCTTGTACGGCGCGTGTCACAATGGGCATGATGTCGAGAGCGGCCGTCAGGCGTAATGAGTGCAGCACCTCCTGGACAGTGAATATCGATGAATAATAGATCATCGTTATAGTCCAGAAGGATCATAGTTGAAATAATAATTAAAGAAATAGATGGAAAATGAAGTTTAAGGGACGGATACACGGGGTTGGCATTGTATTTTGAAAATTATTAACAATAACTCCGAAAAATAAAATAAATTCAAGCATGCAGAAATAAAATCATTCACATAAACATTCAGGGAAATAATCAAATCAATATTAAGATAAAATTTATGTCAATTATTGTTAACTTCGCAACAAGAGCTCGTACAGCTTTCATTCAAATTCGTATGTTCATAAAATTCGCGATAAAATTTAAGTAATAACAAGTTAAAATGTCAAAATTATTGTAAAACTACGAAATTGGGAATATTTAATTATTCAATCAAAGAAAGGAATCAGGTGGTGAGAGTGGGGAGTCGAAGCGCAGGTGCGACAGCGGTGACGCGGCACTGAGGTTATTTATTTGCGCGCCCACCGCCCATTCGGCACTTCTATTGACTTCTTCGACTTCTTCGTTAACGAGGCTCTGACCTCAATTTTGTATTGTGCTTAGAGCCATTGACAAGGAATTTGTAAATCAACTTGTAAAATTTTCGAGCCAGTATTCGTTTTAACCAACTTCAATAAACAATTCATATCTTTCTGAATCATTCCATCGAAATCAAGTATATTTTTCCTGAAAATCATTTAATCATCGAAATCATCAATCCACAATGTTGAAATCTGGGAAGGACGTTCGTTTCTGAAAATCGATCATAATTCGATTCTGACTCGAATATTCATCTGGAATTTGGGAAGGACATTCCAATTCGATATCGAAAAACCCATTCGTCATTCGATTCATTCGATCATTCATTCTGAGGTAAACCTATTTAAATCATATCGCAAGTCTTGGAAGTTATCATCTTCATCCTTAAAATTTCATTTCTTCTGCATAATTATTCGTCAATAATCATTTGTTAATAATCGGTTGTCAGCATTTAATAGTTACCCTGGAAGGTTAAAATATTTTTGTGGTCAATAGATATTCGTCAATTTTATTTCAGCTTCATTACGGCGCGTTAAAGTATTAGGATAGGTCGGGAGAAAACAGTGAGCGAGTGTGTTGGTGACCCGTCGCGAGCCGTGCGTCGAGAGTGATGCGCGATAGAGAGAGATAGCCGCGTATCGTATTCTAGACGATAGAAAGAGCTAGCATCCCAAATTTTCTTGTCCAGTTTAGAATCATCACTTAAAATCTAGTAACTTTCAGTTTTTAATCGCGAATAATATTTGTCCAATAACCAATATATACACTCTAGGCCCTATCCCGAATTATTTTCCGAAAGGTTAGGTTCAAAACAGGGCCAAAACCTCGACAAAGCGTCATCTCCGAATAACGGGTAAAGGGAGGGTGTCAATTCTCCTTGACCGAGATGGAGTTAAAATTGCTGATCGGGACGTAACACCGACACTGTTTTCGAGTCGCGCACACTCATACAAAGGGTAACGGGAGGGGAAAAAAAGGGGAATTAAACGCTAACTTACATAAAATATATAACGGGAAAAAGCGTAAAAATGTCCGGGTCTAACGGTGGATGAGCGGTGGACTCGAGCCGAGTTTGGCGAGGGACTTGTGACGTACCACGTCACAATAGTGACCATATATTTAATATATATTCTTGTGCGAGCCTTCGCTCACCCGCACTGTTAAGAAAACGATTTGATCACCGAACTATTCCGATGATCACTCCACAAGATACTCGTGGGCGAAGGAATTTTCGATCGCTCGAAGGAAGGACGAAATAATGATATACGATGGTCGGGAGTTCTAGAAAAATCTTCCTTTATTTGGTTAGGTTCCGACTCACTGCGATTATACACTCTCTCCTGTGCTGGGTGGACGAAGCGTTCGTCGCCAGCTCCGGTCGCGTCGTATAGCTTGAGCGCGAAATCACGAGAGTCGGACAAAGGCGCGACGCCTTCAAAACAAAAACAGTTCGTCCGTCGGTGACGATCGCTCACGGAACAATGGCAAGTCGAGTCACTTCGGCATTTTCGGGGAGTTCACGCGCTCAGTGGGAGGTCCGACTGTTTTCGGGAATTGTCGATAATTACCCGAATTGAATATCTGCTATTGACCATACCCCCGCTGAGGCGTGACCAATTCTAAATATACATTAACATGTATTCATTGCATACTTCAAATATATTTCAACACATAACCAATGTATATTTCATATAAATGTTAATATATATCTAACATATACGAGAAATACATTTAACATGAATGAATATATATGACTGAATATATATAATATGTAACTTGTATGTGTTTTCGTATGTATTTTTCATATATTTAATGCATATACAAAATACATACGCATATATACAAAAATTGAGATGTATGTCAAATATATGTGAATAAATTCCAAATATATTCATATATATTTCATATATAAATTTTCGTGTGGAGTTGTTACGTCCTGCCGTAACTTCAATCCCAAGTGTTCACTTTGTTACTTAAAATAAACTCCCAAGTACAACATTTAACTCGCAATTCTCGAAGGGTAACGGTTTGTTTTCACTCTACGAAGATTTAAAATGCCACTGTCAGACGTCATGTGTGAGCCACTTAAAATATTACATTCTATTCCTTTAAAACAGATAGAGCAAAGCGACAGAATGGTCCCAGGAGAAATAGAGATCTTTTTGATCTAAGGAAACATATACACGGCATTACAAAATTCCTACCTTACCCACAGGGATCCATCCGGGGAATTATCGACCCACGCTCATGGATCCCAAAGGGGACTGAAACTGTATTACTATATGCTCCACATAGACTAGGAGGCATTCACGTCACAAGAGAGCCGGGAAACTGACCGCCGCTCTAACTGGCGGACAGGTCAGTTAAACTCCCCGGCCCAGCCTCACCACATGGTACGGTAGGCTGTGGGCCTTATCGGACCTACGACAGAACAGCAATCTAATTTAACCGTTGACCATCTATAGAATTGCGAGATAATGATAAAACATACTTGTTGGAAGCCTAATTTATCGACACACCAAGCCAAAATTAAAATGACGACCAAGCCTCACCCCTTTTCCACCTTTCTTTCCTTAAACAAAGGAAAAGGTGAACGTTTGGCTAATAAACCCCGCAATATCGGAGGAAGTTATCAAGCAAAAGCGAGATCCAGAATGTCTCTTTCCCGGAAAACATTTATCCATATGAATAATCAGAATAATGAACAAATAAATTAGGCATTAACATTAGGAGTATTGCAGGGGTGAGCGTGGCCGAGTGGTCTCGGCGCGCGCTTCACACGCAGTAGGCCCGGGTTCGATTCCCGGCAAGCACCAAGAATTTTCTGTGGTGTTTTTATCTGCGAAAAAGTGGTTCGGAACCCACTATAATAGTAGGTCCAGAGGAAAGGACCAGCGCCTCGGTATGGGAAACCGAAAGACTGGGAAAAGGTGTCGCGGGTTCGATTCCCGAGACTGAAGGCCCGTAGGTGAAAGGAAAACGGACGGGGACATAGCTCCGGAGATAGGACGTACGAACTACGACTATATCCGTATGTCCGGGATTACTGACACCTGACGGGGCGCGACGAAGCTCCGGGCCCAAGAATCGAACTGGCGACCGCGGATAAGGAAGGAGGAGGAAGAAAGTGAAGGAGCCCGTAACCCTTAGGGGATCGGTGTATCACACAATACCCATTAGGAGTATTGCAGAACGTTTCTCAAGACCAGACTTATTTTAAAGGCCTCGAGTTCTGAATTGTTATCCAAAATTGTTAATAACAATCCGGATCTCTCACTATCCGTACGATTCACGCCGCGGACAAGATGTCCGACACTCATTAAAAAACCTGCGAAATTCAGATTCTTCGCAGATAACTATGCTGTACAAAAGCGAATTTTCTATAACCACGTGAATCTACGACAGTGCATTAAATATTTGGGAATCGTTCAGACACAAGAGAGAGGAAGCAATGAAGAAAGAAAGAGCTAGAAAAGAATCTCAAGGGGAACGCCTGGCCAACCGACGAGGACAATGCAGCCTCGCCGCCGCCGCCGCCTAGAGGGTTCATGAACTCGGGACAATACACATCACGCCTCATCCTTTCGGAAACATATCAAACTCTCAACCCCTCTCTCTCGTTGCCGAATTCATTTACCTATATTTTTATTATAAAAACAAACACTTAATAACGAGAATCCGGTCGTATTCAGGAATAAGTACTTTAGATATACCCAAACGGGGAAACTTAATCATGATACTCGTCGTAAAACCATTAGACAACAGGAATACAAATCGCAAGAAACAATGATACACACGTTTTGGCAAAAGAAATGCACTGACTCAATATTTAACGCAATTATGGAATGATCAAAATTCAGGAGGAAAGTAGGTCGCCATAGGCACTGCGGATTACTCCACGTAGGCAAGCAAAACCTCCAAGTCTCGCTCACGGTCAAAGAAATCCCCTCCCGTCAACCACCTCTGGTGATATCTTCCATGATGGGAACTCCCATCTCCGATCGTCATTCGCCAATACTGGGCCTCTTCATGAACCAACTACCGGCCCGAGATTTCCTCACACTCGCAACTAGCCGCGTAACGAAGGTGCACATAGATAACACCTTCGAAATGTAACGACCCTAAAAACCCACCCACCGTACCCCTATTTTTGACAATAGTGGAAGGGTCAAGTCGATAAAAAGGCGATACTCGAGAGCGAAGACACAGAGAGACTGCAGGAGAGATTCAGATAGGTAGATCGCAGAACGGAAGTAGAGTCAGAAGTAAAATCAGTCGCACGAATTAGAGAGCAACGAATAATTTTTAAGACATCAGAATTTATCTCGATCTGTACCAAACACTTTTGTCAAAACAACATTCTTGAATTCGGAATTTTGTAAGTCAGTTTTCATCCGCGAAATTATTTTGTTTAATAAATCGTTTATCTGGACCAACATTTACTTCCACCGAATTTCATCCACCGACTCTCTGCCAACACCGATTTCAACGTAAGTACAGTTCCATTATTCGTAAAATTCAATATAAGATAGGACGTTTAATATTTCCGTTATGATTAGAGCGGTTCTGCTCCCCGAATTTTTATAAGACATTTTCCCAGCAAAACAATTTCCTGTTGTACCCTTTCCCGTAGAACCAGCCACACCTTTAGAATTTACAGAATTTGTAGAAATTGTCACCTTTCCGTTGCCAACCGTAGAAATGAAGCCGTAGCATTTTCTCCTAAATCCATACTTTCCAGTAGCTAAACGAATAGAAATATCCTATTACCTCCTCAATCTCCTCGTTTCCTAAAAGCAAGCATTCCCTGCCCCATCCTTAGTAACTTTCCGTGAGGATTAGACTAGAAACGGGGCTATCGCGAACGCGATTGACATCTGGTGTAGTATATGTCGATCGCTTTTCGACTTAACTAGAGTATGTTAAATCAGAAGCGTTCCGATCCGTCTGTAACTCCAAACAGGACAGGGGCCATTGATGTCGGTGCACGTTTGGCGCTATGTGTTCGATCCGAGGTTTAACGTAACCAGTGTTACTGACGTACAAATTGGCTCGGGGATGCTCTAGTCCCACCGATTGTCGTAACACTGGTGCCGAGCCTTTGGACTTCGTGCATCTCTGGCGACCGATTCGTGCATGGGACATTCTCGCTGTTTGGACGTAACAGAGATAACCCAAGAAATCTGGCAATGGTGTGAAGAACGGGACATCCTATTTGCATCGTACATAAGTTAGAAAGAAAATTTCGTTGGTGATGCGGAGTCAAGAAAGATTGAACCGAAACAGAGTACGAATTGGTAAACGAAGCGTTCGAAAAAATTGTTACAAAGTTGGGGAAACCGCGGATTGGCCTGTTTGCCAGTCGTATTAACACAAAGTGTAAAAAATATTTTTCATGGTTCAAAGATCCGGAATCGCTTTCGGTAGATGCGTTTACGGAGTCCAGGGAAGATCTCTGTTTCTACGCGTTCTCGCCATTCTCCATTATTCTTCGGGTCCTCTGGAAAATTAAAGACGAGAGAGCGGAGGGCATGGTTGTCGTCCCCGAGTGGCCTGCACAACTGTTTCCGCTCTTCAACAAAATGCTAGTCTCAAAACCTATCTATCTAAAACCGAATGTTAATCTATCAACCGTGTGACAGGGAGCCTCATCCACTATGGTGCCATCTTACCCTGGCGGCAGGAAAATTATCAGGGAAGGATTTGAACGAAGACCGACACCGATGAACACCATTGAGATAATGATGGCGTCGTTGACAGAATCGTCCTTAAAACAGTACGATTCCGCCTTAAAAAAGTGGTGGGATTTTTGCAGCGCGAACTCTATTAGCCCGTTTACTAATTCGATTCGGGACATACTCGCAGGCTTAACGGATGTATTTGAGAAAGGTGCTTCATATGGCACTTTAAATTGCCTACGTTCGGCAATATCATTGATAGTCGGTCACGAGATCGGGCAGGATCCGAGCATTAAAAGGTTTTTCAAAGGCGTTTTTAGAAAAAGACCTTCCAAGCCCAGGTATAATTGCACCTGGGATCTTAAGGTCGTCCTCGATTACTTATCGGCGCAATCGAAAAAGGAAGATATTGCCCTTAAGGCATTATCCAAAAAACTAATTACTCTATTAGTGTTAGCCATGGGTCACAGATTACAGACCTTCGGTTTAATAGATATAAGGAACATACGTGAAACAGCGGAATTCATTAAAATCAAAATCCCAGAAAGAATAAAATCGTCAGGACCCAATAGGAGGCAACCTTGCTTAGTCTTGCCGTTTTATTTGGAAAATATAGAAATTTGTGTAGCGTCGAGGGTAAAGAAGTATTTGGAAGTCTTTGTTCATTTCTTTCAAAAGGCCTTTTAAGGGAGTAACGTCTAAGACATTAAGTCGATGGATAAAGGAAGTTTTAACAGAAAGTGGAGTAGATACGGGAATATTCACCGCTTACAGTACCCGTCATGCCTCAACTTCAGTGGCAAGAAGACACGGAGTCGATTTAGACATCATCCGGAAAACAGCCGGATGGATGAGCAACTCAGAAACATTTGCAAAATTTTATGATCGAGAAATAGTGAAAGATTGTAATGTGTTTACAAAAGCGGTATTAAAATCGCTATAGAAATAGCAGAGGACAATTGTTAACGATTTTTTTTGTATCGGTTAACTACTTGTAAACTACGGTGACAATAAAAAGTACAAGTCTTTTTTCTGGTGTCACTATTTGAGGTGCCGTAACTACACTTTAAACATCTACGATCCTTGATCACGACGAAGAGGCGCGAAATACAATTATAGATTAAACGAACTTACCAAGTGAAGTTCGATCATAATTGTACAAGCGCTTCTTCCGAAGTGATCACTCTCGCCCGCGAACCTAGGTGTACGTTACAACTAGGCCCTTCTCCCCCGAGAAATTACGGCACAACCACGGTTCCACCGTGGCACAGCTTTGAAGAATGATCCGGAAGGGCGGCGATGGCAGCGACATACGCGTCGCTTTGTTTGAGCTTTAAAATGGTGGACACTGGGATTGAAAGGGGGTACTACTATCCTTGATCACTTCGGAAGAGGTGCTCATACCATTATGATCGAACTTCACTTGGTAAGTTCGTTTAATCTATAATTTTTTCTCCGTATTTATCTCGACTTTCATCGGCAATCCGCAAAATTCCGGAAGCGTCGACGATTTAGACAGAACAAGACCTGTCTCTTCGAGGAACTTGATCGCCATTTCATTCGTCTCGACGAGATTGCCGAACGAGTACAAAGACGAAAAATCCTCGACTTTTGGGTGCAATGACGGATGTATCGATTCCATGGTGCGACCGAGTGACAATCCGTAAAGGTGAAAAAAGATAGCTATCTTAGCTCCCTCTCGATATGATCAACAAAAACCAGTGATCAAAACAGGACCATTAATGAAGCATGAGATGTGATCACGAGGAAATGTGAAAAAACATAAAGGCTGCTAAATTACAAATCGTACGAAAATCCAAAAAATGTTAACAAAAAAGCTACGGCACCGGGATTCGAACCGAAGATTTCCTGATACTTTTTTTCCCAGACTAGTACCGTAATCACAAGACCAAAGCGATAGGTAGGCTTGGTCTTTTTGTATTCTTTTTTACGTGTTGAGACGGGGTGACTATCGGCGAACACCCGAGGCCGAGCCAAACTCGATATTATCGGCAATAAGTGAGCGATCGCGAGGTGTAAGTGGCGCCACCTGCCAGGATCGAGCGGCGGCTCGATCAATATCGAGCCGAGCGCATGCGCAGACGAGAGCTCGGAAGCACCACGGCGCTGCCGAGCGGGCTTGCGGCGAAAGCACGCTCAGGGTCGAAGAAAGGAGCGAAAAAGCGAGGGAAAAAGGGAACAGATGATTGGACAAAAATGACGCCACCGCTACCCAGAAAAGCATCCGATTAGACATAAGCCGAAAAGGGCAATTACGTCACTGGAGAACCCACCGGTAATTGGAGAACAAGGGAGAAGAACCCTGAAGGACCAATGGAAAAATTAAACACCAAGAACGAAATACACGTGCGCGAGTCCGCCAAAAATATGCAATTTTCGCGAGTGGGAGGCAAAAATTAGCATATAAAAAGGCACGGAATCGACCGGAAGTCAGGTAATCATCTCACCGGGTCTACACCAGCTCTCCAAGGACTTAAAAGTTAAAAGTGAAAAGTGACAGTCAAAGTGAGTAAAAGTGAATAAAAATGACTAAAGTGAAACCGTGCCAAAAAGAACTTATAAATTTTCGGTGACGGTGGACTTATAAATTTCGGTGCCGAATTGGTCTTATAAAATTCGTGCAAAAATCGGACTTGTAAAATTCGTGCAAAAATCGGACTTATAAAAATATTTGGACTTATCAATTTTCTGTGCCGAGTGAACTTACGAAATTCGTGCCGAAAAAGGACTTGAACATCTTCGGGCAAATTTCGAACTCAGAAAAAGTGTGAAACACGGAACGTGTAAAATTAGCCACGCTGGACTAGTGACATTCGTGTCGAGGACTCATTAAAAACTTGTAACACGGACTCGCAAAAGTCGTGACACGTCGAATCGCGTGCCAAGTTCGAAGTTATACCTTGGTGCAACGATTGGCGCGAAGCGGTAAAATGGCCGAGGTGACCGGTCAGAAGAGCCGAAGTGACGAGTGAGCAAAATTTACAACGCCGAAGACCCGGAAAACCACCCACAGGGCTTCCCTCACGTCCCCTGCATTTACCTATATCGACAAAACCAGGTAAATACAGTCAGTGGTCGCAGAAACACCAATTGCAATTCGCGAGGTGAGCGAGCTGTCACTGCCGACGCGGCCCCGTGACGTCACAGCGCGGCCAGCCGCGAGCGGCGGCCATCTTAGGAACACGGGCTATCGAGCCACTGACTCGAAATCATAGCGCGTTCGCATGTGGCGACGGTAAATTAACCGGGCAACGGTCAACGCGCGATAATAAAGCCGATCGATAAAATTCTCCACTTCAAGCAATTAAAGTAGCCGGTAAAAGGGGAAACAAGATAAGAATATAAGAATAAGCGTTTTGTCAATCAAATTGGTTAACAATTAAATAATTATTGCACCAAGAATAAATAAAAAGAAGTAATTCAAGAAATGGAAAAACTGTAAATACATGAAAACTTGTCTCGTTACGAATAAAATTATTGTTTCGACATAAAAACCGTCTCTGATACGCCAACCCATAATTCCTGGACGCTCGAGCACACGAATCCCTCCGTTTGAGTGCCCATTCCTTTACAGGGGGCGCATGAAATCGGAGACGATACTGTGAGGAAGCTTGCTCCTGTTACAGTGTTTGAATTGTCGAGTAAGCCCGACTCGCCACCGAATTGAGTTTTCGGATATGTAAGAGCCTCTGAACGAACGCGCACTTCCGAATGCTAACGAGTCCCGGTAAACTTACACTATCCTAAGTGGTCCTAAGTGGTTGAAATTTTTTTTTGGTTGGGTGTTCGTTTGCGGCGGATGCGCAGACGGGGTTTCCGGGGGGAGGGGGGCGGAGACAACTAATCTGCTTACAAATAATAGGTTCAACCTAATTGCGAAAATCTTCATTGATACTCTATTATTTTTTATAGTATTACTGATGCAGAGGAAGTAACACATATAATTACTTTTTTATGTCATATAGACGCTGATCTCTATGACTCCGCCATACCGGCATAGCTACATTAAGGGGGGATTGTCTTTTTTTCGCAAAATTTACCACTTTTTGGGAATTTTTTTGTGAAGAAAGTATACAACGGAAAACTTGTGAAACTTGGCATATAGTTTTATTGATCTGTTTACTACATACAAAAAAAATGTTAAACAATTTCATCAAAAAATCCGCCTCCCACCCCCCTCGACGCGCGATGGTCCTTTTTTGATGGTGTGCACGATTACAGCCTTCACGTTCATCCTGCAACAAAAACCCAAAAGCATTTTACTTTAGACACATATAGCTGTCGTTTGATGAAGGGGAAAAAATAAAAAAATAAAATTGACGATTTGGTGACGTTTTGAACTTGAAGTATCGATTTTTCGAAAAAAATTGATCGATTTTTTGTTATAAATAAAAAACTATTAAACGTATTTTTTGCTTTTTTGCTTCATCAAACGATAAAAGGATGTCAGCTGAGCATTCTGTCCAAATTTGAAGGCAATCGGTTGAATAGTTTTTGAGAAATCGTGCACACCAGTTGTGAAAAAGCTGTTTCGAGAAAAACGCGTTTAAAGTTGTGAGTACAGTTTATGGGACATATCGAGTACTTACAGTGTTTTCAATCTAATCTGCTATGCCACGGCCATACAGGATGCCTTCCTCGGCTTCGAATAACTCATTCAGTGAAGCAGTTTCGCTTCTGCGTCTTGTTCGAGCCTCTTTCGTTGCTTCGAGGCTGCGTCTCGTTGACCTCTCTATCCGCTGCTTATCTCGCGCATCGACGAATATTGATGCTTGCTGGCCAACGACGATTCCAATCGTCGTCATTGTTTTAAGGACTGCTGTAAAGCCTTCGTTAAAAACCCCTGCGGCTAAATAAGCCGCGATGTCGATCGTTTTCGCGGCACAGTGAAGGTGTTTAGGTGCGAATCGCCAAACGGTTGAGTTGAAGATTTCGTTGTTGTTTGAGTATCGCCACCTAAACACCTTTCCAGCAAGTCTCTCGATGACAAATCAATGTAAATCGGCTTAATAGCATTCGCGACGTCTTCATGCAGTGGAGCTTCGTGATCAAATTCGTCCAGAGTTTTTTCGGCTTCGGCAATGCGCCATTTGCACCAGCTTTGTGACTCCGCGGGACAGTACATATGCTGAGGATTTTCATTCGTCGAGATCTTGTGGTAGAACGTTGCCCACACAGCATTGTACATATCATCAACAGGGTCTGGATGTCTTCTGATAGCCAAACCGTAGAAAATTGTTAATTCTGTTATCAATTTATCGGTTAATTTTGCTTTTCCTCCAAGTTTTTTCGTTTTTTTCATATTTCTCAGTCGCGAGCCCATACGCTTCTCAACGTGCCCGACGCATTCCTTTTTCTTCACGATCAAATCATCGCCGTAAGGTTTGTCTTCCAACAAGGCTCTGAATGTTTTCGTGTCGCCATCGCCGATGTATTTCGCGTACCGTACTTCATGCATTTCCCAAGATCGTCGGAACATGTCTTTGATCGCGTCAACTTCCATCTTTCCAGCTGACCCATCGTGATTTGCCGTACATTCACTGCTGTGTTCTTCGAACCAATCGTCGTATTCTTCGGTACCGGATTGTGATTGCCACCATTTACAAGAAATATCTGTCTCTGGATTTCCGTGCTCAGCATTCTTCGCTTTCTCTTCTTCCACTGCCTTTTTTGCACACAGCTCCCATACAGCTTTGGCTCCTCTGTAAATGTTCTCCAAGGAGGTACAGGAAGTTAGCCCCCCATTTTTAGAAATTCAACAAAACAAAACAAAACAAAACAAAATCGGTCGTGATTTTTTGTTCGGGCAAAAAATATCGTTGTTCCAGTTTGTTCTGCATTGTTCCAGGCCTACTGCTGATTGTTCCAAATTTATATAACGATCGGTTAGTTGCAAGTCGGTCACAAGTCGAAAAAACGATGAATAAAAATAAAATCGTTTGAGATTTTTTGTTCTAGCGATAAAAATCATTGTTCCAGTTTGTTCTGAGTTGTTCCAGTTCCACTCATGATTGTTCCAAATTTGTATAACAATCGGTTAGTCGCAAGCCAGTCACAAGTAAAAAAAAGTTGAATGAAAAACAAAATCGGTCGTGATTTTTTGTTCCGGCAATAAAAATCGTTGTTCCAGTTTGTTCTGCATTGTTCCAGGCCTACTACTGATTGTTCCAAATTTAAATAACGATCGGTTAGTCGCAAGTCGGTCACAAGTCGAAAAAACGGTGAATAAAAATAAAATCGTTTGAGATTTTTTGTTCTAATGATAAAAATCATTGTTCCAGTTTGTTCTGAGTTGTTCCAGTTCCTTTAATGATTGTTCCAAATTTGTATAACAATCGGTTAGTCGCAAGACAGTCACAAGTAAAAAAAAAGTTGAATGAAAAACAAAATCGGTCGTGATTTTTTGTTCGGACGATAAAAATCGTTCTTCCAGTTTGTTCTGCATTGTTCCAGGCCTACTACTGATTGTTCCAAATTTATATAACGATCGGTTAGTTGCAAGTCGGTCACAAGTCGGAAAAACGTTGAATAAAAATAAAATCGTTTGAGATTTTTTGTTCTAGCGATAAATATCATTGTTCCAGTTTGTTCTGAGTTGTTCCAGGTCCATTAATGATTGTTCCAAATTTGTATAACGTTCGGTTAGTCGCAAACCAGTCACAAGTTAAAAAAAGTTGAATGAAAATAAAATCGTTTGAGATTTTTTGTTCTAGCGATAAAAATCATTGTTCCAGTTTGTTCTGAGTTGTTCCAGTTCCATTAATGATTGTTCCAAATTTGTATAACAATCGGTTAATCGCAAGCCAGTCACAAGTAAAAAAAAGTTGAATGAAAAACAAAATCGGTCATGATTTTTTGTTCCGGCAATAAAAATCGTTGTTCCAGTTTGTTCTGCATTGCTCCAGGCCTACTACTGATTGTTCCAATTTTATATAACGATCGGTTAGTTGCAAGTCGGTCACAAGTCGATTACAACTGGAACAACTCTTTTTATGATCAGAACGAAAAATCTCGACCAATTAAATTTGTTACTCAACGCGTTTTTTTGGTAAAATGTGGAAAAATGATCAAAAACCCTTAGAACAACCGAGAATAAAATTGTATATCGACAGAACACAACATTTTGGCCGAGATTTAATGTTCTGGCAGTATATAATTTTACTAGCCTTACTCGACAGAACGCAACATTTTGGCCGAGATTTAATGTTCTGGGAGTATATAATTTTACTAGCGAGTTATGTTGGCTCGCGCGCTTCGCGGGCTCGCATATCTGTATGTGAGTGCGTGAGTATCTATGAGTATCTATGAGTATCTGCGAATATCGATGTGAATGTCCAATCGACACGAAGTTTATTATTATGTAGATAGATTCTAGTTCGTTCTCGTACGAGATTAATTTTTGTACTGATATAAAATGTTGCCTTGGTTGTTCTGGCTTATAAATGATTTTACCAGATTTATATAAGAATCAGTCAATTCCAAGTACGTTGATCGTTAAAAAAACGTAAAATGGAGAGCCAACTCGGCCGAGATTTTTTGTTTCGGTTTGTATATCACCATTTGAAATTATGGTTTAAGTTTATCGATGATCGTTTCGGATTGATTATTATGATTACTTAGTTGTAAATTAGTTAACAGTTAAAAATAACATGTTTGATATTATTTGGAAAACGTTCATATCGTAAAAAAAATGTTTTTTTTTTCCATTAGCGTATTTTTCATTTGGCGACATTCAGAATTTGGAACAATGTTTAGAACAATTAGAACAACCTAGAACCGCCACCAAAATTTTTGTTCTCAAAAGTGGGGGGCTCGCGTGAAAAAACGGTTTTTTCGCCTTACCGCTACGGACACATTACGAGTTGCGAGATTGCAGAGAAAACCGATAGAAACGCGATAATGCGATATCCATGACCCGGGTCCGGAATTATTTCTCTGTCTTCCGCTGTCGACAGTTTCTAGGCCGACGTACTTCCAAACGTCGTTTCCGTTTCTCGGGTGTGAATATTCCCAACAAATTTCCTTTTTTTCGGTCTAGCAGCACGACGTGAGTATCACTTCCCTGTTTTCGATCCATGATATATACGTCTGTTACCAGTAAACTCTCGTTCGAGACTGAGCGACTCTCCACCGAATATTTCGATCTCGCACGACCGTTAGGACTCGTCCTTCATGCCTATTGTATGCTGCCCCGTTATATTTATGGTCCGCCGAGCAACAGATTCGGGCAGCTGCCGGGCGCGCCGACCCCTGCCGTGCGACAACGAGCGCGCGGCCACCGCAAGTCGACACGCAGGTATAAAATTGCTTATAACTTTGCCATTTTTGAGAATTTTAATTTGAAATTTTGCACACATATTCTCAACACTTTGAAGAATATGAAGAATATGAACAGCGGCCAGCGAAAAATCGATTTTTTTGTCGAAAAAAATCCCCCCTTAAGGGGGGATTTTCTTTTTTGTCGACAAAAAAATCCCCCCTTAAGGCTGTGGTTGGCTAGCAAGCAGCCATGGGGGAATGGTAGAGGCGCGGTCCGGTGAATTCAAGCTGAGTCAGGCTATTGGAATTAATTCAATTCACAGAATTACGAGATGCGAGGATACTATTTTATTAAACAAAAAATAATTTATCCCGATCAGCAAACACAAGAAAAAGTCAAAAAGGATCAATCTCGCTCTCTCTTTCATCCATCCAAAACTTATAGACTACCCGGTACATTTTGTCCCTAATATACTCCCGGCGGCTACCCAGTTCACCGTCGGAAAGTGGGGCCTAATGCCCAATGAAATTAAACAATTTAATAATAATCCTCAATAATAATTCTCAATAATAATCTTCAGCAATAAATTAATGATAATAAATAATAAACAAAAGAGCTCTGGTTCCTTACTAAATTTCGGCTTATCGACTACAACGCGTCTCTCAAACGGAAATGAACAGTTAGTCTTGGGCGACGGACAAATCGTCTGTTTTTCATACTCCCGGTTTATTAAACAAACAAGGCCTCCGCCGACCGCGGCAGCGATCTCGCGGCTAGGGTAAAAAACTTCCGTCCAGCGAAACACACATTGACGCGAGGATCTCCGTCCGTTTACCGGTAAAATGACGAGGCAGGCAAATCTGCACAAAAACCGAGTGCGGTACCCGGAGAAGCCGGGGCAATACGGACACCGGTCGTTCTTGCTATTTTTTTCCGCGTGTTTGCCTGTCGAACAGCTGCCGCTGTCGACCAATGCAGCGGAAGTTTCCGGTCGCGAAGAACGGCGTAGAGATCCGCACGGCTATGCACCCGAAATGCCTCTAAATGGTTGTAGATGGAACGGCACACAATAGTAGGATTCTCCCGGCTTCTTTCAGCCAATTCCGCTTACGGACTCAGTAACCGCTTCGCGAACGTCACTCTTTGACACTTTCATGACGCAACAGTATAGCCGAAACAAAATAATGCACCTCTCTCAGCAAATTAAACATTGTTCTCGCGATCGACGGACTAAACCAAGGCTTCGGCGGTGCCAGCGCGCAGATAACAACGAAAACGGTTCAAAAATACAGGTTGCGATGAGCTTACCGGTAAATAATACAGAAATAAATCCCGCGAGGAAACGGTTAGTTAACTCCGTTCCTCGACAGTCGGTAGGGAAAACTTTTGGCTTCCTTCCTTCGTTATAATAATCGTTTTTCTTCACAATCCATCCGGTAAGCCAAATCGTTGCGAGAGAGATCGTCGAGCACGCACCGTCACGGTCACCGTTCCCCAGGAGAATCCCCGAATATTCGCGAACGCTCATCGAACGCGATGGCTCTACCCTCTCTCTCTCTCTCTTCCCCGCTCTAGTTCTCACGGCCTAACTTAACGCTAAGTGGCGATCTTCAAAATCGCGGCTGTTAGCCGACGCATGGTCGCGAACACGGCGACGAAAAGGTTGTGCGCTAGCAGATGACAGCCAGATAGAGCATTTTGGAAGATGATGAGCCAATTATTTTCC
This sequence comes from Stenichneumon culpator, assembly GCA_964017025.1. NCBI lineage: Eukaryota > Metazoa > Arthropoda > Insecta > Hymenoptera > Ichneumonidae > Stenichneumon > Stenichneumon culpator. The sequence goes on along the minus strand of OZ024781.1, from coordinate 2,277,584 downwards.
CTCGATGGACAGGGACGGAGAAAAATCCTCCTTGCTACCTCCCGGGAGAGTTGATGCAATCCTTACTGTCGGTCGATCGACAATTTCGGCTACCGGTATCAGATGACCTTGAGAAAGACGGACGAAGCACTGTGAGGGTGTGTGTCGATTCTCTCTCGACGCTGATAATAATTTTTGTGACGTGCCAAAAATTCACAATCACAGTACACATAACAGCACAAAACACCTATGCCATATCAGAAGGCCGACAGACCTTCGATTATTTTCATTTGTCTCGATTAGCTTAGTTGATACAACTTTGTGATCCCCGTCTGTTGCGAGTTTGTACGTTAACAGCGGTTTCACGGCACCAGACGAGAGATATTTGAAATTTGTTAGGGATGCAGTTGATCTGGAGCTCGGAACTTGATCCGTACATTCTGCTTTCCATTGATTCAGGTACTTTTAACTGTCCTGAAAGGATATCCAATTCCAGTTTTTGGGTGATTGTGGACACGTGAAAGGAATGACTAAGGTTGAAGCACGCACCGGTAGGTTCATATTGCATTAGAGTTTATTATTTCACCTAACTTAATGGAATCAGGAATAGAAATATAATGGTAGCACATAGAAACTCGACTCTAAAATCCAAGAGATTGTGAAACAGTTCAAACGCTTTTTAAAAATTATATAACGAGATTTACCCTTTATAGGTGACACCTCTATCCCCACACTCTTAGGCGCTATCGTAGCAGCGCGTGGTCCCCACTCCGTGTTCGTTAGTCCCGTTCCGGTACGGTTTCGAGTGGTGCGACTTATAAAGGGTAATGTTTGAGAATTGCCAGGATGAGTTACTGCGGAACGGGGGTTAAATAAAATCACACAAGACGATGGAAAACAGTGAAAATAAACTCTTTATTTAAACAACAGTAACGATGGTAATGGCGCGAAAAACACTGTGTGAATGAGTAGGACCGTGTGCATGAGAAGTACCGAATAACCATGAGAAACACAATTGTTAGTGAGCAGTTCACGATAAGTACACTCCGATGAGCCAAGTTAATTATATTAATCGCATTGACTACCGAGTGCGCAAATCTACCCACGGCGCTGTATCGCCGCGAGGTAGCCGTTGAGAACGTGAGCCTTGCCGGTGTAACTACGCGTACCGCGGACCCGAGAATATCACTCGCGTTATGCTCCATGTGAGCGTAAACGATATCGCAAAACGACGATACGTTTACCCGTGTTGATATACCAAATAAGCAGAACCGATGAGCGAAACCATGATCAGAAAACCGAATAAACTCGGCGATCTATCCGACCGCGTGGTGACCCGTGTCAGCCATTAGGCGTAGATGATACGCGAAACCTGTTGCACGCGGCACGTAACCCGTGCCGCTTGCCTCGAGAGCCGGTATGCGTGCGCCAACGGCGCGCTTGAGTTGTACCAAGACACAGCCGGGAGGTGCTGCCAGGCAGCGGACGCTCGGCAAGCGCGCACAGCTGCGTTAAGCGCCTCATTCTCGAACAGGTAAGATATCAAAACATGACGCTTTCATTACGAAGAAAGCAAATAAATACTGCATTGTGCAATGCACAAATTAAACAAATTTATATTCGTACAATATACGTGAGGACCTCATATTCCTTGCGTTTACTAACGAAAGGCATAGAGATAATTTCTCCTAAAAAGTATTTATTTTTTCGTTTCTTTGACTATGTCAGTCACGTTTGCGTTACGTTAACGTTCGTTACATTCACATTCTTTATGTTAGAAATATTATTAAGTTTACCATCTCATTGGCAGATTCGTGCAAGGGGGAGCTTGTTTCATAACAGATTCTGTGACGGCTTTTACCCACTCTTTCGATACTTCATCGTACCCCTCTCGGGCATGCCGTTTTCCTTTCTGAATGACAGTTTTCAAGACATTGCGAAATACTTTGACCTGTCTAGCTACCGAATAAATGTCTTGACAAATGTCAGGGGTCGGAGAGGTTTCTAAAACTCTGTTCTTCATTGTCCCTGGTCCAAAAACGGATTCGATTCGGTGGCCATAACACATACCAAAATATTACAAATCACAATTATATCAATGAGATACTCAGCACAACCGCAATGCTTTCAGATAGTGTAATCGTGAGGCTAACTAGTACAAAATCTAAACTTCGCGGTATAAATCTGATTATTTTTTCAACCCCAATTTCGACCAATGAGAGCGCGGTATTTGACATCACGTGGTACAACTAGGTCTAAATTATATCGATAATTTTTCGAAAATTTTCCGGCTAGGTTGCTAGGCGATAAACATTAATTTTTCTGTCACTTGTAACCTATGCGAATGATTAAACGTCAAATTGCCATTCACGAGCATGGACATGAGTGAGCGAAGAAAGCGATTTGGTGATGAATCTCTAAAATATTCTAGAAATTCGAAATAAAACCTTGTCAGGAAAATGTTAAATACCACAATCTCATTGGTCGAAATTGAGGTTGAAAAAATAATCAGCCGAATACCCCTCAAGCTTAAAAATTAATCGGGTATTTCCCTCTTGTTTCCCTGCGTAGCATCGATCGAGATAAGTTTTGCTCAAAAATCCCTCGCGCTGCGCGCTCGGGATTTTTTAAAGCAAAACTTATCTCGCTCGTTGCTACGCAACGAAACAATCGGGAAATACCCGATAATTTTTAAGCTCTCGGGGTATTAGAACCGATAATTTTGTCTCTGACCACGAATCTACAAGGCATTTTATTAATGGCTCAAATTTGATACGGAAACGCGCATCCGAAGGTAAATAATTTTTTGTAAAATCCCAAATATTCAAAATATAATAAGATTTAACTGTTCAATCGATTTTTTTATTCCTCGTGTACTCGTACAACGGGTTACATTCATGATGTGCGACAATGTTAGTGCTCGTCAATTGCGGACGCATAAAATGCAGGTTCTCAAATTCGCATATGTACTTACATTGTTGTTCTAACTCGGTTTTGTCCATTGTAGACATACCTATATCCATTATAAATATGCTGGTAGAGTCTTTTCACACGAGCTCCACGTCGCGGACTGTGCTTGGCCATAAAAACGGTTTACAACAATAAAGTTGAATATGAGTTATCAAAAGCTATATAAATTAACCAGAGAATCAAACTACTTTTGTATAAAATAAACGACGTTTATATGGCTATTGTACGCACGAACGATACCACAAACATTACGATTGCGAACGACACGACAGTACCATCCAAAATGGTTATGTTATACACGCTCGAAATAAAATTGTTTGAAAAAAAAACCGGTAAGCATAGAATTAAACTTGGTTCCCTTGGGAGTTGGGGCAGTTACATACATATGCGGCAGCTCCACTATCGAACACTGGGCGGTGATATCGACCGCTGCTGAACAGAAAAGCCTTTGACGTTCCACTAACCATGAAAAAACGACGTCGAATACGGCCTTCTCCTTCCTAGTCATCGTTATATGCATTCCAGAAAAAAGGCGGTTAAAGTTAAAGTACAAACTAAAGTTAGTGCTTAAGTTGGAACTTAAGGCAAAAATAAAGTTCTAACTTAAGTTCAAACTTAAGTTGGAACTTCAGTCTCGAGACTTTGGGATCGTCCCAAATATATCCGTACACGTGAAATATATTTTCCATATATTTTACGTGTACTTTTGTGTTTGACTTACAATATGTTTCAATAATGGCAGTAATCGTTAAATTGATAACGTTGTTAACTTTTATGTAGATGGTAATAAAATTTCCAACCATTCACACACTCTACACAAATTTAATTATCTTGAAATTGCGATTGAAACTTCTTCTGCCTTCGAATATCTTCTTTGCGCTGGAGTATGGATTGGGGCGCAAAAGGTTAACAACAATTTGCGGAGGTTTCGGTACTTACGGACGAATATTGTGAATTGTATATCGATGATGTACAAAAATGTCTGAGATAACACGATAAAATTGCATTCGCTAATACAAGAAATTACGGAAAATTTGCGATGAGCCAACCACTTCTTAAGGCGTAAATTATGCACGGATCTTCGGTTCCACGACGATTTTTATTTATGCCTTTTTATGGTTTTTCAATAGTTTGTCTTTTTGTAGGACTGTTCTTTAGTCTACACCGAGGTAGAAATTGCTCATCAATGTTTCAATCTTCGCAACGGGAGACTATCAATTGGTCGACGTCAGAACGTTACGACTTCGAATCGCGAGTCACCAAACAGGAAAAAGTATAACGTAGTAGTGAAAAACGTTTTCACGTCGTATTGCTTCCAGACACAGGCAATTTCTGACTTTGAAAAAACATTCGTCATATTGCATTTATAATAAAACCATCAGGATTGCCCTTACAATGCGTACTCTGTCTCATAGTTTCATGATTTTCAAATGTTGCGGTATATGGCGACCTGTACACTGGTCATCGGGCTGGAAAACTATTGTCTATGATTCGTACACTAATATGATGATATTTATCATTTATACGTTTACAATATCAGAATTCGTGGATCTTATGGGATCATTTGATGATGTCAAGAAATTCGCCAACGGGTCGTTTATGCTCTTGTCGATGATTGGCGTGTGCGGGAAAGCAGCAAATTTGTTAAAAAAACGCGGCGCTATAATCGAACTAACGAATGTGCTCCAGAACGAAATGTGCAAACCTCGAAGTGCCGAAGAAGTTCAGATACAGAGGGAATGCGATCGGGGTGCTAGGTAATTTTATTAACGAATCACCTATTATAACGTTTTAGATCATTTAAAGGCCATGACAGATTTGATTTTTCTGTACCAAGATTCAATACCTTGTGGTACGGTGCGCTTACCGGGACCGCAGTAGTTTCTATAACAGTGAGATCTCTTATACTGGATATCCCACAGCGTACGCTGCCCTTCAAAGCTTGGCTTCCTTATAATTACGATGCGTCTCAGATTGGTTTCTGGTTGGCGTATGTTCACCAACTCGTAGCTCATGCCGCTGGAGCTTTCGTGAATGTAGCATTCGACACTCTCGTTCCGGGTTTGTTGAGGCAAACGTGTGCACAGATAAAAATCCTCAAGTCGCGCCTACACGCAATTCCAAAGACAATTGACATGATAAAAAAATCACGCTGGGACGAAAACGATCGTGAAAATCAAAAGAAAAATCAGCTTTTGGAATCTGAACTGTTGATCGAGTGCGTCAGGCATCACCGCGAGATATTTCAGTTGAATAATCTCAGTTTATTACTATTTTTTTTATTTCACGGAGATTTTTCTCTTGTTCTCCTTATTAATGCTCGGACTTATCGAGTTGTCCTTTTTTAGGTTTGCCAAAACATCGAACGATATATTCGGCCTCGCAGTTTTTCTTCAATATTCGGTTAGTTCTGTCGTAATTTGCGTTAGCATTTACGAATTGTCGAAGATGAGACTCTTCAGCTCGGAATTTACTGCGATAATTTTGTACCTTGCGTGTATGCTCGTACAGATATTTAACTTTTGTTTCTGCGGTGATGAAGTGACCCTCCGGGTACGTATGTTTATAATGGATAATTCCCGGTTATATGCTCGGGTGTTTTTTCTTTAGCTGGAAAACGGGGCGTGTACCCTTGATAATTGGCCAAAAGTTCGTAGTAGATGCGTGAATTAGTTGTGTAGATATTAAAAACTATTATCGTTTGGCCACGTCACGATAATGTGAATTCATCCGTCCACGTCTCATTAAGGATATCCGTACCAAAAGTCGTTTCTGTTCGATCTGGATAAAACTTATGTGGTGTACGGAAAAAAATCCACTTCTTTGGTTGGCGTTTTAAAAGATTTTTTGACAGACTAGTTTTTTTTCATCGTGATTTCAAAGTTACGTATCTTAACATGGGAAGGTTCGGATCTAACCTTAAAAAGGATACAATGTAGCATTTTTCTCCGCCAACTTTTGTTCAATTGATATAAAATCTAACCAATTACAGAGCATACTTTACTGCAGACAGTGTACAAATTTGAAAAAGATTTACAGTCCCGTTTTCCACTGCCGTTAAAGAAACGAAGCACCCAACTCTTTCTAGCACATTTGATTTGTATGATCTTTCTCTGTCGCACAGTGACTACCGCGTTCAGCGGAGCCCCTTTCCCGTGCCCCCTCGCGTTTCTAGTAAGGATGCCCTTAATTGTAAAAAAAATCACATTGTTTCCCCTCTTCTGTACACTAGGACCTCGATTTCTTTCACAGCGGCAGGACCTGCTCCGCGTTACACTTAACAAAATCGTGGTTGCGCATGCCCAACATCCGTTCCATACTGACTGTTCCGTATGCCGCACAGCTTCCCCCTCCACGGGCCGCACTAATCGACATTCGCTCCGTGGTGGGGACTGTTGAGGAAATCGGGGGCACAAAAATCGAGGTTCTCGTGTACCTTACGTACAGTAGATGAGTAACTCCATCCAATAATTTTTTCCACCCGGTGCTTCAAGAAAAAAACCTGTTTGGTGATTGTCCATATCTCCCAGACATTGTGGGCGATATGGCTAATCATTAAGTCCGAATATCAGTTGATTTAAAATGCTGTTCAGCATGGAAATCGTGTCATTCCGATTGCACTCTCACTGTACCTTATGAGAAGATATAACGAATGATCATATCACCTGACAACAGTCATGCCGCTGAGACCTCGAGACTGAAGACTCTTCGAGAGAAGATAAGACTTTGCCCGGTCTCAAATGTTGACTGACGATCGAAATTTTCGAGGGTTGTAATTGTAGGAGCTAAGCTTTCTACAATTATTTTCCGTATTTGTGCGCCTCCTGTAGAGGAACGGGCACTCAAATGTTTATTTTTCAAAATACAAGCTTCTGTTGCGATTTCATCCTTTTCCTTTCTCTTTTATCGGATCGTCTTAGATATCGGTGTTCGTAATGGTCCGGCTATAAATTGGTATCCGCATGAGAATAGCACGATTCATAGGCGTGCGGGCTTCAGGCAGCCACGGTATCAAGATGGCTGCCGCGCTTTGCCGTTCCCACTGTGACGGCACGGCGTGACGAACGTCGGTGACAGCTCGCTCACCTCGCGATCGTCGATCGATATTTATTATTGTGAGAGACCGCAGAAAGCGTAAATGATTAAAAACCTTTATCTTTTAATCTGACTGGCTCATACGCGCGCTCCGCGCGCGCTAACTTGTTTTGAACAAAAAACCATCTCATTTGAAATCAAATAACTGTGCTCGTCAGGAAACCGCATTTGCCTATCGGACAATTTAATTAAATTTTTTCGAGTCATGACTCCACTGATTTCGGTAAAATTACTTTTAACTTAATCGAAAAGCAGCGATAAAATTTAACATAAATCTGGTGTGTTCCGCATCCAGAGCCATATGACCACGGTCAATTAACAGCTGCTCCATGGTTTGACGTCCGTCACCCCACTATCAACCATCAATAACAAATACAACTTTTTCGCAACGTACTGCGACATATTTTCAACTTTCTAACATTCTAATGCGATGAAACCCGTGTAAAAAAATGTACGTGACGTATCAGAAACGGATCCATATTGCGTCAGTATAATGTAGGGTAGAGCGGGGCAAAATGGGGCAGCAGGGCAAAATGGGACATGGGGCAAAACGTCATTTTCCAATAATATTTGGATGCCCGAATCCGCCCCATCAGATACATCAGGCTTTTCTGCCCCGTTTTGTCACCTTGTCCGATCCAAAAAATGATTGGAAAATTTAGTTTTGCCCAAATACCCCGTTTTGCCCCGTTGCCCCATTTTGCCCCGCTCTTCCCTACATCTTTTGATCCAATTAAGGATTAAGGAACTTTAACAGTTAAGGATGCCGAGTCGGTTGTAACATGTCTCGCTGATACAACAACCGAATTCTTGGATATTATCAGTTTGACTGCGACATCCAGTTCGACTATCAAGCAGTTTACTCCATAATTTTCGGTGTCTAGGACTATTCCTCCATAGTTTCCTGCATCCAGGACTACCGCTTCATAGTTTTCAGTATATAGAACTATGTCTCTATATTTTTCGATATCTAGGTTTATCCGCCCGTAGTTTTCAGTGTCCAGGTCTATCGCACGGTAGTTTAATATGTCTGGGCTGGGGCTATACCGATAGGCCGGCCTAGCCGGCTAAAGTATCTTATCCGGCTAGTCGATTTTATAGTTTGGCCGGCTAAACCATTTTAGCCGGCTAATTCGTTTTAGCCGGCCAAATGCATAAAATCGTGCATAATTTTGTGTATAAAATCGAGCCCCTTAATGTCGCTTTGTAGTTTAGTCCAAGAAGGCCGGCGGATTCGTGTTCAGCGTCCTCAAACGGCGCGATAAAACGATTCTAAAACTTCGGACAAAGGCCTATTTTGTGTATTTTTTCCCGTAGAACACGATGGGCACCTCGGATTTTTCCTAACTGCATTGGGGGCCGAGATATCGACGTCTGAAAATCACGAAAATCGACGTTTTTTGGAAAGTGGCTCAAACATTGAAAAATCGTTGTTCATTCGATTTTTTTTTTGTTTCAAAGCTATATGCAATGTATTTTTGCCTGCTGATCACGAATATAACAATTATTTTAGTCCCGACCCAATATTTTCCATTTAAATTCCAAAAATACGATTTTTCGTGCATAAAATCGAGCCCCTCAATGTCGCATTATACGTTAGGCGAAAAAGGCCGGCGGATTCATGTTCAACGGGCGAAAATAAGAAATCTCGAGGAGAGTCTCTTGTGACACGAGGATATCGGTGTGGAAGTCGCGATCTCCACAGCCGGGGAGCCAGGAAGCATCAAGCATGTTCAGGCACGACATGCGCGACACACCAACATGTTGCACGGATGATGACCACGATCCCATGCGTCTTTCCTTCTCTCTCTTATTCGGTGAAAAAGAGAAAAGAATGAAAAAGTTTCTACTACAATACTTACGAGAATTTTCTCGTCAAAACCAGAACATTTGGGCTCTCCCACTTTCGAGGTAAAATTATCACTGCAAAATCGTTCATTCGCTTCGAGAACAAATGACGTTCGAATGAAACACAACGCGGACAAACGTGTTCGTATATTTATTTTGCTGTCAAATAACGGTTAACTAACTGTCAGAAAGCACAATATATACGACCAAAGTGACGCATCGAAGAACATCAGCTTCAGACTCGTGCGGCAGCCAATCACAGCACGAATAAAACGACAACAATACCCCTCGATATATTTCGAGATTTTCATTGTTCACATAGATTTTTTTATACGGGATGGAGTGTAGCCGAATCATTTTATTAAAATCAATTATCAAGAGACGCGGGAGCGTCTCGACGCCAAGTACTTACAAAAAAAAAATGAGCGATGAGCGATATCAAGACGCTACCAAGTCAAGAGACACGGTAGCGTCTCGACGCCAAGTACTTAAAAAAAAAATGAGCGATGAGCGATATCAAGATGCTACCAACTAGATATACTCCAATATGCCGCAAGTGATTTTTTGCACTCTATTATCTCGGAAACAAATCATCGGATCGAAATGGTCATAACTTTTTTACTATAAAACGCCTACCCAAGCTTTCCAACGCGCCTAGTTACGATCAAAAGCGTTCGGTGGATCCTGAGATATGATAATCGTGAACAGCGATCGATCAAAACATTTTCGATTGTGCGTGAGTTAACGCGATTATTTTCGGTCGTCTCGATCTCGGCAACGAAGCATCGCATCGAAATTTCAAGGACACTTTTAATATATAATTCGGACCCAAGCTTTCCAATGCGCCCAGTTTCGATCATAATTATTCGGCGGATGCTGAGATATCTAAACTCAGTACTCGGATGGGTGAGCGCTTATTTACGCACTGGTTTGCAACATCGTCTTTCCTCGATACCCAACAGCCGGACATCGTCGGTGCTGTTTTTTAAGTGAAACTGGTGCGTAAGAATTTGATTAACATGTATTTTTTCATTTTACCCGTATCGATTAAGAGACGCGTCTCTTGATCCTAACCCTTGATAGGTAGGGATAATTATTGTCCCTACCCTATTTTTTCATATTAAAAATTTTTTAATCAATTCTTTAAATCTTTCAATTTCGATTTCTTAACATTTTTTTGTCCGTAACCTCCATTTTCTTTTCACTTTTAAGAACTGACGGAGTGCTATGGCAGGGTGTTTGTAGACTGTGGACATGGATGTGCGGGAGATGAGCGGGACACACTTGCGTTGGGCTTGCCTCAAATCTCTGCACGGAGATAGATCTTTGGCAAACCGACAACTACCAAGACGGCGAAGACAACTGCGTGACGCTCTGCAACCATGGATGTTGCACAAAAGTTGCATTTTGATGCGTACGACATCGAGGACGAGGAGTTGAACATCAGCTGTCGTACGAACAGCTCGGGATGTGATGTTGAGGATGATTTGGACTCATCGGCCGAAGATTTTGGATGCTCACCGCTTTCGCAACCGAGAAAATTGGATGCAATGGAGTGTAGTGACAGTGAGAGCACAGTTAGCGACATCAAAATTCCCTCTGTCACCGTGACAGATTAGCATTATATTGCATCGTATGTTTACTAAAGCCCGTACCGTGAGCGAGGCGCGTTACGTCGATAAGTGATACCTGACGATGGACAAACTGAATGAAAATTAGTATTTTCACCTATCTTGTACAATCGGTGTCTTCTCAGATATCACTTATGGAACGGTGCCAATTTTTTATCTAGTAACATGGGCTTTGTCCTTCGACAAACGCCTAGATTGAACTCGATATCTCTCTTAACAGCTGTGTTGTGAATTTTTCGTAGGAACACGCTATCTGACCGAAAAAAAACATGAAAAGGGGGCGAATAGAGTGTTGCTGCCAAAAATTTGGAATTCAGCGTTGACGAGAGATATAGACTTCAGTCGAGGTGTCGAAGGGTAAAGACCATGTTACTGGATAGAAAATGAGTACCGTTCCAGAAGTGACCATTCAAGTGAGTATTCAAAATTTCTGTCTGGACTAGCCGATTTAATGGTTTCGGAAAAATCGAGCATCTTCTGGCATCCCTCGACGCTCTCGTTCTCCTTATCTGCGTGTTTTATCCGAGAAGACCAACAAAATCTACAGACCGTTCTCGCAGCGTGGGAAGAAAATCGATATGAGAGCTTTGAAGAAGGCAATATGGAAGAATCTGGTCAGCACCGAGGGCGACAAGGGAAATGTCGATGTCAAGGGAAATGTCGCCGAAACCGCAGGAGACAATAACGGCGATAAGATCAATGGCACGAAAAATTTCAGCGACGTCGTCAAAAATTTGCCGAAAATGCTCACGAAGAGCAACATCGAGGCGCTGAGCGTTCCCATCGCTTTTATGTCGTTGTTGCATGTGGCGAACGAGAAAAATTTGCAGATCGTCTCGTCCGATGATAAGATCCATCTCCACATAAGCCAGGGATGATTCGCGTCGATCCGTCGAGTATTCATAATTGAAAAACGCATTTCAAAAATAGGTAAAATCAAACACAAAATACTTTTTTATCAAAAAAGTAAAAAGGTACGCCAAGTACTTAAAATTTGTATTCTCGTTCAGAACATATGTTTTTCAAAACAATAAAAAAAAAATGTGTATCAAAGTCTCAAAAAAAAAAAAAGAATCGAAAAAAATCAAATCAAACCAGCCAAGTAGTAGTACATACAAAAACTGCTTCAAAATAGTACATTACTCCACGAGGGCGAAAAACGTTTTTCTAACGAGTGTCAGTTAGCAGCACGAGCCGAAGGCGAGTGCTGTAATCACACGAGTTAGAAAAAGTGTTTCGCACGAGGGATGCACGGAATTTTTCAACACAAGGTGCGGAAATGGCGGTTTTACGCACGCGAAGCGGGCGGAAAAGTGGCCATTTCCACACCGAGTGATGAAAAAGATGTTTATCGAAACAATCTAAAAAAAAATACAAGATGCAAAAAATCTTGACAAAAAAAACTTGGCGTGCCCGTTTTTTTTTTTTTTGCAATAGCTGTCGTACATGGTTCATTCAAATAATCGAAGGAATGGGAAAGTAACTGCAATAACTGCAGTAATTGTAATTGTTAAAAAAAAAACTGGCACGCCAAGTTTTTTTGGTAAAAATTTTTTGCATCTTGTATTTTTTTTAGATTGTTTTGATAAATATCTTTTTTGAAGCATTTTTTGTATGTACTACTACTTGGCTGGTTTGATTTGATTTTTTCCGATTTTTTTTTTTTTTTTTTTGAGACTTTGATACACACTTTTTTTATTTTTTTGATAATTATTTTTTCTGAACGAGAATACAAATTTTTAGTACTTGGCCTAACTTTTTGCTTTTATTAATATACGTCTTAATTGGTACGGGTCTCGGGACGGTACGGGTGTCGCCCTTTCGCTGTCGCTCTTGCTTTGTGTAACGCTGGGTGTTCCGCGTCACCGTGTTCACGCATTTGGCGGTTGCCTACGCTCTAGACAATAAGTGTCTATTTATCGCGGTTGAGATTAGACATTCGTATTATGTAATTTCATGCTTTTACCCTTAGCTGCGTTTTGTGAGTCATAATATTATTTTCACTCCGGCTCTTGTAACTTCTATTACCAGTCACTTTGGTAATCTGAACGAGTTGCTCTGAAGATTGAAATTAGTTTTTTCACTTCACGCGGAATTGTTTCTAAGTCCTTCTTGTGCCAGGGACCGCCATTTGTGAGTCCCTTTTCATCCACGGCACCAATTTTATAAGTTATTTTTCATGGGTTTTGCACAAAAATTTATAAGTTATTTTTACATTTCATGGGATTTCGATAAGTCTTTATTCGACTTTGCATAAATTTATAAGTTATTTTTCGCACTAAATTGTATAAGACCAATTCAGCACAAACATTTTTGAGTCCAATGCAGTACTACTTTCACTTATAGTCACTTTATTTCACTTTATTTCACTTTTCCCTTTTGGAGCTGGCCTATGGCTCCGTCGGTCTCGTCAACTGTGGGGCAATACGTCACCTCTACACGTTCCAACGGAACACAGACTTAATGGAACACGGTCCAACTCTCACGACATTTTCTAAGAGTGTTGAAATTGCACACGGCGCAACTGAATCCATCGTAAATTCAAAGGAGCAAAACTAAACACGGCTGAACTCGACACGACAAAACTTAACACGCCATTACTCGACACAGCCAAACTCAACACAGACCCAATTGCACACGGCACAACTCTACACAGCCGCAACTGCACCCGCACAAAAAAAAAGTATTAAAAAAATATAAAAAATTGAAGTATTAGAAGTATGTCGTATTTTACTCAATAATACTTCAAATTATTATTTAGTATGAATCTGATATACGTTGTAATATATGAGTATCAAGTATGGAGCTTCCATAAGAATTGAGATTTGAGCTGCATACTTGATACTCGATTACTCTTAAATATACTAGCTTCGTACTTGATACTGATATATGACAACGTATATATGATTCATATATGATTCACACTTAATACTCTTCAACGATAGATTAGAAGGGTATAATTGAGTGTTATTAAGTCGAATACGACATACTTTTTAAACTTTCACTTTTAATAATTTTTTTAATACCTTTTTTTGTGCGGGCACACAGCACGACTCTTCACGAGTGAACGCAGTCACTAGAGACGTGACCGCGTCTTAGTGAATGCGGTCATTAAAGACGTGACCGCATTACGTTCTTAGGCAGGTAGGTAAAGCTTCACCTGTCCGCGCCATGTCATTTTACCGCTCACTCGTGGAGGGTCGTGCTGTGTACAGTTGCGGCTGTATAGATTTGTGCCATGTACAATTGGGTCTTTGTCGAGTTTGGCCGTGTCGAGTCAAGGCGTGTTCAGTTTTGTCGTGTCGAGTTCAGCCATGTTAGATTTGCTCCTTTAAATTTACGATATGTAGAGTTGCGCCGTGTTCAATTAGGCTGTGTGCAATTTCGACACTCTTCGAAAACGTCGTGAAGGTTGGAGCGTGTTCAGTTGAGTCTGTGTTCAGTTGGAACTGTTATATCCGCAGAAACTTAGTTAGCTTCTCTGGGTTCTGCGGGAAAGCCGTTAGCTCTTATGATTCGGGATTTATACAGTTAAGGCGGTCCTCTAGTTTCTCGGCTGTTTTTTTACGGCGTTTTCAATAATTTTTTACGGGCAAAGCATCGAAATAATCAATCTCATTGTTTTTGCATAATCTTTATTAACATTTAAATGAGCTTTACAAATTTTTAAAGTCAAGATATATAATAGAATGAAAGTTATAGTGGCCGACAGGAAGACATCAAGTAAAAGAGGTGCCTGACGGTGACTAAGATTTCGGCTGTTCTACTTATCTGAAATCAAAAAACCAAACGGCATTTTAATCTTCATATTTAAGACTAGCGATTGAACTAGAGTGAATTCTAAATTACAAAAATTGACTTTTTTATACACTTTTGAAAATTACATTCTATTTTTTACTCATTTTTTTCTTAAGTTTTTCGCTCGTACATACAAAAAAAACTATCAAAGCAATCATGATAATCCTAGTTCAATCGCTGGCTTATAACATATTAAAGATGCTGTATAAATTTGAACAAGATCGGTGCAGTAGTTTCTGAAATATCGTGGTCACCGTTTCGAAGAATGGTGTTTCGAGAAAAACGCGTTTGAAAGTTCCCGCATGTGATTTATACTAAAAATTTCAACTCACCGTCAATCTGCTATGCCTGGACCATACAATAGGCGTTCCTCTTCTTCTTGGAAGTCACGCAGAGCTGCTCCGTCTTCCCTTTTCGCGATTCGGGCCTGTTTTACAACATCACTCGTGCGCTGTTCTGAACTGTCGATCCGAGAGCTGTCACGCTGTTGAACATATCCTTTAGCTTGTGGGCCGATTTTCACTCCCATGGTTTCCAAGGTCTTCAGGATAGATTCGAATCCTTCGTTGAAGATTATGACATCTTTTTTTCCATGTGCCATCTCCAGATACGGTGAATTCATTTTCTGCTTTTCCTTGTTCTTTAAGGACTTCCTTTTCTTGATTAACCGCGATCGACAACACTGTATCAAAAACGGCCGAAGAAGCTGAGTGAATATTTTTTAATATGGAATAGTACGTGTTCAAAGCAAAACCTTGTCCCATATCCATCAGTCCACAGAAAATTCTATAGCCTTGTTAACCGATTCCCAACAAACGCATCACGAAAACTAAGCAACGATTTATTTCGTAGGCTTTATCGATTTTTGGGCATGAATCTATTTCTTTTTCTTTCTCACACTTGCACGCCATAGAAATTTTAAAGCCCAATCCTCGTATATCACGTTGATGGGAAGTCACCGTACTTTTGCACTCTTTACAAATAACAGCCGAAGAAATGGTTGAAAATACACTCACAAAATTCAAAATACAATACAAAACAGTCTGTTCAACATTGACTTCCAAATTTTTATTTTGACGAAGTTTCTTCGCTGACGCCGATGTAAGCGACTTGTCTTGTTCGAAAGTGTGTCGGTTGCCTGCGAATTTTCACTTTTTAGGACGATCGTAACGAGCCTGGGCGTCTGTACTTCCTTTCTTTAACATTTTGAAAATTATTTCCAAAAAATCAGCTACGTGCGACTCGGCGGAGAAAATATAGTACGCTTTGCAACTGCCACAGCAAAACTGAACTAACCGACGCTTCACGGCGTCTTAGTCAATATTCGAAAGCGTCTGTCAACAGTCTCGGCTCCCCTTTACTTGGGCCTAATTCACGAAAGGTTCAGGTAGCAGTTAGATTTAGGGATATCAATACAATGGTCAACGCCGTTCGGCTTTCGGAGCAGCCCGGCGCGCGCTCCGTATACCTGCTCCGTTCCAGGGCCGTAACTTGTGAACCACTTCGAATATCGAAAAATCCTTTATCAGACATTTTCAACACATGTTGTAGATGTGATTTATGAAGAAAAAAAAATTGATTTTTTCGGGCCGAGAAACTAGAGGACCGCCTTAAGGGTTAGACCCCAAGAGAATTATAATCGCACGATTTATTGTTTATTATAGGTTATTAGAGAAATCTTCCAAATAGTTTATTACGACAATGTTTATTGGATTCTATTACAGAGATCTTCGTTCATTAGAGTTTATTACCAATCGTATCGAGTACACCTTGTACATTGGTCTTCCTGTGGAATAACTTGTCCGAACTAGTAGTATCACTTACTACCGAATTGCGTGCCCTTGCACAAATAATTGTCACGTGAATTGTAACGTAACGTAACTAACAAAACGTAACAAACAAAACTTAACCAACCGTACAGAATCAGGAGTTCCGAAGAGACTAGTGGGTGCCTGCTCTCAGTCCCCTATATATGGATGGGAGAGCAGGCACGTCAGCTTAATTTTGTCTGTGTCAGATATTTCGTCAGATTGCTAATTGCTTAAACAATTCTTGTTTCCGGGTAGAATACAATATCGTCGATAATTTCCCAATACCTGGCTTAGCAATTCCTGAGCTGATGCGTTACTTGCCGAGTCGCTCGCGTTTGCCTAAATGCTGACTCGACTGTACAGTGGATTTCGTTATTATTTCGCAACGACGCGGGGTCGTCACCTGCAGCTGCATACCTCGATTCCGGTGCAATGACCTTGCCTTAATAATCGAGGTATTGAAATACCCGTGGTACAACAGAACCCGTGGAATTGACGTATTGCTAACTGTGGTGTAGGTTGACATTCTTATCCAATACGCTGTGCTGATTTTCTCTCGTTTGTCCTTTATCCTTGATCGTTGTTTTGCAAGGATCCCGTCGGATAGCACCGCTGTATTTCCGATTTCTCGTCGTTCGTGCTTCTGCGCATGCGCGGTTTTAAATATCAATTCAGGCGCCGCTTGATCCTGGGAAATGGCACCACTTGCACCTCGCTGTTTCTTACTTAGTGCCGATCGCAGCGAGTTTGACTCGCTCACCTCTGCCCCAGACGGTCGCCGCTAGTCAAACCGTCGCAGTCTCAAAATTTTTTAAATACATTCATACGTGAAACAAGGGAAAAATAATTTCCAACGTGACGCCACAATCATATTATAAAGGAATCATGGAGTCGTCAACCAAGGAAACGCGAAAAAACTAAAGCGTGTGTACAACCAATAACAGGTGCGATGGTGGCACTAGCTGAGCCATCAACGCTATCGATTTCAGAAGGTGACGAAAATACTCGTGAGTTCTTGTCGGCTCCAAATTAAACTACGACGGTTAGAATTATTTCAATATTAAGTCAAACATACAAGGAATTACGCAGGTAAATACTGCCGCGAATACGATATTCATAAGGAAGCTCTCCGAACTGCTGTCGAAGAAAGTAATTGCATTTGATTGCGATGATAGTAATTTTCATTGTTTTGTTGATATTCTCAATTTACGCATACAAGATACAATAACCGGTCTTACGCCGGAATATACGGTTACTGAGCCGTGGTCGGTGGCTATCGATAATTTTGACGAAAAGACTGATAATGACTACTTAGAGAAATCGGAGATCGGCAGCATTGTAAAAAAATCAGGTAACTTTTTTCTGAAATTGTCAAAGTCAAAACAATGGGACTCCGGGATTGCTGCAAACATCTAAATGTGACGAATCAACCTACTTCCGTCGATGTCTCCAATCGGTGGAAGTCTACCTTGCACATACTGCCAATAGCGATAAATGTGAAACCAGCTCTAAATGATCTACTGCAAATATACGGAGAACTGACAAAACTGACAATCGGATTGGAGGAATGGAATATTATCGAAGAAGTGTGCTCGTATTTGAAGTCATTCTAAATCTCGACTCTCCTTGGTTGCGACGCCTACATTACATTGCCTTTTGTAGTTGTCGGATTCAATATGTTAATCTATACGATCGACCTACGATCGGTTTGTCATCAACAATCTGGATGACAAACCGTCCGAACATAAGAGCGATGAAATGCTGCTACTTATGTTTCAATCGGAAAGGGATAAGATGTTCCAACACTACAACTGTTACGTGCGAGGTAGAGCAGAGCTCATTCTCGAACGTCACAAATCAACCTCCGCGCGAAGCGCAGAGTTTATATTTATATTTCGTGGGCCGCTTTGCTCTGTCCCATGCGGGCCCAGTCCGCGAGTACCTGAAAAGGGGAGAACAAAAGGTTTTCGCGCAAATAAATGAATATCAAATTAAAGGGGAAAAACTCAAGCTGACTATATTACTACTTACCAAATACACAGGGAAAGATTATCTAGCGTTCGCCTCTCATCCATCCATACTCATACTCACTCTTTTGGTTGAACAATTTCCCTGGCGGGGGTTCTTAGACTTAAGCACTATTTTTGGTTCCCGAACACGGGTCGTAAGGCACTATTGTCTCTAAATTGTCTTTCAATTATTACAACTTGTTACTAAATTTAGCACAACTTGATTTTACCGTCGCTACGGAACACACTCGGGAGTATCGCCGCGATCTCTTTGCACTCTATCTTTGAGGCTAAATCGCGCGGTTCACTTTCGAAATTCACAGACCTACGCGAGCTACGAATTTTGTGGAGATCCTCCGGACCGATCTGACTTTGATCGTCGCTATCAGGAGACTGATTCTCCTACGCCGCTCGGGGATTCTCTCGGCTCCGCGAACGGTCGCGGCAAAGCTCAGTTTCCGCAATTCAGCAGCAGCGGGTGTGAGTTTCTCGGCACGTACAGCGATTCAAAATCGTTGCGCGTGTCGCGAACTTTGGACCCGCTGATCCTCAAAAATCCGAGCTCGGCAACGATACTTAATATTAATAAGAATGGCTATTCATATCGGGTGATGCTGAGGATGCACCGCGTGAGCACACCCTAGGCGTGAAATCACGCCACGGATGAGCTCAGCGGCGCAACCCAACACTCGGCGTGTCACGTCGCGACTCGGAGACGCTGTCACCCACGAATCCCAGATGGACTCGAAAATAACACGAGATCGGGACGTAACACAACAAAACAAATTGGATTTATGCAGCAGTTTTGATTTTGGATGCTCGACATAAATTAAAACTTTTTCGATGACGCTGTTACGCCCTGATGAGCATTTTCCTGCATCTACGGTAAAGGAGATTTCTCTCCCTATTACACTTTTATCGAATGTGACGGTTTATCAGAACTTTCTGATAACCGAAAGTGTCCCACTTTCGCACTTAACCTTTCGGAAAATTATCGGGGTTGGCTGAGAATGCATGGCAAAAGAATATAAGTTGATTCCCAGTGAGCACAGTAATTATCTGCAATGTAACGGCACAAAATCGAATATAACAAGTAATATTACTAGAGTATTACACAAAGGGTGAGAAGGCCGAGTTGATCGGCGTGCGTTTCACACGCAGTAGGCCCGGGTTCGATTCCCGTCAAGCACCAAGAATGTTCTGCGGTGTTTTTTCTGCGAAAAAATGGTTCGGAGCTCACTATAATTGTAGGTCCAGCGGAAAGGTCCAACGCCTCGGTATGGAAAACCGAAAGACCTCAATTAGCATCTTCATTACTGTATTACTAGAAATAAACATATATTGAAAAAAGGTAGTGAATTTTTGGGACATCGGTGAGATTCGAACCTGAGACCCTTGGATTTGTAGTCTGCAACCATACCTATTCAGCAATACCGGATTTAGGAATAAATTTTCTGTAAATGGTGTATTCCGTTCAAATTGCTTATTCACAGACTGTGATTGAAATTACATCATCAGTATATGAAAAATGTGCGTAATCAATACCGGAATATTGCAATATAGCGGGAAACTTGTTTACTCATTACCAATTTCATTGGCATTAAGGACATGTGAAACGACTCAGACGGTAACCAAAATCTGTAATGAATGCGATTCAGAGACGGTAGACTTTTCGGGAAAAAACAAAGCATTAGCGGATGTACAATTTAATACCGCGTCCGATAATGCTTCCGTTTTATCCGAAATGCCAACCGATTTTAAATGGCATTAATTTGAAAAATACAACTATCTCTCTCGCGCTCATGTCACGTGGTACATCTTTCACATGCTCTTAAAAGGAAAATTAATTACTACGTTTTAACAAATCGTTAAAGAAATGCTTGCTATGCCAAAAAGCAATTTGAGACTCACCGCATGATCATGCACGAAAGCGGCTGTAAGCATGTTATGTGAATGTCGTAGACTTTCAGTGGATCATTGTAATGTTATTATTTTATATGCGAAAAACATCGCCTGAACATAAGCAAAGTAACATTAACATTGCTGCAAGCACGTTATGTAATCGTTACATAAGTTTTGTTACATACGTGTTGATACAAAGTGTCATACAGAGTGTCTCCAATCAAAAATTGAGTAGAATGAACTTTTAGGGTTCAAAGGGGGACGTTAAAAAAAATGTTTTTTCGTTCCACAATTCAATATGGCGGCGTTAAGATAGCTTACATGTTATTAAGGTTTGATTTCCGTGCTCGCTCCAAATCGAGCTCGACAATCGACCAATATGGCGGACAGGATGGGGGAAAGCACAATCGACGGTTAATCGAAACAAATAACAAAGTTTATTTGTGAACAGCTAAATTAACGGTTTAAGGCCTACGAATAAATGAACAAGGACACAATGGTTAGGAACAAAATACATATAAAGATACAAAAACAGTCGCGCCGAGGCGCGCGCGTTGGTCTCACTCGTACAGTTCGCGTTCGCCTCCCTCGTCCCTTCGCGGCAGGGGCAACTCTTTTCTCTCACTCGCTGGTGCACACACGCCTACTCTCCTTCGGCTCGTTCGACTTGTTCGACGCCCTCGACGCAACTCACTCCCATTCGACATGCTTTCCGGACGCTCAGCATCCGCGTGCGTGCGCATCTCTCCCACGTCGACAGTGGCGCTAGTTGCCGATTCGGAGCCGCCCTCTATAAGGTGACACGTCAAAATAACTCGATGCTAAAATAACACTCGACAAAATAACATGCAAAAATAACACAAAACAAAATAACACAACGTTAAAATAACACACGCCAAAATAACACACGCCAAAATAACACTCGTAATATAATTTTATTTTTTGTACGCATTTGTGTATGCAATTGTGTGTATACACTATATGGTGATTACGCGTCCGAGATCACGTAACCAAGCTTAAATTTTTATATTGTGAGCTGCACCCCTCAAATACTCGACGAGGTCGCCGTTCGCGTTGAAGTCTGCGACAACCATCCTCAATCTTTCGTCGAGATCCCGATATGTCTTGCGTTTTCTTGTTGCGATCGGTCGATGTGCAACGTGCTGCTCCCACAACAATTCTGTTGTTGCTTGTTCCTCCTTTAAGGCCGTGATAAAATTTCCAATCGCTGCATGGGTTTTTCCGACTCGCCCATTGATCGCATGATGCCAGCCTTCCACTGCGTTGTTAGTACGTGGTTCATCGTGAACTACGGCGGAATAACAATTCCATATTTCTATGGGAAACAGTGGTGCGCGCAGTCGTCGGCGCAACCTCACTCCGACCCACGTACTCTCGAAATATTCGACAATGTCTTTCAAATCCTCATTGTGCGTCTCGTAGTATCTGCTAGTTGTGAGAACATTGAATGCAGCATGTACATTTTCAGCTGGTACAAATGCTAATGCAATGAGCATTCTGATGTTCAATGCAAATTCGTCGTCTGTTGTGTATCGGTGCTGCAGACCGCATTGCTGTACGTGGCGATAAACACATTGGCCGAAGTGAAAGTGACATCCTCGGATTGTCACGTTCGGAAAGATCTATTGGGCGGCAGTTATGAAGCTTTGCTCAAAGTCCGTGACAATTAGTTCCGGATCCAAACGTGGCTCAGTCTCCTTTAGATGTGCCAGAACGGTCGCATATAGTTTTGATCGCTTATTGGGAGCCAATACATAAACGAATGGAATTGTTTTTCCGTCGACCATTCCATGGATCGTATATGGTTGTAGGAAGATTGATGGGACCGAGCGGAAAGTTCCATCGCAATACCAGTTGGTGCACTGTGCCAAACATTGAAGATTTTGTTCCGTCGCGAAAATTAAAAATCGATTCTTGTCGCCACCAGCATCGTAAAGAAGAAAATTGTCTCCTTTCAGCGTTTTCGTAAATATTTCGGTGAGCTCCAATTCTCCACGAATCGACGGTGTTGGCAGTTGTGGATTTATTGCTGCCCTTACCTGAATTCAATTTAATTCAATCCATTATTCCTTCTAGTTATCATTATTGATATGCAAAATAATTTAACGAAATAAATACATATTAGTATAATATAAATTACCCTCTGTACTGTACGCGCTAGCCCAGAAACTCTTGGGAGTTGTGCCGCCGTGGCGGCGGAAGTACTGGCGATACTCCCCGTAATGATCTTCCGAGTGGATTCTGCTGATTTTGTGGCACGTTTCTTTAACTTTTGAACGACTTTTCGAGCATTTACTGCAGCACAATCGGCCGCATGGTTGTGCTCCTTTACTGTTAGAACTGTGCCTGAAATCAATTGCGAAACATTGAATTAATTATTATTTATATGATAAATAATTTAACAAAATTATAGCAGTATATAAATTTATATTCACTAGTGACACGTAAAAATAAACCACCTTCCACCTCTTTACATTGAGTACACGAGAAATTAAACATATGGATCCCGGCCGCTCGGAATAATTATTGCTAATTCGCTTTTTTTTTGTTAGTAAACGATCGATTGCACCGCTCTGAACGCATCCGAACGGTGTCTGTTTCTCAGCAACCGGTTTTCCCCGCTCGTTGCAAAAATAACACTCGACAAAATAACACATTCACTTATTACTTTTCTATTATATGTACACACACAAAAATTTTTGTTAATAAACGATCAATTGCACAACCTCGAACACAGCCGCACGGTGTTTGTTTGTCAACGATCGGTTTCCTTGCTTTTATCTTTTTATAATGAGTATACGAAAAAAAAACAAATATCGATTTCAGCCGCTCGGAATAATTATTGCCAATTCGCTTTTTTTTTGTTAGTAAACGATCGATTGCACCGTTCTGAACGCATCCGAACGGTGTCTGTTTCTCAGCAACCGGTTTTCCCCGCTCGTTGCAAAAATAACACTCGACAAAATAACACATTCACTTATTACTTTTCTATTATATGTACACGCACTTACCGGTTTTCGTTTCGGAGGTTGTTGTTATCGTCGCCTTGCACTTGTTTTGCTTATGGTATTCTACACAGCGCCACGTCACGTGCGTTTTGCACACTCGAAGATGCTGATAAATAAATTTTTTATATACCAATAGTGGCTTTCCTTTTTGGCTGAGTATAAAATGTAGCGGCATTTTGATGCCCGATTCGCACTATTCTCCTTCAGCTGTCTATGAGTACTGCTTAAAATCTTGTATACCTTATAACTGACTGTTCGTCGTAGGTAATCCGTTATGAAGAGGCCTCGGTTTGTTTACGTATGTACGATTCTCACAGCTGTAATCGATTCGCCGGGCGTTCAATCGATCAGAGCTTATCATTGAACGATAATATTCCGAAAGTAACAGTTTTCGAACATTATTTCGTGTTATTTTAGCGTATGTCATTTTGTTATTGTGTTATTTTGTCTTGTGTTATTTTGTTATTGTGTTATTTTGTATTGTGTTATTTCGTTATTGTGTTATTTTGTCTTGTGTTATTTTGTCGTTATGTTATTGTGACATGGTACCCTCTGTAATGCGCGGTTATTTGATTAGTCAAATGCCGTTAACAATTACAGTATTACAGATGCCGTTAACAATGTTTTTTTATGGAAACATGACTTTTCTTCTTCACCAAAAAATTTATCGGATCAAAACTACCAACTTCTGTAGGAACATTTTTTTGATAAAGTCCATAATTTTTTTATTAGGAGTTTTTGGAACACAATTTTTGACAATTTTATCGTTATCCAGGATGCACCAAGAAGAGGTAAAGTCTTTAACATGCGTGTGCGTGTGCGTGTGCGTGTGCGTGTGCGTGTGCGTGCGCGTGCGCGTGCGCGTGCGCGTGCGCGTGTGCGTGTGCGTGTGCGTGTGCGTGTGCGTGTGCGTGTGCGTGTGCGTGTGCGTGTGCGTGTGCGTGTGCGTGTGCGTGTGCGTGTGCGTGTGCGTGTGCGTGTGCGTGTGCGTGTGCAATGGCTGACTTCGGTCCCAACGAAATCGTTGATATCCTCATCTTAGGGAGATGTCGGAGTAACTATTTACGAGCCGATAATTTGTATCGACGCGAATATCCTCAACGTCGTCACCCATCGCGGAAGGCAATCCGAACCCTCGAGCGGATAGCGAGGGCAGGTTGGATAACCCGCCACCGCCGAGGTCGCCAAAACGTCAGCAATGATTTTGATGGCCCGCATGAGGTTCGAAACTTGGCTATTTTAGCGATGATAGCAATCGATCCTCATGTAAATGTTCGAGTGACCTAGGAATGACCTGGGTTTCCCAGATGCACAGTCCACCGAGTATTGAGAGGTGCAAGACTCTACCCGTACAGGATACAAGTCCACCAAGATACGCCTAATTCTGATCGGCTACGAAGGATGGAGTTTTGTTCGTGGGCATTGAGACAAATTGAGCGTTTTCCAACATTTTTTAGGTTTGTTGGGTTCAGTGATGTATCCTCATTCAACAACCGAGGTCAGGTAAATCGATGGAACTTTCGGTATTGGTCTGATCAGAATCCACGTTGGGTGCGACAGATCGATCACCAACATCGGTGGAGTTTAATTGCCGTTTGAGGCCGGCAGTGATCTCTCGCTGAGCCCGGTTCCCATCTAAACCAGTCGTTTGACCGGTTACCTACAGCTCTCTGGATACCCCTAAGGGTTCCAGCCATTGAACACTCCAAAACTGCGATAAAGAATTTTGCAACTCTGCTTTATCATAATCATTATGATAAAAAAGAAGTTACAAGAATTTCCAGACAAAGGAACAAAGATGAGGGCAAATAATATAGACGGATGTATCATTAAAAATATTCCGAACCCAGCTTTCGAAGCACTAAAAACGATGTTCAAAATAGATAATTTTTTCTATAAAAAGGAGTGATTCCTGATTATTCTTAAATCTAGGATTAATAAGAACACATAAAATCATTCTCGACTCATCTTATCGGCCTTATTATAATGTTAATGTTAAAGATAATCGTCACTCTCATAATGAGTTTAAACTCACAAAAGAGTATTTTACGAACACCCTCGAGCAATGTCCTGAGTTGCCAGGCAGCGGGTACGCCGGCGCGGCACCGCAGGGAGCCTCGCGCCCCTTACATAATTTTCATAAGGACGTTAAACTTAGTTAAAAACTATGTAACCACTGTTACGTCCCGATCAGCAATTTTCACTCCATCTCGGTCAAGGAGAATTTACACCCTCCCTTTACACGTTATTCGGAGATGACGCTTTATCGAGGTTTTTTGCCCTGTTTTGAACCTAACCTTTCGGAAAAATAATTCGGGATAGGGCCTAGAGTGTATATATTGGTTATTGGACAAATTTTCATACCCGGTTAAAAACTGAAAATTACTAGATTTTAAGTAATGATTCTAAATTGGACAAGTAAATTCTGGATGCTAGCTCTTTTGTATCGTCTGGAATACGATACGCGGCTATCTCTCTCTTTCTCGCGCATCACTCTCGACGCACGACTCGCGACGACTCACCTACACACTCACTCACTGTTTTCTTCCGACCTATCCTAATACTTTAACGCACCATGATGAAGCTGGAATGAAATTGACCCAAACGAATATCAATTGACCACGAAAATATTTTAACCTTCCAGGTTAACTATTAAATGCTGACAACTGATGATTAACAAATGATTATTGACGAATGAATATTCAGAAGAAATGAAATTTTTTAGATGAAGATGATAACTTCCAAGACTTAAGATATGATTTAAATAGGTTTACCTCAGAATGAATGATCGAATGAATCGATTGACGAATGGATTTTCGATATCGAATTGGAACGTCCTTCCCAAATTTCAGATGAATATTCGAGTCAGAATCGAATGATGATGATCGATTTTCCAGATAACTTCCTTCCCAAAATGCCGAATATTCGAATCAGAATCGAATGCTGATGATCTATTTCCGGAGACGAATGTTCTCCTCAGATTTTAACAACGTGGATGAATGATTCCGATGACAAGATGATTTTCAGAAAATAATAAACTCAATTTCAAAGGAATAATTCGGAAAGATGTGAATGGTTTTATTGAACTGAATTAAATACTGATTCTCGAATTTTTACAAATTTCCTTTGTGTGCTAATTACTCTAAAAGTGTTACAAAGATTGACGTCTTTGCCCTGGTCACGAAGAAGTGCCGAATGGGCGTTGGGCGCGCGAATAAATAACCTCAGTGCCGGACACCCCCACGTCACCGCTGTCACACCTGCGCCTCGTCTCTCCACTCTCACCACCTGATTCCTTTCTTTGATTGACTAATTAGTAGTAGTAGTAGTAGTGGTTTTATTGACAGGGCATAACATAGAACAGTTTTTAATACATATCAGACTTCAATCACCAATGTGCTGCCAATTGGCCATCGACCGAAGTCCTTCAGCCATCTTTGACTAATTAAATATCGCTAATTTCGTAGTTTTACAATAATTTTGACGTCCTAATTTGTTAAGATTTAAATTTTATCGCGAATTTTATGAAAATACAAACTTGAATGAAAGCTGTACGAGCTTTCGTTGCGAAGTTAACAATAATTTATCTTGATAATTATTTGATAATTTCCCTGAATTTTTATGTGAATAGTTTTATTTCTCTTCCTGATTTCCATAATTTTCTGTTTTCTTTCCCCATTATTTATATTCTTATCATGACGATCTGACTTAATGTTTATCCTGCATGCTTGAATTTATTTTATTTTTCCGTAGTTATTGTTAATAATTTTCAAAAATACAATGCCAATCCCGTGTATCCGTCCCTTAAACTTCATTTTCCATCTATTTCTGTAATTATTATTTCAACTATGATCCTCCTGGACTATAACGATGATCTATTATTCATCGATATTCACTGTCCAGGAGGTGCTGCACTCATTACGTCTGACGGCCGCTCTCGACATCATGCCCATCGTGACACGCGCCGTACAAGCAGGCCCTATGTTTGACAACTGTGAGGCACGCTCTGCCGATATCCTTATCTGCATTTTTGCGCCGCAGGTTACCGACTCTCCTGCGGCTGACTTGCCTCGTACAGTCGCCTCTGTACATCAATCTATCTTTCCTAAAGGCGAATTATTTTTACCAATGGATCATTTTTCTATGTGGTATATTATTTATTTATCGAAACTTTGAGTTCGATAAATTAAATGATGATAATTTTCTAATGTTTATTTTTAATGATTTAGTATGTTTGAGAATTGCCAGGATGAGTTATAGCGGAACGGGGGGTTAAATAAAATCACACAAGACGATGGAAAACAGTGAAAATAAACTGTTTATTTAAACAACAACGATGGTAAAAATGCGCGCGAAAAACACTGTGCGAATGAGTAGGTCCGTGTGCATGAGATGTACCGAATCACAATGAGAATTACGATTATTAATGAGCAGATCACGATGAATACACTCCGATGAGCCAAGTTAATTCTATTAATCGCGTTGACTACCGAGTGAGCAAATCTACCCGCGGCGCTGTATCGCCGCGAAGTAGCCGTTGAGAACGTGAGCCTTTCCGGTGTTACCACGCGTACCGCGTACCCGAGAATATCACTCGCGTTATGCTCCATGTGCTCCGTGTGAGCGTAAACGATATCGCGAAACGACGATATGTTTCCCCGTGTTGATGTACCAAATGAGCAGAACCGATGAGCGAAACCATGATGAGAAAACCGAATAAACTCGGCGATCTACCCGAACGCGTGGTGACCCGTGTCAGTCATTAGGCGTAGATGATACGCGAAACCTGTTGCACGCGGCACGTAACCCGTGCCGGTTGCCTCGAGAGCCGGTACGCGTGCGCCAACGGCGCGCTTGAGTTGTACCGAGCCGCAGCCGGGAGGTGCTGCCAGGTAGCGGCCGCTCGGCAAGCGCGCACAGCTGCGTTAAGTGCCTCATTCTCGAACAAGTAAATTCCGAATATTTTAATTCATTAATTATTGAAATATTCTGGAAAAATTCACAGGACGTAACACCACTAATAATCACTTGATAAGTTTTACATTGTTTATAAATTAAGGAATTTAGTTGTTTAAGATTATTTTGTCATTAAGGAGATCCGAAGGATTTTCGTCCCATAAAAAAGGTCAAAACAACGGAATAACTGTCCCTCATTATTGAATAAAGAAAACTAGAATTTGATAAACACAAATATGGGACCAGAATACTGTCGGAAATTCCTCATTAAGTTTAAGGAAAAAGACAATATATATGTTGTGATGATACTTTATTCTCTTCAAGTCAAAAATAGGGACAATCCGGGAAATATACGGCGAGGGAAAGGGGGAAAATAATTAACCAAAATTTTGTGTAGAAAAAGAACGTAAAAACTTAATCTTTAATCCTCAGTCGTTCGATGACTGGCAAATAACAAAAGAAGTAAAAAAATCCTGCCACTTCAACGCCGTTACTGGTACGTTGAAGGGGTTCGATAACAAAAATAAACAATCTCGATAATAATCCGAAAGAAAAGGGGGTCGCAATAGCAATTTTAATAAACAATAGAAAGTAAGTGGAGAAAGGGCAAAGAACTCAAAAATTAAGAAAAAAAACGGAAATAATCAATACGCAAGGGTAATAAGAAGATAGAAAAATAATCAGTACTCGGGGAAAAAATACGAAGGTCGAACAATAATTAATAACAAAACTGATGAAAATAGCGAAGCTTACAATAATCGCCGGACGACGATTCGCAGGGGTCAATCGCAGGGAAGAGGGGGGGGGGGGGGGGGCTGGCCGGTGAAGGTTCTACACAAAACTGGGCGAAATCGGTCAAAACTAGAAAAATACCAAAAAGAGAAAAATGAATCAAAACGTTATCAAACTTTTTTTTTGGGCGCCAGGTACTGTGACGGTGTAGTACCGGAACTCTCGATTATTAATCGGAAACAAAAAAAGAGAAGAAAAATCTATTACTGTTCACGGCACACGGCTAGCGGAAATGGGGGAGGGAGGGGGATGAGACTTCTCAGGCCGAGGGCACTGTCCAGGGCTTCTTAACAAATTACCTCGGTTTTCACAATATTTCACAAAAAAAATAGAAAAAGAATAACTCAATGTCAGGCGAGAATCGATGGGGAAAACTCTAATTAACTAAATATCACTTATGCGAATTTTACGCCGCTCACCACGCGCGCGATTCCTCCTTGCTCGTGTGCAAAAATGTCGAGCACGTGTCGACAACGAGGCAAGGCTATTACGACTAATTTTTACAAAAATAAGGGGTTTCGGGGGAGGAAAAAGGGTCAAACGGGGCGGGAAAAAATGTGGGCAAAAACTTACGAAAATCGGGGCTCACTCACTCAATCCACTCGGATCTCGGTTGCAATACTTTTCTCGAATCAACGGACAGCCACAGTCGTTATAAAAATCCGTACGTCGGTCCAAATCGTATCCCTGGGCTATCGCTGATTCGTCGTAAATGGGATGTACTCTCTGTACCGGAGTCGGTAGAATATAATTTCGAAATAAACCTTTCACACTCGCTCTACAATATTTTACAACTTAAAACTAATGACTCCTGGTCTCACACACACGTTCGCTCGCACGCGGCTCGGCTCGGAGAGTGAGGGACATGGCGGCGTCTTCTTCTTCCTGGACGTTGGCGCTGATGACAATAGGGAAACGAGAGCACCTGTGCGTCAACTTCGGTCGGTAATCGGAGTCATGAGTGGGCGTGTCTCCTCCGGACGGCGAGAGGTGGCGACAGAGGTCCCGCTGGATCGTCGATCGATATCGTACGTCGACGATGCCAGCGGCGGCGGACAGGCAGGCGGGCAGAGGCGACTTTTCGGCGGACTTTTCGAGGCTTTTTCGGCGGGCGTCTTCAGGACTTTTCTCTCCACGATCCTCCTACCTTCCTCAGCATCAGCACGTCGGCTCTCCTTCCTTTGCTGCTTCGGAAGATCTTGATCGTCGGGCCGTCGGGGGGGGATGCCGATATTGTCTTCGAGTCACGCACACTCATACAAGGGTAACGGGAGGGAGAAAAAAGGGAAATTAAACACTATCTTACACAAAATATATCATGGAAAAAACGTAAAAAATATCCGGGTCTAACGGTGAGTGAGCGGCGGACTCGAGCCGAGTTTGGCGAGGGACTTGTGACGTACCACGTCACAATGTATATATATATTGTGACGTATGTTTCTTTTATCCGATAGCGCTAACTCAAAACTAAAAAAAACCGAACAAACGAAATCTAAACTCAAACCGGAAGGGAGCACAAAACGCGGAACCGAAATTTACGTCACCTTCCGCCGTGCACCCTCACGGATGCATCGACGTCCCGGTGGGCGCCAGTAAATGTTTGTTTCGCCGGTATTAACAACCGGACTACTCTGGAGGCCGGTGGGACGGCCGACCTCCGCAGGGTTGATTTTTGTATCGCCGGTATCACCAAACCGGGCTAAATTGGAGGTCGGTGGGACTAGGCCGACCTCTGCCGGACAACACAAAAAAAACGACATAACGGGAACTTAACGGTAACGAGAACTAACGCCGATGCATTCGTGAGAGCGAACGGTTGCGGAAGTGCACGGTCGTTCAGGATGCGGGTTATGGTAGATGGCCGATAGAATATAGTAGGCAAGCGAGACCCAGAACTCGAAATCTTAAGAATACGGGAACAAGTAATTATTGACCATGAAGTCACGGCAACGCACGACAGAGCACTGAGAGCGCTCAGCCGATCGGAAGATCGAGGCGAGCGAAGCGAAAACAAAATCCATACGCAATCGATAATTCAATAAAAACAGGGAAACCCACTGGAATTGCGTAGATTTTCCTTTAATTGGCGGGATCTGCATCTAACGATGCCACGAGAACGTTAACACGTAAACTTCACTTCAAGAGCGTTAACTCTAACACCTCAAACGAAGAATCGACTCGAAAAGAATTCCCATCGAAATTCTATCGAGGATAGCACACGCGAAAACTCACGAGTCGAACACAAGACCGAACGAGAACGAGAGCACTAACGCGAGAGCGAGAACGATACCGGGATCTACGGTGACGCGGGCGAAACACATGATCACACGGTAGACTCGAGCGCGAGAACAATAGGCCGAAGCTAGCGGTAGCGGGAGCGCGAGAGAGACCCGAGTTGTCTCTAGGGCCGCTCTCGGAAGACTGATAAGCCTACGAAAATATTCTAATGAGGCGTTATTATTATTTCGGGATCCTTTACCTGTAACTACTGCTCTCTCAAACTATCTCGATACGTCATACAAACGAGAGCCGAAACAATAACGCGATAACTTCGAGATACTTCACGATCGCTACTCTTAATTCAGGACGCGAAAACAAGGCTCTCTTCTCTTAACAAAACATGACAGAAGGGGTCCCACCCTTGCCCGGAACTAAACCATACCTCCGCCTGTTCTCCAACGCCCTGCATTATGACCTAAACAGAGTGCCGGGTTTGCACCGTACTTTGACGTATTCGCGACGAAGTCTCGTCGGGCTCTCCTCTATTCGTGCTTCTCTATACGTCGAGATTCCCTCCACCGAATAGATTCGAAAATCTCGACCTACACTAAATCTTTAAGCTTAACCCCAAGCTTATCTCAACAAAATACTAAACGGTATCGCGGAAGCTCACGAACCTTACCGAAACGAGAGCTGGACTGTACCGTGAACAGCTAGCGAGCAGTAAGTCGGGAACTATAACGAACTAAATCGATGGCCGTATCCGAAAAATACCAATTAGTGGTAAATACCTTCCCTTATTATTTTCCCCGAAGGGATGGGCACCAGGTACGTCGAAACGCACCGGGAAGGAATACTACAGCACAACAATCCCGACTCGCTGCGGCCTTCTCGAGGGCAGAGTGGCTGGGCAAGCGGTTAAGCGTTCGGCACAAATATATCAGACAGATAAATAAATCAATTAAATTCAACACAAAAATACAGGAACCAAGTAAACTATTTATTGCATTTTATAAACAAACGCTAAGAGGGGAAAACCCGGAGGACCCGGAGTAGAACCCTCGTCCCGTAAAATAAAATCGATAACAATTTCTATACAAAAAGATCCTTGCCCGGTACACGGCATTCGCACACTCCGACGCTCACACATTCACTCACACACCGACGGTCGCGCCTCCCGAACTATCATATTTCATTACGCGTGATTTTAGGACGCTCTCTTCCACACACTCACACGGCGCGGCTGACACAGCACGACGCACTCCCATGTACCCCGTCCGAATTAACGCGACGATAATTACATTCACCCGGCCCAATCGATGCGGCAATAAGGAAAAAATCACACACTCTGAATCACGCGCTACAGACGTCCGCAGGTGACGACACGACGAATACGGCGACGCCCCGTGAAAGTTTCCAAGGCGACACTTTATTAAACCCTCCCGCAAATTACTAAATTTAAGGCTCGAATTTTACTCATTTTCCCCGGAGTAGTAATGGGTGCACTATGGCGACCCCTCACTCCCATCCCCACTCCAATCCCCACTCTTCGGGCCCGGTCTGACCGCGCCCGGAGGCGTGAGTGTGATGGAGAGGGGATGAGAGCGTGTGTGCGGGAGTCTCCATAGTGCACCCGAAATAAAGAAATATTATTTTCTTTGTTTAAAATTTTTTTATTTTTGTGGACATTTTTTTTATGTTTAAGGCACCCGGTACTCCATAAACTGTCTTCCTTTTAGATGATATTGTATTTTTATATTTCACCTGTTGTCGTCTGTTAGTTAAATATGATTCAAACCATTTATATGCTATACCCTTTATTCCATAATTCTTTAATTTTTTCATCAGCACGTCTCTGTTAACAGTTTCAAAGGCACGCTTGAAATCCAAGAACATCACACCGATCATTTCGCTCTTATCCATAGAATTTCTCCAGCTAATTAAAGTATTCTGTATTGCAGTTTCACAAGAGTAGTTTGTCCTAAAACCGGATTGTTCATCTATTAAAGTATTATTATCGTCTATATATTGCCTAAGCTGTTTGATAACCACTAGTTCTAAAACTTTTTCGTATATCGGTAATATGTTTATCGGTCTAAAATCCTCTGCTTTAATGCTTCCACTTATTTTTGGTATAGGAACAATTGTTGAGGTTTTCCAGCTTTCAGGGCATACTCCCTCAGTTATTGATCTATTTCTTAACAACAAAATTTTGTGCCCTATACTTCTCCATGCCCATCTCAATATTTCCGTATTTATGCCTTCTTCTGTGCCTTTTTTGTTCTCAAGTGTTCGAATTATCTTATCTACTTCTTCATAGCTAACTTCCTGAAAGTACTCCAGACTTCTGTTGCTTACTTGCTCTATTCCTATTCCTACATTATTGTTATTAATCCCTTCTTCATTTTCAATTAAATCCTCAATGCTTTGGAGAAAAAAGATGTTAAACTGGTCCGATATGGTTGACTCATCTGTGTACTCACGGCCGTTAAAACTTATACCTTTACTATTTTCAATCTTTTTTTTATTTCCTAGTAAATCTTTTAGTGTACGCCACATTTTCGTTGGGTTGGATCTCACATTATCAATGTTCTCCTCATAATAATCTCGTTTACTTTTACGTATTGTTTGTACCATTTCATTTCTTAGCATTTTGTATACAACCCAATCTTCTTGTCTATTTGTATAGTCTGCCCTTTTATATGCCTTATCCCGTCTTTTTCCCGCTTCTTTTACTTCTTGTGAAATCCACGGCTTGTCTTTCCGCCTAATTGGCATTCTTTTACTTCTAATCGGTGCTTCAACATCGATAACTTTCGTAATACATCCTATTACAATATTTGCTAAGTCATTTACGTCCTTGTTTTCATCATATTCATTATCCATAATGCTAACTAAGTTATCACAGAATCTGTTTTCATTTATATTCTTATAATTCCTTGCACATGTTTCTATCATTACATTTTCTTCTCTGTCCCTTGTATACAGGTCAATTCTTACAATGTGGTGGTCCGTTATTCTCGGAGTCACTATAACTTTTGTCAATACGTAAAAATTTGTAAATACTAAGTCAATTATTGTTTTGGATGTTTCAGTTACTCTTGTGTGTTCTTTAATATATTGTTTTAACCCTAAGCATAGCATGTTTTTTGTAAGTCTTCTGGAATAGTCGGTTATTCTACCCATGTCAATATTAAAATCACCAATCATTAAAATATGCCCCTTGTCGATTAAATTCTCACACTCGTTAATGATTGCATCTATGAATTTTCCATCACTTTTATTTGGTGAGTGGTATGTCGTACAGACTATAATTCCTTGGTATGTTCCCAAGAGCTCTATCGTGCTAATCCATGCATTTTCTTCAATATTCTTATTTGAGATGATTTTATACTTTATATTTTTTTTTACAAAAATTAATACGCCTCCTGTCCGGCTATTGTTCGAGTTACATCGTATCATTCCATAGTTTTCTATATCCACTTCAGATTCGTCGATTTCATTAGTCAAATGAGTTTCTGTTAGGCATACAATTTCGGGTTTTGTTAGCATAATTAAATTTTCTATTTCGTCCTTGTGTTTGATAAAACCTTGTGCATTTAGGAGCAGAATAAATGGACTATTACGGTTATACATCAATTTCTCTGGTTGCTATTCATCACAGTATCTAGTGTATTTTCGGTTTTGGTTTAGCTGTCTCTTATAGGATTCACATTCAACATCAGTAGCTGTATGATCACAGGATACATCCGCAAGATGAACTTTTCGGCGATTCTTGAGCAGTTTGTACATTTTTTTCGACTAGAGACACACTGCAATTCGTGGTGTTCACCCGCACATACTCGACAGCACTCTTTCTTTTTACATACACTCGCGACGTGATTGTAGCCCCAGCACTTATAGCACCGGATCACACTCACGTAGTCGTATACTCGACAGTTTTTCCACCCGATCTTCATCCTTTCTTTTCCCATAAAAAGCTTGTGGGTATTTGCATCTACTTCTATTTTGTTGTTTCATTGTCCCTTCCAGGCATTTTCTTTATTATTTTCATGCTAAAGTTTGGCGACCCGATATCTAGTTCGTTTTGCATACAGATCTTTTCGACAAACGTTACTTCGTCCTCTCTTTCTACTTTTTCTTCTATCCCTACAACTTTGAGTTTTGGCAGTCTTTTGCTCGGTACATAAATTTTATACTCGTCTCCTAGATTCTTTTTTAATTAATTCTCGAGTTTTTCCTAATCTCAACTTTTTTCACACTCTAGCACAATCCTTCCTTTTGGACCCTTTACTATCCTATCTATACCTACACCAAGCTGCATTATATTTACATTGTTTTTTATTATTCCTGCTGTTTCTTGGCTTGATTGCTCTTTCGTGGGCTTAATAATTATTTCCTCATTTTTGCTCTTCTGAACAACTTTTGCATACGAATCTTTTTATTTATGGTTTCTACTGTCGTTTACTTCTTGACAGCCTACGAGTGAGCTTGCTGTACCCCGTCTTAGTTCTTCTATAGTGTTCCTAAGTATCTGGACTTCGTTCGTAAGCTTTTCTGTTTCTTTCCCTACTTCTTTTTCTACTACGCCTTGTACAATGTTCTTAAAGTCCACAGACAGTTGTTCTTTCAACTTTTCAATTTCTTCTTTTACTACTTCTTTTACTGCTGTTTTCATTTCTACCCCGTAGTAAGATTTATTCTTTTGTTCTTCTATATGAGCCAGTATTATGTTAATTTTTTCCATACATTCACCATCTTCTTTTTCCTCATCGTGCTCCTCTTCGTCCTCCCCTTCCTCTTCTTCCTCGGGCCGCTTCCGTTTTTTTTGTTGTTCTTCCTTGTTGGTTTTTGTTTTTATTTTCGCCATTTGATTCACTTCTACTTCTGCTGTACATGGTACGAGCTGGTTCTTACTATTATATATATGTTATGAAACTGTATACACCTCGGATGGAATTGTTTGATGCACAGCTTGCACTCATGGTAAACAGTTTTTATACATTTTTTGCATGCACTGCATATTATTTCAGTTTCTCCTGTTGTGGCCATTTTCTTTTTTAGAAGCTTTTATTTATATATAACTGTCATTTCGTTCTCTTATCTTCGTTTAAAATTTTTTAATTTTTTAATTTTTTATTTTTTATTTCATTTTATTTCTTGTTTTTATTTATGTATTTTTTAATATATTAATAACACTGTAGATAATTCTATAGCAGATTAGCAAAAACGTATAATATTTTGTTTGCCCAAGCTACGTCTACGTAAGTTCACCGTCCGTGTGAATGACCGGTCAGGTAACCGGTAAGAGACGAAAGTCGTGTGGAGACTTGTATTGGGCGTTACTGTTCAGGGCCCCAGAGCCGCAGTATGTTTGACACTGCACTATGGCGGCTGTCCCCGCGATACACTCTTAGGTGATTCACGTGTTATTGCTGTTGACAGTTTCGTCTCCTACCACATATTTGCCTGAAGTACTCTTCGATTATCCGATGAGCGATGGATTTTCCTTTCATTACGGTGGTCTCACGGCTTTTTAGAGGCAGTCCTTATG
>OZ024781.1:2210251-2240790 GCA_964017025.1 Stenichneumon culpator | reverse complement strand
AAATTGTTTACATGTACAGAAAGAAAATTGCAACAAAAATAAGAACGATTTTGGCAATACGCGCCAGAATCAATGATGCAAATGTCGTATCGAATGTTGGCGCCCTCGAACAATTCTCGAATTGTGCTTGATGGTGGCTTTGAATCGAGGCGTTCGAAACACGAGGTTCATATCGGCAAAAGGACCGGGCTACTCCGCGCTGACTTCACTCACAATAATCGGATGCAATAAAGGAAATTTTGTAATTGCTCCGGCGATTGTCTCAAGCCAGAACGATCACTCAGAACGGGTATTCAAGAGAAGTGACATTTGTCAAGGCTTCGAGTTACAACGACACAGACTTCGAGATCGACGAGGTATTCGTCGGCGAGAGAGAAAGGGGACAGAAGGCAGAACGTTACGGGACGTTCAAAAATCCCGTTATACTTTCGCAAGGTTTAACATTTTCCCTACTCTCACTTTCCGGATATACTTCCGTTTATGCACGACCAGGGTGCCGGAAATGTCAATATTTGTGAAAGTATACCAGAATTTTAAACGACTCGTAACCTTCTGTCCCATCCTCTCTTTCTATCACGACGGCGAATACCTAGTCGATCTCGAAGTCTTTGTCGTTGTCACCAGAGCCCCTGACTAGCTGTCACTTCTGTTGGATGTCCATGGTAATTGATTATTCTGGTTTGAGACAATAGTCGGAGTAATTAAAAAATGTTCCTTCATAGCATCCGATGTATTGAGGAGGATGCCAATGCGGAGAAGGGCGATCTTTTTGTCGATATCAATAGCCTCTCAGGAACGCGACAATTCAAATTCACAGCCTCTCTGTGCAACAAGTGCTGGCACTGTTCTTCAAATTAATAGTTGCGTTATCTCGTGCGCATTGAAGAGACGTGAGTCTTACGATCTCTCTCGGCGCAACGAGCGCGCGACTTGTTCTTGAAATTAATAGTTGCGTTATCTCGTGCGCACTGGAGAGGCGTGTGTCTCGTTCGTACGACTCAGCGTCATACAAAAAAAAATACCGTCATTGATCTATACTACGCTACTGTCAGATTCCTCACGGTACTATGACGGCCTCGAAGATGATGTTCTTCATTTACTTCTTTTTCTTCTTTTTCTTCTTTTTCTTCTTTTTCTTCTTTTTCTTCTTTTTCTTCTTTTTCTTCTTTTTCTTCTTTTTCTTCTTTTTCTTCTTTTTCTTCTTTCAGCAGCATAAGTCAGACGCTCTAAATGAACATATGAATTATGTACAACTAGCCGTATCAAGATTTTTACTACGAACGATCATAAACAATTGAAGAATTTTTTAACACGAGGCATTTTTATCAATTTGATCGTAGCATTTTTTCATCGAAAAGAATTTTTTTGCATCCGATGTCAAAGAATTTTTCTTATCCTTCATCAAAGAATTTTATGTCATCAGTTTTTCATCGGAAATGTCAAAGAATTTTTACCAAAGAATTGTTTCTCATCGAAGAATTTTTTAGATTTTTTATCATCGAAATTTTTTCCGATTATTCTCATTAGCTAATTCTATTTCATCCCCGATTTTTTCTCATCAAAGAATTTTTCTCGTCAAAGAATTTTGTGCATCGAAGAAAGGAGTTATACACAACCAATCATATAAAGCTTTTTGCTACGAGCGATATTAAACAATTGAAGAATTTTTTATCAATTTCATCGTAGCATTTTTTCATCGAAAAGAATTTTATCTCATTCGGTGTCAAAGAATTTTTCTCATCCCTTAATGAATTTCAAAGAGTTTTTAGCATCGAAGAATTTTGTCATCAGATTTTTTCATCAAAATTTTTATCACCGATTTTTTTTCATCGGCAATGTCAAAGAATTTTTTCGCATCGAAGGAATTTTTCTTATCGAATGTCAAATATTTTTTTCGATTTTTTATCACCCAAATTTTTTGCGATTTTTCAACACTGAAATTTTTCTCATTAGCGACGGCGGCTATTTTCATCGGCGTATTTTTTCATCAAAGAATTTTTCTCATCAAAGAATTGTGTCAAAGAGCTTTTCTCATCCCTCATTGAATGTCAAAGAATTTTTTTTTTAGCAGCGAAGAATTTTGTGTCATCAAAAAATTTATCATTAAAACTTTTATCGCCGAAGATTTTCTCAACGGCAATGTCGAATAATTTTTTACCAAATAATGTTTTCTCATCGAAGAAATTTTTCTTATCGAACGTCCAAGAATTTTTTTTCATCGAATATCAAAGAGTTTCTTCGATTTTTTTTATCACCGAAATTTTTTACCGAATGTCAGAGTTTTTAGTATCGACGAATTTTGTGTCACCTGAGATATTTCTCATCGGTGAATTATTTTTTTTTATCGAAGAAGTTTTCGCGTAAAAAGCCAAAAAATGTTTTTCTCACCGCGCATCGAATGTCAAAGAGTTGTTAGCATGGCGGGTTTTGTATCATCAAAGATTTTTATCAATGAATTTTTCTTATCGAATGTCAGAATTTTTGGTATCGAAGAAGCTTCCGTCGTTAAGATTTTTTCATAAAAAATTTGTATCACCTAAGATTTTTTTTCATTGGTGAAATCTTTTTTATCGATGAATGTTTTCGCATCTCTCATCGACTGGAGAATTGTTTTCTCATCGAGTATCGAAGAGTTTTTTAGCATCAAAAAATTTTGTGTCATGAAAGTTTTTTCATACATTTTTTATTACCGAAGATTTTTTTCATCAGCGAATTCTTTTGTTATCGGAGAATTTTTTCTCATCAAATGTCAAAGAAATTTCTCTCATTGAATACCAAAGAATTTTTATCATCAAAGAATTTTTTCTCATCGAAGAAACTTTTCATCAAAGTATTTTTATCACCTAAGATTTTTCATTGGTGAATATTTTTTATCGAAGAATCCTTTTCTTATCGAGTTTCAGAGTTTTTAATATGGATGAAGTATGTCATCGAAAATTTGAATAACCTAAGATTTTTTTCATCCGCAAATTATTTTTATCGAAGAATTTTTTCTCGTCGAATATCAGAGTTTTCCACATCGAAAAATGCTGGGTCAGCGAAGATTCTTTTCATCAAAACATTTTTATCTCGTAAGATTTTTACATCAGTGATTATATTTTCTCATTAAATGTCAACGAATTTTTTCTCACTCCTCATCGAATGTCAAAGTTTTAGCATGGAAGATTTTTTCATCAAAAATTTTCATCACCAAACAGTTGTTTCATCGGCAAAGTCAAGTAATTTTTTACCAAAGCATTTTTTAACAAAGAATTTTTACCAAAGATTTTTTATCAAATAATTTTTTTCTTATCGGATGTCAAAGTTTTTATATTAAAGAAGAAGTTTTCGTCGCGAAGATTTTTCATCTAAAAATTTGTATCACCTAAATTTTTTCTCATCTCTCATCGTATGTTAAAGAGTTTATTCGTGTCATCCAAGATTTTTTCATAAAAAATTTTATCACCGAAGATTTCTTTCATTGACAGTGTCAAGGAATTGATCAACGGAGAAGTATTTTTCACCAAAGAATTTTTCACCAGCGAATTTTTTCTAATCGAAGAAATTTTTCTTATCGAATGTCAAAGTTTTTAACTTACGATTTTTCCTGCGCTGATAGTGCCTCTATGGTTGGCGGTGACGGTGCTGGTGAGCCTGTTGGCAATGACGGTGATGATGTCGATGATAATCCTGCTAATGGTGACGACGATTGGATCCTCTGCTGCAGTATAATCACAGTGCGTGTATTTGCCGTTACGTTCAGTATCACTAGCAAGTTATTAGGTGCTGATGGGGGCGTCCCTTGAACCTCAGATGCTTCCGCTTTCAACACAACCGCAGTGCGTTCGCCAGTCGCTATATTCGCCATCACTGATACTGATTCGCATCGCGCAGCCATTGTAACTTTTCATGTATTTTATCACCCAATATTTTTTTTATTGACAATGTCAAAGAATTGATCACCGAAGAATTTTTTACCAAAGCATTTTTCACCATCGAATTTTTTCTCACCGAAGAGATTATTCTTATTGAATGTCAAAATTTCGAAGAAGTTTCCGTTGCGAAGATGTTTTCATCAGAAAATTTGTGTTGCGTAAGATTTTTTCATCAGTGAATCTTTTTCGTCTCTCATCGTTCCGCTTTCAACGCAACAGTCCGTTCGCCTGTCGCAATATTCACAGCCACTCACACTGATTCGCACCGGGCAGCTATTGTAAATTTTCGTGCATTTAATCGCCGAAGATTTCTTTCATTTACAATGTCAAAGAATTGATTACCGAAGAATTGTTTATCAAAGAATTTTTCACCAGCGAATTTTTTCCTCATCGAGGATATTTTTCCTATCGAATATCAAAGTTTTTAATTTTGGAAGAAGTTCCCGTCGCGACGATGTTTTCATAAAAAAATTTGTGTCATTTAAGTTTATTTATCGTCGAAGAATTTTGTGTCATCGAAGACTTTTTTAAACAAAAAATGTTTATCACCGAAGATTTAACTTTCCAAGTCGGCACTAGCAGCAGTGTCACACCGAATAACTTGCGGCGTTAACGACACTCGGTCAACTGTTCGCGTAATGACCATTGCCTCGCCGCGAGCCTCTTCTACATCGCCGCGTGTCCTTACCCGCCCATCCCTCCAGACCCTTCCCTCATCATGTAGCTCTGCAAAGGCTGCAAAAGTGCAGCCTGCACTAAGAAGCGTTATCGCCGATACCTCTTATCCGCCATTTAATCCTTTTCATCAAGAGCGGCTATCTGTAACACCGATAGTTGCAGAATACCGTATTACATATTAAATGCAAATTTTTCCCTTTGAGTCATCACCAGGCTCAATTTCCCTAAACCCACGCCTTGCATTTATCGACGCATCTTTGCGCAAACGGACTACTTCGCAATTTGGTGTGGAAATTAGAAATCTAGCGATGCACGAATATGAGATTCTGATATCTCGAGGCACTGTAGACCAAGCGATGTCGAGGTTGTCCAGCAAAGATTTTGCTCGCAATATGATCCGTTGAATTCACTGCGACAACGGTCGTAAGATCATTTTTCAAAACGGAGTTAAACCAACGATGAGATCGAGAAAAATATTGGCACGAAGTATTCGAGATAAGATTGACTCTAATATTAAAAATAATGATATTAAGTAATAAGGTTTTTACACAAGTAAAATAAAAATGTATTTGTATGATTTCGCGTATTCGTTTGCATTGTTTATTTGATTGCGAAAGAACGAAAAAACGTAGGAACGAAGGAACGGCGATAAGTCGATTGGTGGCGTCGGGTTCAAAATAAATATTTTGATTTTTGGAAAAAAATTTTTTGCATTTTTTATCTTTAAGAAAATTAAAGTTGTGAAATTTTATGAAAAACTGGTTAAACTTTTGAAATGTTTTTGAAAAATTCCCGCAACGTTGACAAAATTCTCAAAAAATAGCACCGTCGCTGTTTACGAGCACATTTATTTAATAACACTCAAAATCACTAAGATAGGTCGGTGTGCGCCGGTCTCTTCCAGATCTTCTTCGTTTTCCGATCAGGGAGCTTGTTTTTTC
This sequence comes from Stenichneumon culpator, assembly GCA_964017025.1. NCBI lineage: Eukaryota > Metazoa > Arthropoda > Insecta > Hymenoptera > Ichneumonidae > Stenichneumon > Stenichneumon culpator. The sequence continues at coordinate 2,235,257 of OZ024781.1, read as the reverse complement.
CGACTGTTACTGGTTTACGGCCAGGGGGGCGTCTCATATATCGTATTCGGTGTACAAACCACATCTTGTAGCAAACAGGAGTAATCGGTAGAAACACCAATGGATCCGGAGGTGACGGCAGAAAATCAGCCTTCTGGAGACGGCACCGCTGCGTCTCCAATTTGGTAGCCGATCGTGCATCCTCTGTAACAAATAAATACCCTAACGTAAAGGTCTTTGGAGAATAAATTAAGGTAAACCTAGTACCGTCTGGCCAAACGTGAGTTTCAGAGAAACATTTAGAACGCTTCTCGACGGAATCAAATCGGAATTTCTTTCCGTCTGTTGCTGGCTTACGGCCAGGGGGGCGCCTCATATATCGTATTCGGTGTACAAACCACCTGTCGTAGCAAACAGGAGTAATCGGTAGAAACACCAATGGATCCGGAGGTGACGGCAGAAAATCAGCTTTTTGGAGACGGCACCGCTGCGTCTGTTGGAATATAGCTAAAAAACAATTGACGGTTTACCAGCCCTATGCAACGACAACTCTCTCGCTTATGTTTTGTCAAACATTTTTCCCTCACTTATCAACGTACATTCTACCGGAATGCATCGCTTGTAATCTTTTACTGATTAATTAAACTGTTAAACCAAACCTGCGTAACCATTTTCTACAGGTTATGGGCCCAGCAAGCAAAATAGTGCGATCTAAAATAATCGAGTAAAAGTTTATTGTGAAAGTTGATTGAGTCGGAAACAGAAATTTTTTATTTCTCGTACGGGGGAGATCTTTTATCAAGATCATCATGTCTACGATAAAGATTCCACCATTGAAGAAGGAGAACTACGACACGTGGAAAATCCACGTTCGAGCAATGCTCGTGAAAAACGATGCATGGGCTTACGTGAACGGCGAGAAAGTTAGACCCGAAGCAGCCGCCGATGCTGCCGAATGGAAGATCGCCGATGAAAAAGCCATGGCGGATTTAATTCTCGCCATAAGTGCTGAGGAATTGAAGCACGTCAATGGATGCACGACATCAGCTGAAGTTTGGACGAAATTGAAGAATCTTTACGAATCTGATGGACCAACGCGAAAGGCGATGCTGCTGGAAGAATTAATTCATCACAAGGCAAGTGATTCTCAAGATATGAGGGATTACGTGGCAAATTTCTTTGACACGATCAACAAATTGGAGGCTATGGAGATTAAAATCCCACAAGAAATGATCACCGTCCTTCTACTGGCGAGTCTGCCAGAATCATTCGAGTCATTTCGCGTAGCTATGAAATCGCGAAAAGAATTGGCTACTCCAGACGAATTAAAGATAAAAATATTGGACGAGTATCAAGCGAGAAAACGTGGGAACGACGAAAAATCGGAAGCGTTATTCACTACGAAGCCGCACGCAAAAGATGAAAAAACGAAACGAAGGTACTTCAGATTTAATTGTCATAATTGTGGCAAAAAGGGCCACATGGCAAAAGATTGTAGAATTTCAAAAAACGAAGAATCGAAAAGTAACCAAGTCACGAAATGCGCCGAAGTTGTCATGAAGGCTGTCGCCAATCGGGAAGAACGATGGTGTTTGGACTCCGGCGCATCTTCACACATGTGCAATGACAAGACGAAATTCGCAAACATAAAGGAGCCGTTGACACGTAAACTGAATTTAGCATCGAAGGATTCTACCTCCATCGATGGTGTCGGTACAGTGAAAATCGACGTAAACAAAAATCTTACAGCGAAGCTCGAAGATACTCTACACGTAAGTGATCTTCGTTCCAATTTAATATCCGTCGGGAAGATAACGGATCACGGGTTCGAAGTTAACTTTAACAAGACTGAAGCATCTGTTGTTGATCCAAAAACCAAAGAAAAGGTGATGGTTGCTAAAAGGAACGGAAGTTTGTACTTTCTAGAAGAATCTGCCGAAGAGGCAACAATAGCTCGAACTGGAGAATCAAGTTTACAGATGTGGCATGAAAAATTCGGTCACCTGAACGGAAAAGATCTGAAAGAATTAATTCAACAGAAGAAGATTCACGGAATTAATATCAAGGGCGAAGGAGAACTGGCTACTTGTGAAATCTGTATACAAGGTAAACAATCGCAGACTCCATTCAAAGAGTCGAGCACGGAATCAACAGATATTTTAGAGTTGATTCATTCCGATATTTGTGGACCGATGAGATCTGCATCTCTATCAGGCTCGAAATATTTTGTCACCTTCATAGATGACAAATCCAAATGGTGCGAAGTTTATTTCTTGAAAGCAAAAAGCGAATTATTCGATAAATTCGTAGAATTCAAAGCCGAAGTTGAGAAACAAACCGGAAAGAAAATAAAAATTCTGAGATCCGACAACGGCGGCGAATATCGCAGTAAGAAGTTTGAAGATTACCTAAAGAAAGAAGGAATTCAACATCAACGAACCGTGGAATATACGCCACAACAAAACGGTGTTGCAGAGCGCAAGAATCGTACGTTAGTTGAGATGGCGCGTTGCATGCTACTCCAATCAAAACTTTCATCGAATTTTTGGGCAGAAGCTATCTACACTGCGACGTACATCCGAAATAGATGTCCATCGAGAAGTCTAAACGGCGAGACACCGCATAAAGCTTGGCTAGGAAGAATACCGACTGCCATATATTTCCAAAAATTCGGAGTAAAAGCGTACATGCTGGACAAAACGACGAAAGGGAAATTCGATTCCAGATCGATTGAATGCGTTTTTGTCGGTTACTCAACGGAGTCAAAAGCTTACAGACTCTGGGATCCGAAATCAAGAAAAATCAGAATTAGCCGAGACGTCAGATTTCTTGACGAATTTCAGGTCGCAGCAGAATCCCAGATAGCACCTGAAGAGATAGAAATTTCTTTCGAACCGTTGCAAAGAAATAGCGTGGAGATCCCAGCAGTAAATCAACCAGAAGATCAAGAAGACCAAGAAGATCAAGAAGATCAAGAAGATCAAGGAGACCAAGAAGATCAAGGAGACCAAGAAGATCAAGAAGATCGAGAAGATACACGAGAAAACGATCGAGAGGACGATCGAGAAGATAGACGAGAAAATTTATCGGAGACTGCTAGCGAGCAGCAAATCGAACAAAAAATGAAGATTGGACCAGGACGACCGAAACTATTGCGAACAGGATGTAGAGGACGTCCAAAGAAACTTTACAATATGATTCCTGACGATTCTGAAGAAGCCATACTTCAACAAGAAATCGATATTCCGCAAGAAGAGTTCTACGACGCGAATGAATTCGCCGGAATGATCGAAGACGATGACCCAGCGACGATAAAAGAAGCAATGTCATCACAATACGCCGACGAATGGAAGGAAGCAGTTCTACGAGAATATGAAGCTTTATTAAAAAATGGTACTTGGACTCTCGTAGATTACCCAAAAGGAAGAAAGATCGTTGGATCGAAATGGGTACTGAGGACCAAATTCCGATCGGACGGGACAATTGAACGTCGAAAAGCACGTTTAGTGGCTAAGGGTTTCACCCAAGAGTGCTACGTGGATTATCACGAAACGTTTGCCCCAGTTACTCGAGCCAGTTCGATTCGCACCGTCATGGGACTGGCAGCGGAACTTGATCTTGAAATCCAGCAATTGGATTTCGTTAGTGCATACCTGAATGGCGAACTCGAAGAAGAAATCTTTATGGATTTTCCAGAAGGTTTGTCGATGATACTTGATCCACAAGATCTACCGACGAACAAAGTGTGTCTTTTAAAAAAGTCGATTTACGGATTGAAACAATCGGGACGACAATGGTATCGTAAACTGGATCTGCGACTAAAAGAACTCGGAATGAAATCATCCGACGCCGATACTTGCGTCTATATATACAAGAGAAATAAGAAATTAACGATAGTTCTGATCTACGTCGACGATCTGATCATTGCGTCAAACGATAAAGAAAAGACGGAAGAATTGAAAAAATGTCTATCAAAATCCTTCGAGATGAAAGATCTAGGCAAAATTCATTACTGTTTGGGTCTGGAATTCTCTCAAAACGACGAAACGAAGACCATCCGCATGACTCAAAAGAAATATATTCAGAATGTACTTCAACGATTCAACATGGAAGATTGTAAGACAGTAGCAAGTCCTATGAATCCCGCTGTAAAGTTGACGAAGAAGATGAGTCCGGTCTCTGACATCGAGAAGAAAGCGATGGAGAAGATCCCCTACAGAAACCTTGTTGGATCATTAATGTATCTCGCAACGTCTACACGTCCAGATATAGCCTATCCTGTGAGTGCTCTCAGCCAGTTCAACGAAAATCCAGGCGAAGAACACTGGAAAGCCGCAAAGCGCATTCTTAGATATTTAAAAGGGACTCAAGATTTGGGTTTGACTTTTGAAAAAACCAAGAAGGAACTGATTGGCTATGCAGATGCTGATTGGGCTGCTAATACTGACGACCGAAGATCCTATACCGGTTTTGTTTTTAAATTGGCAGGAGCAGCGATAAACTGGTCATCACGAAAACAAAAAACCGTAGCATTGTCAACAGCCGAAGCCGAGTACATGGCCTTAGGAGAAGCTTCGAAAGAAGCAATTTATTTGCGCAAGTTCCTTTCCGAGTTCGTACAAGTTTTTGGAGCAACGAAACTTTTGTGCGATAACCAAAGCGCTGGATTGATTGTCAAAAATCCCGTCTTTCATGAACGAATGAAACACATTGATATTCGGTATCATTTCGTACGGGAAGTTGTCCAACGGAACGAGCTAAAAATCGAATATATCCCGACGGATCAGATGCCTGCCGATATGTTAACGAAAGGGTTAACAGCCCCAAAACATCTCAAGTGTATTGAGGCGCTCGGATTGAAATGAATCTATTGCGCATTTATTCGATGTGTAATTGTATTTTACGGGGGAGTGTTGGAATATAGCTAAAAAACAATTGACGGTTTACCAGCCCTATGCAACGACAACTCTCTCGCTTATGTTTTGTCAAACATTTTTCCCTCACTTATCAACGTACATTCTACCGGAATGCATCGCTTGTAATCTTTTACTGATTAATTAAACTGTTAAACCAAACCTGCGTAACCATTTTCTACAGCGTCTCCAATTTGATAGCAGATCGTGCATCCTCTATAACAAATAAATACCCTAACGTAAAGGACTTTGGAGAATGAATTAAGGTAAACCTAGTACCGTCTGGCCAAACGTGAGTTTCAGAGAAACATTTCGAACGATTCTCGACGGGATCAAATCTGAAAAAAAACCAATGTAGACTGAGAAGATTGATTTTCGCATGATAATAATTCCGACATGTTTTCCAGGGCTAATAGGATTTTTTTCTGCGTGTTAAAATGTTTGAACTGTGTTTGCGAATCCAAAAATTCTAATTTTGCAAAAACCCAATTTTCATTATTTTTCACGCATTTTTCAAAAATAAAAGAAAAATGTCATCGGCGATTTGTAATTATTATTATTATGCTAAATCAATCTTTTCTTTACCTTCTACATGCTTCGTTTTTCAAATTTTATCCTATTGAGAAGGGCTCGATATTTGCTGTGAAAACGCACGTTTGTTGTTTAGGAATTTTTCCACCTAAAAGGCTATGTGTGTTTAGACACAAATGCGAGCTTTTATGATTTACGTATAGTCGGAGGGCTCCGAAAAAGGAAAAAAAATTCTATGATAGCTACTAGATTTGTCATGTCTTAATAGATTGATTTACTTACGTAAATGGTGACCGGGGGTATGCGCTACGTCTTTCTCCTTCTCTCGAGGGTCTTGTTCCTCTTCTGCTACTACCAGCTCTTCCTTCACGAGGCTCAGATCAATTCCGTACTCCATTTTTTCTTAACACTTCACTTAACTTCTTTGACTTCTATAATCGGTCGCTTCTTGATACGGAATGGCTACAGCATTTCATCTTTTCCAGCTCGAGTCCTTAACTACCCCCATTATTTTGACCACACCACTAATCTTTACCATGAAATTCAATCCCCATTGACGCACTATGCCGCCGTGTTAATTCAGCCGTTTCGCAATCACAGCCACGGAGACTCGATCGTAACTCTCGTAACTAGCGTTCTACGACGCCACTCTCGTTCCGACCGCCGATCGCGCATCCCGTCACACATGAAATGCGTTCAAAATAATAATTAAAAAACATCCATTCATCCAACCAGGCCCTACGGAGTCGCCTTGTGTGAGTCCGAGCGAGCGAGCTGCATCAACTTATATAGCCACGCTACAGGGATAAGAAAAATTATTTTCGATGAAAAAATGCTAGGATGAAATTGATAAAAATTCCTCGCGTTAAAAAATTGTTCAATTGTTTATCATCGTTCGTAGTAAAAATCCAAAAGGCTGATTTTCTGCCGTCACCTCCGGATCCATTGGTGATTCTATCCATTACTCCTGTTTGCTACAAGATGTGGTTTGTACACCGAATACGATATATGAGACGCCCCCCTGGCCATAAACCGGCAACAGTCGGAAAAAACAGGCTCCCTGATCGGAAAACGAAGAAGATCTGGAAGAGAGCGGCGCACACCGACCTATCTTAGTGATTTTGAGTGTTATTAAGTAAATGTGCTCGTAAACAGCGACGGTGCTATTTTTTGAGAATTTTGTCTACGTTGCGGGAATTTTTCAAAAACATTTCAAAAGTTTAACCAGTTTTTCATAAAATTTCACAACTTTAATTTTCTTAAAGATAAAAAATGCAAAAAATTTTTTTCCAAAAATCAAAATATTTATTTTGAACCCGACGCCACCAATTGACTTATCGTCATTCCTTCGTTCTTACGTCTTTTCGTTCTTTCGCAATCAAATAAACAATGCAACCGAATACGCGAAATCATACAAATACATTTTTATTTTACTTGTGTAAAAACCTCATTACTTAAAATAATTATTTTTAATATTAGAGTCAATCTTATCTCGAATACTTCGTGCCAATATTTTTCTCGATCTCATCGTTGGTTTAACTCCGTTTTGAAAAATGGTCTTACGACCATTGTCGCAGTGAATTCAACGGATCATATTGCGAGCAAAATCTTTGCTGGACAACCTCGACATCGCTTGGTCTACAGTGACTCGAGATATCAGAATCTCATATTCGTGCATCGCTAGATTTCTAATTTCCACACCAAATTGCGAAGTAGTCCGTTTGCGTAAAGATGCGTCGATAAATGCAAGGCGTGGGCTTAGAGAACTTGAGCCTGGTGATGACTCAAAGAGAAAAATTGGCATTTAATATGTAATACGGTATTCTGCAACTATCGGTGTTACTGATAGCCGCTCTTGATGAAAAGGATTAAATGGCGGATAAGAGGTATCGGCGATAACGCTTCTTAGTGCAGGCTGCACTTTTGCTGCCTTTGCAGAGCTACATGGTGAGGGAAGGGTCTGGAGGGATGGGCGGGTAAGGACACGCGGCGATGTAGAAGAGGCTCGCGGCGAGGCAATAGTTATTACGCAAACAGTTGACCGAGTGTCATTAACGCCGCAAGTTATTCGGTGTGACACTGCTAGTGCCGACTTGGAAAGTTAAATCTTCGGTGATAAACATTTTTTGTTGAAAAAAGTCTTCGATGACACAAAATTCTTCGACGATAAAAAAACTTATATGACACAAATTTTTTGATGAAAACATCGTCGCGACGGGAACTTCTTCCAAAATTAAAAACTTTGATATTCGATAGGAAAAATATCCTCGATGAGGAACAAATTCGCTGGTGAAAAATTCTTTGATAAAAAATTCTTCGGTAATCAATTCTTTGACATTGTCAATGAAAGAAATCTTCGGCGATTAAATGCACGAAAATTTAGAATGGCTGCCCGGTGCGAATCAGTGTGAGTGGCTGTGAATATTGCGGCTGGCGAACGAACTGTTGCGTTGAAAGCGGATCGATGAGAGACGAGAAAGATTCACTGATGAAAAAATCTTACGCAACACAAATTTTTTGATGAAAACATCTTCGCAACGGAAACTTCTTCGAAATTTTGACATTCAATAAGAATAATCTCTTCGGTGAGAAATATTCGATGGTGAAAAATGCTTTGGTAAAAAATTCTTCGGTGATCAATTCTTTGACATTGTCAATGAAAAAAATATTGGGTGATAAAATACATGAAAAGTTACAATGGCTGCGCGGTGCGAATCAGTATCAGTGATGGCGAATATAGCGACTGGCGAACGCACTGCGGTTGTGTTGAAAGCGGAAGCATCTGAGGTTCAAGGGCCGCCCCATCAGCACCTAATAACCTGCTAGTGATACTGAACGTAACGGCAAATACACGCACTGTGATTATACCGCAGCAGAGGATCCAATCGTCGTCACCATTAGCAGGATTATCATCGACATCATCACCGTCATTGCCAACAGGCTCACCAGCACCGTCACCGCCAACAACGGAGGCACTATCAGCGCAGGAAAAATCGTAAGTTAAAAACTTTGACATTCGATAAGAAAAATTTCTTCGATTCGAAAAAATTCGCTGGTGAAAAATTCTTTGGTGAAAAATACTTTTTCGGTGATGAATTCCTTGACACTGTCAATGAAAGAAATCTTCGGTGATAAAATTTTTTATGAAAAAATCTTCGATGACACGAATAAACTCTTTGACATACGATGAGAGATGAGAAAAAATTTAGGTGATACAAATTTTTAGATGAAAAATCTTCGCGACGAAAACTTCTTCTTTGATATAAAAACTTTGACATCCGATAAGAAAAAAATTATTTGATAAAAAATCTTTGGTAAAAATTCTTTGGTAAAAATTCTTTGTTAAAAAATGCTTTGGTAAAAAATTACTTGACTTTGCCGATGAAAGAACTGTTTGGTGATGAAAATTTTTGATGAAAAAATCTTCCATGCTAAAACTTTGACATTCGATGAGGAGTGAGAAAAAATTCGTTGACATTTAATGAGAAAATATAATCACCGATGTAAAAATCTTACGAGATAAAAATGTTTTGATGAAAAGAATCTTCGGTGACCCAGCATTTTTCGATGTGGAAAACTCTGATATTCGACGAGAAAAAATTCTTCGATAAAAATAATTTGCGGATGAAAAAAATCTTAGGTTATTCAAATTTTCGATGACGTACTTCATCCATATTAAAAACTCTGAAATTCGATAAGAAAAGGATTCTTCGATAAAAAATATTCACCAATGAAAAATCTTAGGTGATAAAAATACTTTGATGAAAAGTTTCTTCGATGAGAAAAAATTCTTTGATGATAAAAATTCTTTGGTATTCAATGAGAGAAATTTCCTTGACATTTGATGAGAAAAAATTCTCCGATAACAAAAGAATTCGCTGATGAAAAAAATCTTCGGTAATAAAAAATGTATGAAAAAACTTTCATGACACAAAATTTTTTGATGCTAAAAAACTCTTCGATATTCGATGAGAAAACAATTCTCCAGTCGATGAGAGATGAGAAAACATTCATCGATAAAAAAGATTTCACCAATGAAAAAAAATCTTAGGTGATACAAATTTTTTATGAAAAAATCTTAACGACGGAAGCTTCTTCGATACCAAAAATTCTGACATTCGATAAGAAAAATTAATTGGTAAAAATCTTTGATGATACAAAACCCGCCATGCTAACAACTCTTTGACATTCGATGCGCGGTGAGAAAAACATTTTTTGGCTTTTTACGCGAAAACTTCTTCGATAAAAAAAAAATAATTCACCGATGAGAAATATCTTAGGTGACACAAAATTCGTCGATACTAAAAACTCTGACATTCGGTAAAAAATTTCGTTGATAAAAAAAATCGAAGAAACTCTTTGATATTCGATGAAAAAAAATTCTTGGACGTTCGATAAGAAAAATTTCTTCGATGAGAAAACATTATTTGGTGAAAAATTATTCGACATTGCCGTTGAGAAAATCTTCGGCGATAAAAGTTTTAATGATAAATTTTTTGATGACACAAAATTCTTCGCTGCTAAAAAAAAAATTCTTTGACATTCAATGAGGGATGAGAAAAGCTCTTTGACACAATTCTTTGATGAGAAAAATTCTTTGATGAAAAAATACGCCGATGAAAATAGCCGCCGTCGCTAATGAGAAAAATTTCAGTGTTGAAAAATCGCAAAAAATTTGGGTGATAAAAAATCGAAAAAAATATTTGACATTCGATAAGAAAAATTCCTTCGATGCGAAAAAATTCTTTGACATTGCCGATGAAAAAAAATCGGTGATAAAAATTTTGATGAAAAAATCTGATGACAAAATTCTTCGATGCTAAAAACTCTTTGACATTCATTAAGGGATGAGAAAAATTCTTTGACACCGAATGAGATAAAATTATTTTCGATGAAAAAATGCTACGATGAAATTGATAAAAAATTCTTCAATTGTTTAATATCGCTCGTAGCAAAAAGCTTTATATGATTGGTTGTGTATAACTCCTTTCTTCGATGCACAAAATTCTTTGACGAGAAAAATTCTTTGATGAGAAAAAATTCGGGGATGAAATAGAATTAGCTAATGAGAATAATCGGAAAAAATTTCGATGATAAAAAATCTAAAAAATTCTTCGATGAGAAACAATTCTTTGGTAAAAAAATTCTTTGACATTTCCGATGAAAAACTGATGACATAAAATTCTTTGATGAAGGATAAGAAAAATTCTTTGACATCGGATGCAAAAAAATTCTTTTCGATGAAAAAATGCTACGATCAAATTGATAAAAATGCCTCGTGTTAAAAAATTCTTCAATTGTTTATGATCGTTCGTAGTAAAAATCTTGATACGGCTAGTTATACATAATTCATATGTTCATTTAGAGCGTCTGACTTATGCTGCTGAAAGAAGAAAAAGAAGAAAAAGAAGAAAAAGAAGAAAAAGAAGAAAAAGAAAAAAAAGAAGAAAAAGAAGAAAAAGAAGTAAATGAAGAACATCATCTTCGAGGCCGTCATAGTACCGTGAGGAATCTGACAGTAGCGTAGTATAGATCAATGACGGTATTTTTTTTTGTATGACGCTGAGTCGTACGAACGAGACACACGCCTCTCCAGTGCGCACGAGATAACGCAACTATTAATTTCAAGAACAAGTCGCGCGCTCGTTGCGCCGAGAGAGATCGTAAGACTCACGTCTCTTCAATGCGCACGAGATAACGCAACTATTAATTTGAAGAACAGTGCCAGCACTTGTTGCACAGAGAGGCTGTGAATTTGAATTGTCGCGTTCCTGAGAGGCTATTGATATCGACAAAAAAGATCGCCCTCCTCCGCATTGGCATCCTCCTCAATACATCGGATGCTATGAAGGAACATTTTTTAATTACTCCGACTATTGTCTCAAACCAGAATAATCAATTACCATGGACATCCAACAGAAGTGACAGCTAGTCAGGGGCTCTGGTGACAACGACAAAGACTTCGAGATCGACTAGGTATTCGCCGTCGTGATAGAAAGAGAGGATGGGACAGAAGGTTACGAGTCGTTTAAAATTCTGGTATACTTTCACAAATATTGACATTTCCGGCACCCTGGTCGTGCATAAACGGAAGTATATCCGGAAAGTGAGAGTAGGGAAAATGTTAAACCTTGCGAAAGTATAACGGGATTTTTGAACGTCCCGTAACGTTCTGCCTTCTATCCCCTTTCTCTCTCGCCGACGAATACCTCGTCGATCTCGAAGTCTGTGTCGTTGTAACTCGAAGCCTTGACAAATTGTCACTTCTCTTGAATACCCGTTCTGAGTGATCGTTCTGGCTTGAGACAATCGCCGGAGCAATTACAAAATTTCCTTTATTGCATCCGATTATTGTGGGTGAAGTCAGCGCGGAGTAGCCCGGTCCTTTTGCCGATATGAACCTCTTGTTTGGAACGCCTCGATTCAAAGCCACCATCAAGCACAATTCGAAAATTGTTCGAGGGCGCCAACATTCGATACGACATTTGCATCATTGATTCTGGCACGTATTGCCAAAATCGTTCTTATTTTTGTTGCAATTTTCTTTCTGCACATGCAAACAATTGATGAGACAAAAAATCAACGCATAAGGATTTTCTACTGCAAGAAAATCACTCTTTGATCGAATATAAGAGTTGCAAAGTACGACCGAAATAAATTTGTCTATACGACAGATAATTAAATTAAATTTTTGGTGTAATTTTCTTTCTCTACATGTAATTGCTGAGATCAAAAATCAACTCATAAGTGTTTTTACGGCGAGAAAATAACCATTTGAGGGAATATAAGAGTTGCAAAGTACGATTGAAATATGTATGTCTATACAATAGGTGATAAAATTACAGACCGGTCTCTACATTCAATTAATGAGGCAAAAAAATCGATTCATAAAGAATTTCTAGGACGAGAAAAAAATTGTCTTTTAACCAATGTAAGAGTCGAGAAGTACGAATGAAATAAGTCTGTCCATGCGCCAGATAATAAAATTATTAACGCTTATTCACTTTTAGTTACCGTTGCCTGCACTTATTTGATATCTTTGATTCCCCTGTGATAAATCATTTTTTTTCTCAGTTTCTCCTTTTCGTTAGCACGCAAATAACTCATAAACCCGCCATTTATGCGTTCGTCGCAACAAGAAAAAATCGTGCGCGCATCGCACAAATTAATACGGGGCTCATATTCACCGCTTGGCCTTCGGACATTGATCACATTCGCCGCTTGGGCGAATTACAGCTGTTAACTTTCGGCCATATCGGCACGACGGCACGCGCCTCCTGATATTTGATATAACGCAGACGCAGACAAGTCTCTTAGCGGATACCGGCAGCGCCGGAAACAGAATTTTTTTCTAATCGCACGTTTGTCGTACCGCGAAATATTCGTGCGAGTTGCATCATCTGGACATTTTCACCAGCACCTTCGCTTGGCATTCATCTGGGGTTCATATTCGGCTACCTGTGGAGACGGTAAATCACAGGTAATATTATAATATAAGCCGTCGCCGCCACGATGAGCCCAGTCTCCTCGCGGGAGCCGTCAGCACAGCATCGTTAATAACAATAGTAGAGTCGCCTCTCCCTCTCCCTCTCCCTCTCCCTCTCCCTCTCCCTCTCCCTCTCCCTCTCCCTCTCCCTCTCCCTCTCCCTCTCCCTCTCCCTCTCCCTCTCCCTCTCCCTCTCCCTCTCCCTCTCCCTCTCCCTCTCCCTCTCCCTCTCCCTCTCCCTCTCCCTCTCCCTCTCCCTCTCCCTCTCCCTCTCCCTCTCCCTCTCCCTCTCCCTCTCCCTCTCCCTCTCCCTCTCCCTCTCCCTCTCCCTCTCCCTCTCCCTCTCCCTCTCCCTCTCCCTCTCCCTCTCCCTCTCCCTCTCCCTCTCCCTCTCCCTCTCCCTCTCCCTCTCCCTCTCCCTCTCCCTCTCCCTCTCCCTCTCCCTCTCCCTCTCCCTCTCCCTCTCCCTCTCCCTCTCCCTCTCCCTCTCCCTCTCCCTCTCCCTCTCCCTCTCCCTCTCCCTCTCCCTCTCCCTCTCCCTCTCCCTCTCCCTCTCCCTCTCCCTCTCCCTCTCCCTCTCCCTCTCCCTCTCCCTCTCCCTCTCCCTCTCCCTCTCCCTCTCCCTCTCCCTCTCCCTCTCCCTCTCCCTCTCCCTCTCCCTCTCCCTCTCCCTCTCCCTCTCCCTCTCCCTCTCCCTCTCCCTCTCCCTCTCCCTCTCCCTCTCCCTCTCCCTCTCCCTCTCCCTCTCCCTCTCCCTCTCCCTCTCCCTCTCCCTCTCCCTCTCCCTCTCCCTCTCCCTCTCCCTCTCCCTCTCCCTCTCCCTCTCCCTCTCCCTCTCCCTCTCCCTCTCCCTCTCCCTCTCCCTCTCCCTCTCCCTCTCCCTCTCCCTCTCCCTCTCCCTCTCCCTCTCCCTCTCCCTCTCCCTCTCCCTCTCCCTCTCCCTCTCCCTCTCCCTCTCCCTCTCCCTCTCCCTCTCCCTCTCCCTCTCCCTCTCCTCTACATTTCATACTGCGTCCTCCGATTCATGGCTAGACGTGTGCATATTGGATAGCCCCGAAAAACTCGGTTCTTTTAATAAATCCGATAGTCCGTTCATTGCGGGTCACGATTTATTGGATATCACTTATTCGATTGACAACTCTCCCTTGGAGCAGCGGTCACTTATAAGGAGGGACCTAAGAGGATTTAATTCGGCTACTTTTCTTCAATCTCTCAACGCTAATCTCCCGTCTCTCGACACTCGTGACTTAGTAAGTTCCTCCGAAGGCGTCGGCGCATATGCTCTTTCTCTATCGGAGGTGATAGCTAGGACGTTTGACTCACATGCTCCCATGTGCTCGTTCAGTGTTAAGAGGCCACCTGCGCCGTGGTTAACAGATGAGCTCAAAGATCGTATTCGGAACCGCAACACCTTATACAAACAAGCCAAGCGATCGAACTCTCTACTTGGCTACGCGATTTACAGGCATGTCAGGAACGAGCTTAACAAAGATATCAAGCAAGCCAAAAGTGATTATCAGTTTGAGCTTTTAGGGAATATTCAGGACCCGAACCGGATGTGGAAGGAGCTAGCGCGATTAGGTCTTGTCAAAACGTCCTTAACTTCACCTTTGCGATTTTTACGGCTGATGAACTTAACCAATTCTTCGCTTCGGTCGTGAACTCACAACTACCTTGTACTTACAATCAAGTCTGCACTGAGCTTGCACTTACTCCAGAATCCCTGCCCTCGTTCTCACTCAGGGAAGTTACCCTGAACGATCTTCAAACAGCGCTTCAGCTCTCGAAGAGCGGTTCGCTCTCTTCAGGCTCTGACCACATTTCTCCTTTTTGTATCAGGCAGGCTTATCCCAGTATCCTACTACATCTCTTGGCACTTTTCAATTACTCGATCAATTATTCGCATTTTCCCACTATCTGGAAGCAGGCCTTCATCAGACCTTTGTGCAAGATTCGCACTCCGCTGAGTCCTTCCGACACTCGCCCAATAGCCAATCTCTCAGAACTCTCAAAGATTTTCGAGAGAATAGTGCACAAGCAAATCGTCACTTTCATCTCCGACAATAACTTGCTAGACTCCAGGCAATCGGGATACCGTCCAGGGTTCAGCACTCAGTCCGCTCTGTTGCGTGTCACGGACGACATTCGGAGAGGTATTGAATCCAAAAACTTAACCATACTAATTCTCTTTGACTTCAGTAAGGCATTCGTTACCGTCTCTCATGTTCGCCTACTCACCAAGCTTAAAACCTTTGGTTTCTCTGATGCTACGTTGGACTGGTTCTTCTCGTACCTTTCAGGACGGACGCAGGCTGTTGTCGACGACCACAACTGTTTGTCTCAGTGGCAACCAGTCACCTCAGGAGTTCCTCAGGGGTCGGTTCTCGGTCCTCTCCTATTCTCACTTTTTATCAACGATATAAGTAAATCGCTTAGATATTCGAATCATATGATTTTCGCCAATGATACGCAAATCTACCTCAGTTGTCCACCCCGGCAATTGCAGTGGGGTCTCGACAGGATAGCATCGGACGCCACGGCTATCTTTAATTACGCCAACGCCAATGGTCTTAAGTTAAACCTATCGAAATCCAAGGTAATGATCCTCGGGAGCGATGCTTATGTTCGCGATATCGATATACGTAGTCTCCCGGCGATAAACATCAGTAACACCGATCTACCATACGTCAACGAAGTTCGTAATCTTGGGGTTATCATGAGTGCTAATCTGACCTGGAACAGCCATGTCGGTCTCATTTCACAAAAAGTTCATTTCACACTCCATAAGCTCAAAACCCACAGGCATTCTCTGTCGCGGCAATTACGAATCAAGCTTGTCACCACGCTGATATTTCCTCTTATAGATTATTGCTGTATTGTCTACCATAGTGTCACTAATGAGCTGGATGGTAAACTACATATGCTTATAAATTGCGGAATTAGGTTCATTTTCGACCTTAGTCGGGACGTTCACATAACGCCCTATAGGCAACAATTACGCTGGCTTTCTGTTAGAAATCGTCGGTTGTATTTCCTTGGTGCATATGCCTTTCGAATTCGGAGGGGCGAAGAAATTTCGTATCTGCAAGAATTATTCTCACCTAGGAACCCCGACATTCGTACTTCGGCTCGAGCAATATCGTCAGAATATTTCCACATCCCATTGCATCGGACTGCCACGTATCGCAACTCTTTCCAGTTGTCCGCGATTTATTTGTGGCATTCTTTGCCTAACACCATCACTGGCGCACAGTCTCTTCCCTTGTACAAAACTATGCTTTTTAACTATCTATTTGATCTCGAAACTGCTACAGTCTAATGCCGAGTTGTGCCCAGAAGTTATTGATACCGTAACACCAATTAGAGCAGGTCGATCTAAAGCGTAGTTTTAGTTTTAGTTATTTTTATTGTATCAATTTCAAACCACTACATAAATTTTGTTTTCTTTTGCTTCCTCATAGAGGAAGCTTTGTGATGGTGAAAAAAAAATTTTCGCGATTTTAATGAAAACGTGTTCAGAATGTTCCAAAACATCGAAAAATCACATTTAGAAAAAATGTCCGGATGTGTGTGTGCGTGTGTGTGTGTGTGTGTGTGTGTGTGTGTGTGTGTGTGTGTGTGTGTGTGTGTGTTTTTCTCTGGGTAGGTGGAAAAATGCATTTACGCATACCGGCAGTGTTGCCGGTAGTGTGGGACTCCTCCTCGTAAGGCCCTACCCACTAAAAACCACCTCCCTGCTCTCCTACTACCCTCGCGGAACCGCCGTCAGGCACTACTTCGCGAGGGAGCATTTGGCTGTTGCCCGTCCTCCTACTCTTCTCGTCTTCCTCTCTCCTCTAACCGAAGTTTTTTTATGATGACAGTTGCAAAACTCCCAACCGCATCCCATCGCTTCTGCGAGACCAGCATCTGGCCGACTATTGTCTCAGGTGATGGCTGGATCTCGAGCAGCCGATGAAGGGCTTCTCTCTCTTCCTGGAAGCGCGGACAGCCTGTTATATCCGCAGAAACTCAGTTATCTACTCTGGGTTTTGCGGGAGAGCCGTTAGCTCTTATGATTCGGGATTTATCCAGTTAAGGGTTAGAACCCAAGAGAATTATAATCGCACGATTTATTATTTATTATAGTTTATTAGAGAAATCTTCCAAATAGTTTATTACAATAATGTTCATTAAAGTTTATTACAGAAATCTTCCAAATTAGAGTTTATTACCAATCGTATCGAGTACACCTTGTACAGTGGTCTTCCCGTGGAAGAACTTGTCCGAACTAGTAGTATCACTTACTACCGAATTGCGTGCCCTTGCACAAGTAATTGTTACGTGAATCGTAATGTAACTAACAAAACGTAACCAACAAAACGTAACAAGCAAAACGTAACCAACCGTACAGAATCAGGAGTTCCGAAGAGACTAGTGGGTGCCTGCTCTCGGTTCCCTATATATGGATGGAAGAGCAGGCACGTCAGCTTAATTTTAGTCGATGTCAGATATTTCGTCAGATTGCTAATTGTTTAAACAATTCTCGTTTCCGGGTAGAATACAATATCGTCAATAATTTCCCAATAGCTGACTCAGCAATTCCTGAGCTGATGCGTTACTTGCCGAGTCGCTCGCGATTGCCTAAATGCTGCGTTAGGTGTCAAGTTACACGCGTTTGCTTAAATGCTGACTCGACTGTACGGTGGATTTCGTTATTATTTCGCAATGACGCGCGGTCGTCGCCTGCAGCTGCATACCTCGATTCCAGTGCAATGACCTTGCCTTAATAATCGAGGTATTGAAATATCCGGGGTACAACATCCCTCCCCCCTAAAAAGAAAAGAAATCTGATTTCTTTTCGCTCGACTCCGGCGAGCTTTATTTTTTACGACTCTTGTACCCCGTGCATTGCTCATCTATTATCTATTAGTGTGCCGGTTTACCGGTTAATTAAGTTTTACACACAATTCTACAACAAAATTTAGCACGATTACTTCAGGCGAAGTCTCAAACATGTGCCTATTTGCGGCATTTATTCTTGCCCTTGCGGTGGTTGCACCACCCGATTTCTGCGTCTGGCCGTTTCCTTCCGGCTGAATCTATGTCGCCTGTTATCGCCGTTAATGCTGTGTCGAGCTCGTCGATCCATCGAACTCCTTGCATATTTCCTGAAGCGAGTTTTCTTCCTCCTGTGTGACGCGTGAAACGTCCATGCCCTGACTTAACGTTTCGATTCCGCATTTATTTGGCGAGTCAGGACGACGAGTACTGTGTGCAGCTCTTCTGTTGACGCTAGCTCCTCGAGTGTGACTGTGGGTCGGTTGATGACCCGAAGCATGCCTTGATCTTGATTTTATGTTACAGCACGGCTGTTACTTTTCCGATAATAAATTTCGTCCCCCGGAAATTTTCGAAAGTAACCCTTTTTTCGTGTATTATGCGAATTTCAGTATATATATATATTTTTTTTTCTTCTTTTTTCCTTTGCTGTGAAGCCTTATCGAATCCAGTGACCGTTCCAATTTTTTTTTCCGACCCTTCTACGTGGGTACGTCGACGGTACACTTGTACCAAGGCGTATTTCCCTCGGTGCCGTTGTTCTCTTGCCGTTGCCAGGCTCTCGTTCGTCGATCTTGGCAGCCTCTGATTCTTCGCAGATCCTTGCGATGGCGGTATTCCCTCTTCACATGTGTGTTTGCCGAATTCTCAATTTGTTTTCCAGCCGCTCGGGCTCTTCGTCGATTCTCAGATTGACGGGGTTTTCCCAGCCGTACCGGCTCTTCGCCAATTCGTGGATTGACGGATTTCACTTCGACATCTCGGTGTCGCTCGTCAACTCTCAAGTTGGCGGGTCTCTCTTCATCGCCGATCCCCTGGATGGCGGATACTTCGTTAGCAGCTCTGTGCTCTTCGTCGATCTTCCTGATGACGGATTCCTCATCATCGCCGATCCTCGGGATGGCGGATACTTTGTCAGCAGCTCCGTGCTCTTCGTCGATCTTCCTGATGACGGATTCCTCTTCGTCCCCGATCCTCGGGATGGCGGATACTTTGTCAGCAGCTCTGTGCTCTTCGTCGATCTTCCTGATGACGGATTCCTCTTCGTCCCCGATCCTCGGGATGGCGTATATTTCGTCAGCAGCTCTGTGCTCTTCGTCGATCTTCCTGATGACGGATTCCTCTTCGTCCCCGATCCTCGGGATGGCGTATATTTCGTCAGCAGCTCTGTGCTCTTCGTCGATCTTCCTGATGACGGATTCCTCTTCGTCGCCAATCCTCTGGATTTCTTTCGGTTTGGATACTTCCAAAGTGTTGATGTAGGCCTTCCTTATGGGCCCATCCGTTGCCGTGAGTGTATTTACGCGGTATGCCCCTACAGTCCCTTCACGTATCGGCTGCGTGGGCGTTTCCTCCGTTTGTACTGGTTGCTGCTCGTCATTTTTGTTTTTCTTTTCCTCCGCCCGTATACGTGCCCGGCAGTCCTTCATCAAGTGCCCGATCTTTTTGCAGTAGTGGCATGCTACGTTGACTATGTTTACGTCTTGTTGTGCCGGCAGCGGGAGGCTATGTCGTCCGGATTGACGGGGGGCTGTGCAGTCTTTCGCCAAATGCCCTGGCTTACCGCACGTG
Organism: Stenichneumon culpator; assembly: GCA_964017025.1. Taxonomy (NCBI): domain Eukaryota; kingdom Metazoa; phylum Arthropoda; class Insecta; order Hymenoptera; family Ichneumonidae; genus Stenichneumon; species Stenichneumon culpator. Next base: position 2,215,736 of record OZ024781.1, on the reverse strand, counting down.
AAGCATGTGCGATCGGCTTCTCCAGTCGCGCCTTGTGACGGTCGTGATTTCTTTCCCCCATTGCTGGGCGTACCCTGATGTCCTGTAGTCATTTTTTCGACCTCGATGGCCCCTACGATGGAGTCGTGCAGACTCTGATAAATGCGTGATCGTACGATCGTTTGAATCTCCTTTTTCAACCTGTTTTCAAAATTCATTTGAGCGCTTTTCCGTGTGGCTTCTCCAATGTAACGAGCCCCACGCGAGTCGATTCCCTCGCATAATTTCTCGATCACCTCTACGGTCAGTGTTTCGACCCGTGTAGCGTATGTGGAGACATTCTCCTTCGTATCTTGTCGTAGGGTACAAAACTGGTATTGCAAAGAGGCGAGTGACTCGCGTTTCCCGTACAGCGCTTCCAATTCCGTGCGTAGATCGCCCAGAGTGACGACAGTTTTGTGACGCATCTCTCGCGTCGCTCGATCCTCCAATTTGCTACTCCGTGAGCCCTCCAACTGGTGTTTGTTTCCTTCAACCGGACCCTGGCCCAGCACTTGACGGGTTCGGTTCGTGATCTCAGATAGGGCGTTTTCGAGGCCCGCTGCAGCCCGCAGCGCGTCCTCCCCTGTCCCAGAAGTTGTCCCAGATTGTCTTGGCGACCGCACCGGAGTGTTGTGTACACTCATAGTTTCTTCGAGATATTCCCTTCTCGGTTCCCGTTAAATTTTTTGCTTGGTTATTTAACCCTTCAGTAGCGTCGTACTGGCTTTGACAATATTTCCGCGTACTTCCTAGTTTATTAATCAACTTGTTCCCAATTTATTACTCAACTTTACTCAACTTGTTCCCAATTTGTTACTCAACTTTACTCAACTTGTTCCCAATTTGTTACTCTCCTAACAAATATCAGTAATGCGGGATTACTGTATGCTCACCCTCCGCATTACAGGATGCCCTTACGTATAACCCTTGTGGTTCCAGGCTCCTTTACTGATTCTGCTGTTACGTCCCAATCCTTGGCGACGCTCTTCGGGGATCCTGCAGTGATCCTCGAAGACTACGGTTGGTTACCTGTCGTTATTCTCTTGAATAACGGAATGCCCACGTCGATCCTCTGATCGCCTCCGTGGTCCGCCCAAACCCTCGTCGACTACTTTCGACCCTGGTTCGCGGTACTCTCCAATTGCTCTCTCTGAGAGTCTCAAATTACCGCATTTCGCGGATTTTGACGATTTGGTAATTCAGCGATGTTTTATTTTTTAAGTTTAATTTATTTCAATAATTCTCTCTGTATATTCCACCGCTGCCACCAATGTTATATCCGCAGAAACTCAGTTAGCTACTCTGGGTTTTGCGGGAGAGCCGTTAGCTCTTATGATTCGGGATTTATCCAGTTAAGGGTTAGAACCCAAGAGAATTATAATCGCACGATTTATTATTTATTATAGTTTATTAGAGAAATCTTCCAAATAGTTTATTACAATAATGTTCATTAAAGTTTATTACAGAAATCTTCCAAATTAGAGTTTATTACCAATCGTATCGAGTACACCTTGTACAGTGGTCTTCCCGTGGAAGAACTTGTCCGAACTAGTAGTATCACTTACTACCGAATTGCGTGCCCTTGCACAAGTAATTGTTACGTGAATCGTAATGTAACTAACAAAACGTAACCAACAAAACGTAACAAGCAAAACGTAACCAACCGTACAGAATCAGGAGTTCCGAAGAGACTAGTGGGTGCCTGCTCTCGGTTCCCTATATATGGATGGAAGAGCAGGCACGTCAGCTTAATTTTAGTCGATGTCAGATATTTCGTCAGATTGCTAATTGTTTAAACAATTCTCGTTTCCGGGTAGAATACAATATCGTCAATAATTTCCCAATAGCTGACTCAGCAATTCCTGAGCTGATGCGTTACTTGCCGAGTCGCTCGCGATTGCCTAAATGCTGCGTTAGGTGTCAAGTTACACGCGTTTGCCTAAATGCTGACTCGACTGTACGGTGGATTTCGTTATTATTTCGCAATGACGCGCGGTCGTCGCCTGCAGCTGCATACCTCGATTCCAGTGCAATGACCTTGCCTTAATAATCGAGGTATTGAAATATCCGGGGTACAACAAGCCAAAGAAGACGTGCTCCGCGTCCTCTACTACCGAAGGGCAGGCTGGACACTCTGAGGTGTCGTCTAGTCTGAATCGAAGTTGGTAAGCTCGAAAACAGCCGTGCCCGGTCAGCAATTGTGTAAGGTAGTGGTCGGTCTCCCCGTGTTTCCGATCCATCCACCCATCAATCTGCGGGATCAGTCTATGCGTCCACCTCCCCTTGCTTGACGCATCCCACTGTTGTTGCCACCGTGACATGGAACGTTGTCTTTCCTCTAGAACCATGGCTCGCTGTTCAGCTTGGCTTTCCTGGCGACCACGACGGCAGAGCCTGAGCCGTTCGTCGGCCAGTACCTCTATCGGTGGCATTCCCGCTACGACGCACACTGCATCGTATGATACGGTGCGGAATGCGCAGGACACTCTCAATGCGCTCGTGCGGTACACTGATGTGACTTTTCGCCTATGCGCCTCTGTGCTCATAACGCTGGCCCAAATTGGGGCCGCGTATAGCAGTATCGCGGTAGTTACGCACGACAAAAGCCTCCTCCGGCTCTGTCGCGGTCCGCCAATGTTAGGCATTATCCGTGACAGCGCCGATGCCACTTTTGCTGCCTTAGCGCTGGCGTAATGGACGTGCTGGTTAAACCGCAGCCTCTCGTCTATCAGTACTCCCAGGTACTTCAGCGATGACCGCGATTCAACCTCGCGATTACCGACCGTAAGGGTGATGGTCTCCCTTACTTTTCTGCTTGTGACCAGGACCACCTCGGTCTTGTGGTCCGCGAGTTGCAGACCCACCGTTGACATCCAGTGCCTAATATTTACGATAGACTCGTTAGCGATTTGCACTACCTCCTCTACGTACTTGCCGGTAATGACCACCGCCACATCATCGGCGAAGCCAATAACTGTTGATCCTTCCGGCATCTGCAACCTTAGAAGCGCGTCGTACATGACGTTCCACAGGGTCGGTCCGAGAACCGACCCTTGAGGAACGCCCCCCGTTACTTCGTACGCCCTTGATCCGTTTTCCGTATGGTACATCAGGGTTCTGTCCTTGAAGTAGTCCTTGACGATCTGCCTCAAGTATGCCGGAACTCCCAGGTGCTGGAGTGCATCCAGTATGCAGCTCCACCTTGCTGAGTTAAAGGCATTTTTCACATCCAGGGTGACGATCGCACAGTACTCTTTGCTACCCCTTCTCCACCGTTTGCCTTGAATGGCCTCATGCGCAGTATTGACCACCAGGTTTATGGCATCTATCGTCGATCGTGCCTTTCTAAAGCCAAACTGGTTTTTAGAGAGGCCCATTTCTCCCTCGGTGATTATCTCCAAGCGTCTGCAGATAATACGCTCCAGGATCTTCCCCGTCGTGTCCAGTAAGCATATTGGGCGGTACGACGACGGGTCCTCCGGTGGCGCCTTCCCCTTCGGCAGTAGCACAAGTCGCTGCTTCTTCCACGGTTTCGGAAAGATTCCTTCGAGCAGGCATGCGTTGTACACCTCTAGGAAGATGTCCGGGCGTACCCTGATCGCGGACTTGAGGGCAACGTTGGGGATGCCGTCCAGGCCGGGTGCCTTGGCGTCGCCTACATTCTTGCAGGCCGCAAGGAGCTCCTCCATCGTGATCGGTGGTACCTCGTCGATAGGTACGGGATGTTCCTCTTCATGCCGGATTGCCTGTTGCTGCGGAAACAGCGTCGAAACGATTGCGTGCATCAGTTCGGGTGTGGTCGGTGCCACCATCTGCGAGCTTTTGAGCTTGGTCATAGCGATCTTGTATGGCCTACCCCACGGGTCACTATTGACCTCGGAGCATAACTCTGTCCAGCTCTTCCGTTTGCTGGCTTTAATGGCTCCCTTGAACTCTCTACGAGCTTGTTTATACCGCTGCTGCAATACTCGATACTCCGGGCGCCCCCTCGCACGCTGGTATAGCCTTCTAGCACGATGGCATCGTCTCCGAAGATCGGCGATACCCTCGTTCCACCAGTAAACTGGTGGTCGTCGGGCATTACCTGAGGTCCTTGGCATTGCCGCATCAGTGGCTTCGGAGATGAGTGACATAATCTGCTGAGCCTTGTCCTCTGGTGAACCCGAGAGCTCAACATTTTGCTCCATGATGATGCCGAAGGCGTCCTCGTCAAATGCCTTAGCCTTCCACCTAGGACCCCCTTCTGTACGCCTCCTTCTGCATATTCTTCCAGGTATCTTCAGCGTGCATAGGATTGCCTGATGATCGCTATGGGTATAGAGATCACTGACCTCCCATGTCACGCCTTGTCTGCAGAGGACCTCACTCACGAAAGTAAGATCGACGATCGAGCTTGTACCACTCCTCGTAAACGTCGGCTTGTGTCCGTTGTTGACCAGGACTATATCAAGCTGCGCAAAAGATTGAAGCAGGGTTTCCCCTCTCAGGTTTGTCTCCCTGCTACCCCACTCATTTGCCCAGGCATTAAAGTCCCCTGCAATAACCAAGGGACTTCTTATCCGTGCGTCGGTAGCGAGCTGGTGAAGGAGTTCCTCAAGGTCTTCGATTGGCGCATTTGGTGAGGCATAACAGCTATAGCCGTATATGCCATCAACTTTTGCCCATACGAAACCTGTTCTCGGGGCCCTCCTGACTTCCTGGATGGGAAATTTCCCGCATGCCCAGATAGCTGCCCGTCCTGAGGCATCTGCTACCCACTTGGCTCCCTCGACATTTTTATACTGTTCGCAGACAATAGCGACGTCGATTTTCAGTTCGTGCACCGTCTGCATAAGTAGGTCCTGCGCTGCCTCGCAATGGTTGAGATTGAGCTGCAGTATTCTCATCTTTTTTTCTTCGCTGCCTCTTGGAGGGCCTTCCGGAGGGCCAAACACTTCCCTCTACCCGTGGGATGGTCACTGTTTCCCTTCCCTCGGCAGAGCACGCAACAAGGATCACTGGAGCACTCTTTAGCGAGATGCCCCTCCGCCCCGCATCGGAGACACTGCTTCGATCGATCAGCCCCCTTGCAATTTCTTGCCAGGTGACCGAAATCCCAGCACCTAAAGCACCGTGGTACTGTTGTTTTCTCCCGGATGCGGCAGATGACCCACCCAATCCTCACCTTCCCCATCTGGGCGGCTTTCTTGGCTAAGTCTGCCGGGAGACTTACCACCGCCGTCTGTGTGCCACCATAGGCCTTCCGGATTGACCTGACCACGACAGCCGTTAGACTGGGTGCCGCCAGCCCTGTTGCCAGGGCTTCCGCCACTTCTTCCTTCGTCGTGAGTTCCTCCAGATCCTTGATCTCGATCAGGTCCTCCTGTGCGAGCGTTCTGACCTCGGCCTCTGCTCCCAGAATTTCTTCCACTGACTGTCGCAGCTCCGATGCTTTCTGGGGTGCCGTCCGGTCGATCTCCAGTAG